>QEPC01004304.1:6367728-6390725 GCA_003113815.1 Sphenodon punctatus | reverse complement strand
CAGCGTATAATTGGGTTGTGGAATCTACTGCCAGAGGCTGTGGTAAGGGCCAGTAGTATAGCCGACTTTAAAAGAGGTTTGGACAAGTTTCTGGAAGTTGGCCCATTAGCAGCTATTAGCCAGACAGGATCAGGGAACTTGACGGGAGCTGGGGGAAAACAACAGGGAATGGATCCCTCATTGTGACCTGTTGGGTGCTTCTCCCAAGCCACCGTGATTGGCCACTGTCAGAGACAGGATGCTGGGCTAGATGGACCATTGGTCTGACCCAGTATAGCACTTCTTATGTTCTTATGATAGTTCAAGCTCAGTTTGGGGAGGAATGTGTGAAAGTAGAGTCTTTTTGTCCAGCCAAATCTTTCTCCTTCTAGCACTGCAGAGAAGATGAATAGGCTCAATGCTCCTGCTAGCTTTGAGTGCACATAAATGTACTAATGGACAATGAAGGTCCAACAGCTCCAATCCCCAACTAGTGTCTGGGATACCCTCTCATAAACCATTGTACCTGTGTTGCCACCATGCACTGTAAAATAGATGTTATCTTTTATGCACAGTCCCCACTGTAAAATGAGAATAAAAATGATCTACTTTACAGGGTTCTTGTGAGGCTAAACTAGATACATGTGCTTGTTTGAGAACTTTCTTGCGGATAAAATCACGCAAGTCCACCCTGGTTTTAACGCAGCACTTTTAACAGTCGGTGAGTCAGAGGCAGTCGAAGCCCCATCTTGTCCTGTTTTATGGGATAAATTTCAGGACGTGTCACCCTCCTATGTGGGTGATGGTCTTGGGACTGTTCGAGTCACCTATTGTGAATTAGATCCATGCCCATCCTGGCTGGTTAAGGCCAGCCGGGAGACATTAGGGCTGTTGCTTGATGGGATAGTCAATGCCTCCCTTAGGGAGGGCAGGGTGCCAGATCGTCTCAAGGAGGTGGTGCTGCGACCCCTGCTCAAGAAGCCATCATTGGACGTTGATGCCCTGGCCAGCTTTCAGGCGGTCTCTAACCTTCCCTTTTTAGGTAAGGTTATTGAATGGGTGGTGGCCCGACAGCTTCAGGAGCATTTGGACCGGGTCAACTTCCTTGATCCCTCGCAGTCTGGCTTCTGTCTGGGTTATGGCATGGAGACTGTGCTTGTGGCCTTAGTCGACGACCTCTCCCGAGAGTTGGACCAGGGTCATTCGACCCTGTTGATTTTGTTAGATCTCCCAGCTGCCTTTGATACCGTTGATCATGACTCGGCTGCAGGACTGGGCAGGGATGAGCGGGGCTGTTCTTGAATAGTTCTGCTCTTTCCTGGTTGGGAGAACCCAGCATGTGGTGCTGGATGATTATTCATCTTCTCCCCGGGACCTCACTTGTGGAGTTCTGCAGGGTTCCATCTTGTCCCCTCTCTTGTTCAATGTGTATATGGAGTCTTTGGGGGAGGTTGTTAGAGAGTTTGGCGTAAAGTGTCACCCAACTATATCTCTCATTTTCATCAGACCCAGGTCTGGCAGTCTTGGTGCTTATCTGGTGTTTGTCAGCTGTGGGGGACTGGATGAGGGTGAACCGCTTGAAGTTAAATCCTGACAAGATAGAGGGGATGGTTGTAGGGAAAGCCGGGGGAGTGATTTCCCCCGTTATTGATGGGGGTCTGTCCTCCCCTGGTATCCCAGGTCCATAGTCTAGGGATGCTCCTTGATCCACAGCTCCCCCTGGATGTTCAGGTGGCAGTTGTGAAGGGTGAATTTCGCCAACTACACCTGGTACGTCAGCTTAGGCCGTATGTCTCGGACTCAGACCTGGCCACAATCATCCATGCTTTTATTAACTCGAAATTAGACTACTGTAACGTGCTCTACATGAGACTGCCCTTGGTGATGGTCCGGAGACTGCACCTGGTGCAGAATGTGGTGGCTTGTCTCCTGAAGGTGACGGGCCAACGCAAGTGCATTACTCCAGTGCTCTGTTCTCCTCACTGGATGCCAGTAGTCTTCTGGGCCCAATTCAAGGTGTTTGTGTTAACCTTTAAAGCCCTAAATGGCCTGGGTTCCACCTACCTACAGGACCGCCTCACTCTCCGGATTCTGGATCGACCTCTATGGTCGGCCGGGGACGCCCTTCTTGAGGTCCCCCAGGTTTCAACCATGAGGAGGACGTTCTTGGTGGCTGCATCGCAGCTGTGGAACTCCCTCCCATTGGAGGTCTGCCTGACCGATGACCTCCCCTCTTTCCATAAAAAGTGTAAGACCTGGCTGTTCCGCCGGGCCTTTGCTGAGGGAGATGGGATGGATGGGTGGGTTGGGTTAGGGTGGGGTTTTGTTTTTTGAGGGGGTTTAATTCTGGGAAATGTTCATTTTAATTAATTTTATTATGTTTTTAAATGTTGTTAGCCACACCAAGATGCTTGTAGCAGGAGGGGGCGGCATACAAATGCTACTATAAATAAATAAATAAATAACTCTGAACACCAAAAGTGCTATAGAAATTATAAATAATTATAATAATAACAATAATTAAAAGCAATCTTCAAGAAGCAGCAGAGCCATTCAAAGCTGGTTACATTGGGTGTTTTCACACAGATGCGCAGGTGCTCACCCCCAGAGCTGCTCCTGGGGTGCACCCCTGCATCTGCCCACTTGCAACCCCATCTGGGTCTGATTAAAAAGGAACCCTGCAGCTGCTGTGGCCCACAGTCAAGCCACGTGGCACCCCTCCTGCACACCATAGAGTTGTAGGTGGATTGTCCAATGCTCTGGGCTGCTGCCTTGCCCAGGGCAACTCCAGGCCAAGAGTGGAGCTGCAGCGGCCACCTGCCGAGCAGATGGACAGCAGCCCCACCTCCAGTCAGTGCCCCAGGTTGGGTGTCCCACTCCGCTGACACAGCGCTCCTGGATGTTCCAGAGCACTGCCAGCAGGGCTGCCCCTGAACAGGGACAGCCTGCCCTGCCTGCACATCTGGCAGCCCCACCTTTAAATGGATGACCTGCCTGGGGGTGAGGCGGGGCAGAGGCATGGGTGCTGTCTGTGTAAAAAAACACCCATTGTTCCATTTTAGTTAAAACCAGCATGCTAACTTGCTGGTTACTTGAACTGAACACAGACAAGACTTTTGCTAAGTAAAATCCAGCCCAACAATCAAAAGGTGGCTTTAATAAAAGGGTCAGGGAAACATCCTGTTGCCAAGCCCCAAACACTCTCCATTTCCATTTTCTGTTTAAAGACAGTCCCCCTCCCTCCCTCCCCAAGCATGTTGTTCACAGTTACAGCTCGTGGCTCAGAGGCTGATAGATGCTGGTGTTAAGAAGATAAAGGGAGAATTTTAAAAGTGAAAGTATTATTGGGAAGTGTGTGTGTGTGTGTGAGAGAATTACAATTTGAGCACGTGAATTTTTAGCAACCTCTGCGGAGAAATGTGAAGGGATATAGAGCCCTGTTCTTTCAGCAGGATCACTTTCATATATGTCCACACCATAGAACAGTTCAGGAAACAAAAATAACAGGTGTTTGCTTGTGACCAAGGCCAAAGAGAGGGATGGGAGGGTCAGGACTGCTAGAGCAGGGCTGACAACCCCCAAATTAAAAAATCCTGAGGTAGGTCCCCCAAAATCAAGACTGATTTTAAAAGCATGACTTTATAATTAAACCCCCAACCCCTTCCCTTTTTTCAAGCTTTTAAACCTTTTTAAAAATGAAAACTGAGATTCCCATGATTTCAGCAGCTGAGGTGTTAAAACACCTAAAATCACTAAACTCAGGATAAAGATTAGGAATATAATTAGCAGCTTTGTGTCTCTGTGTGTGAGCAGGTGAGAGTACATATGATCCATGCATTGCATATGCTATAGGTGGAGGTTCTTGGTGTGGCTGGTGACATTATGATTTCATAAAAGTACATTGTGAGGAATTAAGTCTAGAACAGTACATAGGAGGCAGCAGGAAGCAGGAATAAAAGCTCTCCAGGTAGAAGTTTGAGGATACTAATATTGAGGCAGAATACACCACACTAGAACTTCTGTGAAAAAGAACCATTCAAGAAACAAGACATGGCCATTGGCCACTGTGGATTCAGGAAGGACTTGCTATAAAGAAACAAGTTTTGGTAGGGAGGGGTGTGGGCTCAACTTGGCTGCAAGTCTTTTCAGGCTTGAGTCCCCCAAATACCTGTCACAAGTATCTCTCAGTGCACTTTTATTTACAAAGAGTATATTTATTTACTACACTCCAAACAGTGTAACAACAACAGGAATTGCTACTTTTGCCCACAAGCATATACCCACTTTCCACTTCTGGGCTCTTGATGGTTCCTAGCTTTCCCCAGGTGGATTCACTTAGGCGTGCACACTATGGCTGACTACTGCTCTACAAAGGGTTGCACCCTGCAAGCACTTAGGAGGAAAAACTCGAATTTGCACTGGATAGGGGCAGAGGCAAAATCACAGAGTCATTTTGAGGCTGCAGGGTAAAGTGTAAAAAAAGCAGCTTGAAAAGTTGCCAAGAAAAGTCCTGTAAAATGAATATTTATAAAGAACAGGGAAGAGGATATACAGGAAAAGCAAAACTGTCCACATAATATACACCCCAGGGCCCCAGGTTTGCAAATGTTTACCCGAGTACTTTTCCTTCCTCTATTGATCAAAATGGGGCTATGCAGTGGCAAAGGGAAACTTCCCCAGAACTGTGTCCTGGTGTAGTAAAGGAAATTATGATGTGGTAATAACAATAACACTGACTGACTTATTTTGAAAAATGAAATTTGGAGGTGAATATAGAATAAACTTCTTGCATTTATTAAGATGATCCCGGCAGCCACCTTTCTGTAGATGTGTCTTCTGTTAAACTAATAGAACAAGTGTTAAAATAAAGACCTACATGAAGTGCCTCTGACAGGCCTATAGTGAATAAATGTCAGAAGGCCTGCCTGATTCCCAAAAGAGTAGAAGGGGGAATAAGTATGGGAATAAGCTAGGGTTGGCCATTTCCTGATAATTCTCAAATTTCAGTGTTTATTTTTTAAAGGTGTGTGCAGTTCAGCAGACCATGATGGTGACACTAAAATAATTGGAAGACAATATTTTCTGTATTTTAAAAGTGCATATGTGGACTGTTGACATACTAAAAATTTGCACCTTCCCCCCCTGAAAACTAGTGTAAATAATTAGAATTAATTGGCAGCTGTAAATCTTTTTTTAAAAATATTTTAATGATCCTTGTGAGAAAGTGATCCTGCAGACCCAACTTTTTTCACTTCAGTCACTGATGACAGCACCACATTAGTGGACAGGGAGGACAGCACTGAATCGTCTCCTGATTCCAGTGAACCTATGGCAGTAGACATTGTAAACCCAACAATCAAAGAAATATTCAAACTTTATGATGTTTTGATTAACAAAGAAACCACTGTACAAGAGATAACTTCATCTCCAGTTCTTCAAAATTTATCCTCAATCCTAAAAGAAAAGAAGGAGGATTTGAAAAAGAATTGCAGAACAGCACGCCTTTGTATTTTGTACCTGTACAAGGTGGATATTGCAAAGGCATTAATCAGGGCCAGAAAGGCCTGCAAACTGGATGTTACATTTGCCGAGTGTGGAACTCATGCTTCCGTTCTTCGCAAGCGCTGGACACAATAATTACATCAAGTGCGCTAGAGTTTACGATCAGCAAATGAGAGGACTTAATGAAAGGTATCCAGAAGTGGACAAAGTGATGAAGGATGGTCCAGTGGCATAGCTACTGTGGCGCGGGGGGGGGGAGCATTTGCACCCGGGCCCTGTCCTGAGGGGGGCGGACCATAGGCAGGGCCAGCCCCTCACCTGCACCGGCGGTGGCGGCAGCGGGAGGGGTGAGGGAGGTGGGAGGGTGGAGGAGCCGGCACCGGGAAAAGAGCCCGGCAGATCTGCACCTGCTCTTCCCCCCACTCCCCGCTGCGTCTCCCTCACCCCTCCTGCTGCCACCACCGCCAAGTGAGAATGCAGCCTAAGTTCTTCTGCTGCCTCCCCTCCCTGGCTCCAGTCCCTATTCCTCACCTGCCTCTGCCTCCTAGTAGCTGCAGCAGCAGCAGCAACAGCGGGACACAGATGGGGAGATAAAGCTATTTGTTTACAAACAGCTCCTGCCCATGTGCTGATCAGAAGGTTGCTACATTGTAAAGAAAGTTCTTCCAGATGGCTCATAACATTCTCACAACTGGGTTGTGCATGCTCACCCTATTCATATAATAGACCACATGATGGTCTCAGCTTCTCTAGTATAAAAAGCACCCTCCCCCTCAGAATGGCAGTTCCTTCTAACTCTTTCTAGAAATATAAGAAAAAAATTCCATGCAGGGCTGGAAGGGTGGGTGTTGTGAGAATGTTCGAAGCCATCTCAAAGAACCTTGTTTACAAGGTAGCAACCTTCTGTTCTTCGAATGGCTCCTCACATGCTATTTTTACATGGCTCTGCCGGGTGGGGGAGATCCGTGAGCAGGGTATGCACATGGCTGCACATGCATCCCCCCTCACCCCGCTCATCCACACCCACGGAGTAACCACCGTTTCCGCCAGTTGCTCCGTGCATGGGGACGAGTGTGTGTGTGTGTGTGCGGGGGGATGCGTGTTAGGCGGGCATGCATGCACCCCTACACACCATGGGTGCGTGTACCACATTGTTCACACAGGACTCCCACATCCATGAACACACAGAAATCTGCGTGTTCATGGGTGGGAGAGGCCTGTGTAAAAAGGGCCGCATTCTCACAACTGTCTTACTTATACTATCTTAGGTAGGAATTTAGGATGTAAAGCAATGTATATTCTATCTTGGAAAATAAATCTGCAAATATGGTTCTGAGATTATTATGGCTGCTATTTCACTAACTTTTCTTAATTCAGTTATTACTAACAGGAATACTGTCTTTAAACCCACACCCCATAACCAGTTCATTTGCGACCCCCATATAATCAATTCACGCTGCCCCGGGGGCACAAATTAAATGGTTATGGGTGGGGGAATCATGAACTGATTATGGGGGCACAACTGAACTGGTGAATCAGTGTGAATTGATTGTATGGGGGCAGGGGCACAAATAAACTGGTTATTGGGTGGGGGCAGCATGAACTGATTATGGGGCACAACTGAACTGGTTTTATATATATATGTCACTTTTCATGGCATAATGCACTTAATAAGCTAGCTGCATTTTGGGTGTCTGGTGTGTTTGATAGCCGCACCTCTGGATTGGTCACACTGCATGTGTGCACAAGGCACAGGCGGCACCAGTAGCAAGAAGCAACAGGCCCTGGAGGCCAGACTGGCTAAGCTCACTCCTCTGCTCCAATAAGGATGTGGACGCAGTCAGCCTCTCTGTGCCTACCTCACTGCCCGCCCAGCTGCCCCTGCAGTGGAACCACTCCTGGGGACTGGTGGTAGATGCTCGGCTGGGAGGTGGGAAGCATTGGGAGGCCATGCTTGTCTATGGTCACAGTTATAACTCCTAGCTGCTGGATTTTGTATATTTAGAAGCTGTCAGTAGGCCCTGCCCCATCCCTTAAGCCCTGCCCCATCCCTTAAGCTCCACCCACTTTGGGTTTTTGGAGCGCGTGCTTGCTTTGCACGCACACACGAGGGGCCCATAACTGAGGCTTGAGCCTGGGCCCTTCTCAACCTTGCTACGCCCCTGGGATGGTCAATTCACTTTGAGAAGGCAGAACAAGATGTGGGCTGATGTTTGGACAGATATGTTCACAGAGCAAACACTTATGAAATCGGCCAAGAGCAGAGGAGCGATGATGCATGGAAGAGGAATGACAGAAAGCCAACAAGTTCTGTGGATTTTGAGTCACCCAGTGTGTGGTGCAGTTGTATACGTGTTAAGTATCTTGACAGGGGTTGTAAGAAGCAGCCGGTGAGCAGCACGTTGACCTTTCTGATGCAAGAATGTCAAGAGATCTGAAAGACTTCAACAAGATCCTTCAATACTTGCAAGACCACAATCCACTTCATCCCAGCTGCAAAGGCTTGGTAAATATTTTTAGCAGAATAATGGACAGTGAGGAAAAGGTGGACGTGGATAAAGCAGATGTGATTGGGCGGAAAATACAGGACAAACTAACCGGCAGTTCTTCCAATGGTGTGTCCATGCACAAATCACAGCAAGCTGTAACTATGAGTGTTGAAGAAAGGTGTTGTTATTGGAAATGAATCTCTCTATGTAGACACATGTTTACTAACCCAGAGAATGCTGTTGGCTCTCTCCACAGACAGTGAATTGCAGGGATCAGCAGACTACTTTAAGTATGAGTTGTCCACATTGCCGCTTGCCTTGTTTGATTAAAAAACACAGCTTATGAGGAAGGCTGAAAAGTCAACTCTAGCGAAAGCTATTGAAGATATGACCGCTAAGAGTATTGCAACAGCAACCAGCACTCCTACCGCACCAGAGGGAACATCTTACGTTGTTGATGGAGGAGCACTACTGCACCTTCTTCCATGGCCAAAAGAAGGAATGTATGAAGATGTTCTCACTCAGTATGGAACCTACATTGCATAGAAGTATGGAAGCGTAACTGTTGTTCTTGATGGGTACGAGACTGCCAGTGTTAAAGATATGGAGCATCTACACCGAACAAAGAAATCATCAATGACTGTAGAGTTTGTTGAGAAGTCAATAGTTACAATGAGTAAAGGACACTTTCTCTCAAACAAGGAAAACAAACAGTGCTTTGTGAACATGCTTGGGAGATACTTAAAAAACAAAGGTCACACTGTAGTCCATGCAAACGATGATGCTGACACACTCGTAAAAACTGCTGTAGAATTAGCAGAAAGCAGATATGTGACAGTCATTGCTGATGGTGCAGTCATACAAGTCCTTCTCTTGCATCATAGAAAAGGGAACCTAGTGATGTGGTCCACAACATGGACAGGAAAAATTTATGACATTAGTGCCATGCAACAAGCGGTAGGAGTGGAGGGATGGAAATTTCTCCCTTTCGCTCACGCTGTGAGTGGTTGTGATACAGCCAGAGCTGGAGAATATAGAGCTATATTCAGAAAGAGTAAAATGTCAATATTCCATCACCTTCTAAACTCCAAAAAATTATCTGATTGGGCATCATTGTTTGGCGAGACAGAACAAGTCACTAAAGAACAACTGACTGTGGTAGGGTGCAAAATACTGTCAGCTATATATGGAGGAAATTAAGAAAATCCAGACCTTGACAAACTGCTATATGAACTGAAAATCTCAACAGCAAAAAAAGAGCTTGACATTGCTCGTCTGCCTTCAACAATCGATGCTGCAGTTTATGACTTGTGCAGGGTACATTACCAATGTGTGGTATGGAAAACACTTGGAGTTAACGAACCAGATTAAAAAAAAGGGGGATGGCACCTTTTACATGAACAGCTACAGCCCATAACTACAAAAAAAGAACCTGCACCAGAAAAATTACTAAAGATAATTCGCTGCACCTTCAAAATCACTGTGGATGAACCAGGCAGTAAATGATGTACATGCCGAAGTTATGGTCTTGCGTGCAGTAGCTTGCAAGCACTGCAGTGGAATCAACTGCACAAATGCATCACTAACTGTTAGTGATGAGGATGAGGAATAAGCAGTGACATTGTTCTTGATGTACCAATGCACATGACCATTACTGTTATTTTGTTATTTCTTTGTTATATAGTTATTTCAAGCTTGTGAACTGTTACTATGATCACATCAAAACTTGGAAAACATTGAACAAAACACATTTTGATTGGATTAACGTGATAAAAATGTTAAACCTCACATTTAAAAATTGATTGCATACAAACTTGCATAGAATAGTTGCATAAACTTTAAAAATTTGCATAGAAATGTCTATTAAAATAAAAATTGCATAAATATTATTATTATTATTATTAGCATTTATATAGCTCAAGCAATGTACCTGGTGCTTTACAAAGAGTAAGATAGACACAGTCCCTACCCGAGAACTTACAATCTAAAGACAGGGGGAGGGGAGACAGGGAAGGGGGTTGGGAACAGAGAGAGAGACAAGGGCTACAACATTCATGAGGATGCGAGAGCGCAGGTACATGTTCTTGGCTTGGTTACAGAGAATTGAGAGTTTGCAGATAACAGGTGGGGGATAATCCTGGGTGGGGATGATTATCAGGAGTTGGCATAAAATTTTGAATTCATGTTGAATCATTTTTTGGCCAGATCACTTGAGGTTAAGGTCCTCTAAGGTTTGGTTTTCAATAAACCTTAATATCAACAACCGATTACCTTTTTTTCTCTCTTGCTTTGTTGTTGGTAAAAGTTTGGATATTTATCATAGAGGATTGTCCCGGAAAAGTGCAAGTAGAATAGCTTGTTTTCCATTTAGTTTACAGGTAGGTAAAGTACGGGAAATGGTCTACAGAAGGATCTGGGTAGGAGCTGGCAGGACAAGGGACACAGTTCAACACAACCCTGTTTAATTTCAAGTTCTTTATGCACTCCTGGTGCTATGATGCTGGGATCTCAACAAAAGGAGTGGGTTTTTTTAGCAATAGCAGGGCAGAACGCCTATCTGTTCAACCTAGAGATGATGCTTTGTGCAGTGGTTGCAAGCTGGTTCGCTCTGGACCAGCCTGCCCATTTGACAAGTGGGACACTTGCCCTGGGCGATGGCCTACGGAAGGAGGCACGGCTGCCAAAGCCACAAGCAGCAGTACTAGTGTTCCCAGCATGAGTCAATGGTGTAACACCACTGCAAAAAATGCCAACATATCCAAGGCTGCTTTTAGACGAGCGGCGCGCGATTGTGCATTGTGATTCGCATAATTTGAAACGTCCGTCTGTTGTAATTAGACGAGACGGAAGCGGGGTATTATGCGCATATTATGGCGGTGGCACATTTTAAAAATCCGCGAATTAAATAGCTCAATTGTGAGCTATTTAATTGGCAGACTTTAAAACTACGCCACCGCCATAATATGCGCATAATACCCCACTTCCATCTCGTCTAATTACAACAGACAGACGTTTCAAATTATGCGCAATCGTGATGCGCAATCGCGTGTCACTCGTCTAAAAGCAGTCTCAGGTTATAGCATCGCTATACGTGGCACTGGTCAGACCTCTCTGAGTACAGTGTTTACTGGTTTGGGCTACACATTTCAAGGATATTGACAAACAGGAAAGGATTCAGAGGAGAGCAATGCCATCAAAAATGATCAAGGATGTAAACGAGGAGGGAAGTTTGCAAATATTTTTTTCCCTTAAATATTAGGGAAAACATCCTGTTAGAACAGTTAACAGCAGAACAAGCTTCAGTGTTTAGCCTAGGGAGGTTGTGGAATATCCTTCCCTGTAGGTATCCAGGAAGACTAGGCTGGCATCTGTTGGAGATTCTTGAGGTGTGGGGTATCTTGCATCAGGGCAGGGGATGGATTAGATGACCCTTGAGATCCCTTCTACTTCTCCAGTTTTGATTCCCCATTTCTTCCCAGATTTCCTGGTGCAGCACTGCTGCTTCCACTGGGTAGAGTTTCTAGCCCTAGGGCAGCTACTGCTGCAACCACAGACTCCAGCTCCTTCAGTCTCACAGTGCCCCATTTGCACACAATGGGGCACCAGGGAAAGTGACATGTTGCCACCTTGCATTAACTGAATGTCACTCCCTGGGGCTGCTCCAGGTGGGCTGGGGGCCTTAGGTCACAGCACTGGCCTGCAGGTGCAACCTGAGCAACAGCCAAGGCATTTACTGACCACTAGGGTCCCACACATCAGCCCCAGGGTTTGTTTCATGCAGCGACAACATCAGGCACCCTATTAAGTCCCAGAGAAGTGGCAGCAGCCTAAACTCAGAGAACTAGGCAGGGCCCCTTGGATGGGCTTGCTTGGCAGGACTCAAGGAGAAAGTGACAAAATGGCTACCAGTCCTAGTTTTATTACTGTTGAACCTGTTCTCCCCAGGCTTCCTGTGGACCGTGGGAGGCCCCTCGGCAGGGTTTAGTATACAAGGATGCTGATATTTCTGTGACATTCCCAACCGCCAGTTTATTGTGTGCATGGCATGATAGGTCCTGTTAGCACAAAGAAATACTTACACTGCTGGCCTTTTATTTCTGGTTACTTTTATTAGAATTTTGTCTCAATTTTAATACAGAAAAGTTTACAAAAGTCCCATTGAGAATAAGCCAAATTAAAACTCCTCTCAGCAACAGAATAATCAGCACTGACATTTACAGCTGTAGGAAGCCTATGCACTAGACAAGGATCATGCTTGCTCTCGCAAGCCCCTTGACAACAGCTAAATGCCCTAGTCTTGGCTGCTGCTAGCATTTGGAATAAACGTTCTGCTTTGGAAATGGCTCATGCCAAGTGTGGGAGAGAAGCCAGGCCAAGCAGGGGGTTGAGGACAGGGATGCAGTGGCCCCCAGATGCAAAGGGAAAGAGGACAAACTGCTGGGCTATGCCTACAATGGACATTTATTCAGAATAACATTTGAAGGAGTTAACAGAATCTCAAGCAGACTATGAAATGTTGGATTTAAAGGGTTAAAACAACAGCTCAATGCTTTACTTGCACTGGGGATTGAATATTCTTGGCCAATAAATAATCACACCTTGTTTCCAGTGGGGTGGCTGGAAACTAGACATGAATCTGCAGGTTTATTCCAGGGATCGGTTTCCCTCAGGTCCTGCCTGGCCCTGTAGGCCAAGTTCTGTCCTCAGACATGGCTCCTGCTGAGGTCAGAGAGTTTCAGGAGCTCAGTAGGATGAGTTGTTTCTAAAAGGAGCATCTGCAATAGCATTGGACAGGATTGTGCATTTAGATGGTACATAGACCCGGAGCAAGGGTGTTTACGTCAGTTTGCAATGGACAGGGTTTAGGAATGCTATCCTGGGAAGCCCACTAGGGGTTTCTTGCACCACCTTTTCCACAGCATCTAATGTTGGCCCCTGTCAGATACAGGATCCTGGACTGCATGGGTCCCTGGTTTGATTAACAGGACAGTGCCGCAGGTCCCATGCATGCATGTGTCTGAGGACAGAATGTGGCCCTGTCAATTCAATCCCAATGTGTTGGTTTTGTTACTGGTTTATATTCAGTTGCCTTAGACGTTTCCCAAGTGCAGCCTCCTGGAAAGGGTGCTGTGCTCCCAGGCAGGAGGATGTGGGAATAAAAGCAGGATGCCAGGTTTAAACCAAAGGGGAGACAGAATAAGAAAAAGGGCATATTCCCTCAGAAACTCAAGAAAACTCTGGCCAGTTGTGGCTGGCAGCCTGTCCATATCGTGCCAAATGAGGGGGAAGCAGGATTTCTGGGTCTGGTCCCTGGTATGCCGAAGAGAGGACTCGCTATAGTGTGTAAATAATTGTAGAACAGTGAGTATTACAAGGAAGGGGAGTCAATGCTAAACATAAACAAGCTTCAGTTTGCAATTACTGGTAACCCTTAGATGAGAGAAAAGTGTTTTTCAATCTTAAAAAAGGGGAGAGGGAGCTGCTATTAACACAGCAATGTACTAGCTACAAAGAAGCAGCACTGGGAATAGCTTCTGACATAGTATGACAGGAAGGCTACAGCTCTGGACCTTAAGGCACTGATAGATGTTTCACACCCACTGCCTTCCAGCCTGATGAACAATCCAGAGACACAAACCAGCAACTGGTACCATTCTCTTCTTGGCCTGCAGTGCAAAGTGCATCCCTGCTCCCAGGCAGCAACAGAACCTACAACACGGGCAGCAAATTACACATATAAAAATGAACACACTATACATGGAGAAAAATGCTCACAGCAGAAGGTGACACAATTCAAGTCGGATTTTAATAGAAAGAATCCTTCTAACTGGCTCTCTGCCCCCTTTCCAAAAGGCACTTAAGAACCAAGAGGGATGTTCCTGCAAACACCAGTCATTTTGGAAGCAAGAGTTTAGAGCTGCAGACTCCCTGTCTCCATGCTGCAGCTGGTTGGGAAGGAAGCACACTCCAGACATTTATCACTGTTCTGATGCCAAACGAACAAGATTTAACAATTTTTTTAAACAAATGGTAGGAGTGTGTATGTGTTTAAAAAATACTCCCTACCACTCCACTCCTGCTGTGGGTGTGTGGGCAACGGGTGTGCACAGGGCCTGCCTTCTCAGATAGCACATCCCACCCGAGGTGCAGCTCACTGTAGTAACTTATCAGCCCTTTGCAGGAGGCAGTGGGGAGGTCTGCGCTGAACAGATCTGCAGACACTGCAAATGATCAGTGCCAGACTCAGAGCCTCATTAGGCCCATCCAATGTGCCAGTCACAGCACATGGGTACGTGGAGCTTTTCTCAGAGTCTGGCTGCTCCTGTACAGGGGCTTCTCTTGCTTCACCTTTCTCCCACAAGATCCTCTCATGCCCCCATAAAACCACTCATAGGAACTGGGCCCCCCCAGTCATGTGTTAAACTCTGGCCTCAGGGCAGATGGAGGTTCCTGTGGTAATTTCCTCTGTCACTGCCTTGGCACAGGTTAGGCAGCTGAACTCAGCATGAAGGCTGCTCCTTCTCAGCCTAGAGGACACAGCAAGGGGGTGCACTCCTATCCCCTGGAGCCAACAACCCTGTCTCCAGGCTGGTTTGGGGAGTCTGGGCCAAGGCCCTGGAGTTCTTGACTTGGCAGCGCCTGCTCACTGCACAGCCACCTGCGTCCACTTTTAGGAGAGCTCAGATGCATTTAAGCAGTATTGCAGCTGAGGCTGGCTTCCATCCCAAGGAAGTTCCAATCTGCGACTTTTTGTTCCTCCCCAAACTGGGATGGAAAATATTATAAATTTCCAAATCAATTAAAATAAAATATTGCTTTGGATTCATCCGAAATGGAAACAAAAATCATTGTGGGCCCCAAATCTCTGCCTGTGGTGCACCATGGGAGTTGTGGTTCTTCTGAGCTCATTGTCTTGTATGGGCCTTACTCCTAGGTGGAATGTAACTCTTCTAGTGCATTTCCAGGATCATAAAGTTTGGTAGGGACCTCAAGGGTCAACGAGTCCAATCCTTTCCAGTTGGACTGAACTGAAATCCTCTCCTTCCCCCCACCCCTTTGTTTCAACACCAAATGCTATTTTTCCCAGTGGAAAATTTGACTGAAACCAATGAGTTTCCCTAAAACATTTTGATGATGTTGCTTTTTCAAAAGAAAATAAAAGTTGTGTTGAACAATTTCAGGGTAGTCTGAGCTGTGGGTGGGAACTGAGAATGCAGGGGAGCCTCATTTACAGGGCAGGCAAGTAGGCTGGTCTTCCTCTGAGTATCTGAATATTAAATGAGCTGTGCAAACAGGCAGACTCCTTGAGAAGGCAGGGATGGCGCACTCTGGCAAGTATCATCCACGCACACGGATGCACATCATGCTTTAATGAATGCCCTGATATAGTGAAGTTTTCCCCAACATCCCATATCTTCCCAATGGGTTTCAACAGAGCACAAGCTCAGTTACAACCAGCACACCATGTTGCTGGAAAGCAGTGGCTGTCTCATGCATTTCTCCCTAGAGATGGCACCATCCGTATCACAACTGCCTTGGAAACCCAAGCAAGCAGCGCACAGAAGGGCAGAGGATGCTACCTGAGTTTTAAACCCGAAAACAGGCCAAAAATATAAGACTCCAAGTTGATCTCATTTTGGTTGTTTTCATACAGACGCCCGTCCTCTTGCAGACGTGTGTGTGTGGGGGGGGGGGAAGGGGTGCCATTGCGAATGCCATGGCGGGTGGGTGCACGGTGGGAGTGCTGCAGGCAGTGGGTGGAGATGCGTGCGTGCTCCTGTGCTTCACCCAGCCACGAAGC
Organism: Sphenodon punctatus; assembly: GCA_003113815.1. Taxonomy (NCBI): domain Eukaryota; kingdom Metazoa; phylum Chordata; class Lepidosauria; order Sphenodontia; family Sphenodontidae; genus Sphenodon; species Sphenodon punctatus. The sequence goes on along the minus strand of QEPC01004304.1, from coordinate 6,374,954 downwards.
AATTGCCCAGAACAGCAGTTGCTCCGTGGGTGGAGACGGGCGTGCACCTATGGGAAAGGCCACCCGCCGCCATCCTCCCACTCACCGGAGCACATGTGAAATGGCCTTTGTCTGGCAAGTTACATAATAAAAGGAAGTTTTTAGCTAGGAATAAGTAAGAACAATGGGGAGGGGGGGGAGAAGAGAACCACCCCCGCAAATTCAAGCCCTGAGGTATTTAAAAAATACAGTGTAATTTTTACATCTCTTGCCCCCAATACACCGCTGCTGCTTAAAGAATGACTGTAAGAATGCCCTGCCATAACCCTAACCCTGACACCCAGAGGGGAGGGTGACAGGTCTGAGGTTAAAGCTCTGCTAGAAGCTCTGATAGCTGCAGTTACTCAGAGCAGAGGTGGAAATGGAGTGTGTTTAAAATAAATAGAGTTGCCTTTCCCTACAAGATTCTCACTTTTCCTTTAGGCTGCTGCAGCCTGTGAAAGTCCTGGGGACAGGATCTCCTGTAAGGTCACAGTCCTGCCCTATGCTAGTAAAACCCTTGCATGTATGAGTCCTATGGAGGTGAGCGGATGTGCTAGCATTGGCTCCATGCTGTCCATTGCCAGGACAGGTGGCTGCACGTGTGACTGGTTCTTTCCACTGAAAATTCTGATGTAAAAGTGAATAGAATTTTGGCAGCCTGTTTAGCCAATAAATGACACTAGGTCACAGACACAGCAGGAAGCCCAGGGATCACTGAGAACTGCCTTTGCATCCCTTGCCAGCTCCTCAGTCGTCTCTTTTTACCTTTTCCCATGGAGCCGCCCATGTTCAGACGTCAGGTCTGGTTGTACAAGCACATCTGCACACAGCAAAGGAATCAACAAAGCTCCTCCCATGAGCGTTTACAGGACCAGGTCCTGAGAGGTTTCTTCATTAAGCTGAACGTGTTAATGTTATTCCCTTTGAGTTTTGGGAGGACTAGATATAAAACCAGATTGAAGCGTGTATTTTCAAAGTGGCATTGGTTCCTCCACTGATTATCAGCAAACAGGAGCTCACTATGAAAGGGTTTTAGCACACTGACATGGATGGGCTCATGCAACAGAGACATGCACGCACACAATCACGCAATATACTGTATATACATAGATCTGCACAGGTGCACAATCACCCAGCCATGTTTCTATGCAGACATCCATGCCGTGCATGAGGCGGCATTGGCCCTTGTCCACATATATGTGCAGGGCCATACGTCAAATAAAATTAGCTCTAGATGCCACCGTTGATTTTTCATTATGAAAAAGCAATTTTGAAACCCTCAGTTTGCTCACTTCAGTTTTTCCGGCTTAAAACTTTCAACGCAATTGGTGTAAAAATTCTCAGGCTCATTATGCAGGCCCTTTTCCTCTGTCAGTTGGTTAACAACACTAATTAAAATAGATTACACTTGTTAAGCTGGGCAGGGGAATGCTTCCTGTGGAGTTCAGTCCTGGAGCCATGGTGTAGGGGCTGCACAGCAGGCGTTCTAGAGCATGTCTCTTGTGTTGCGGATTGCACAGCACAGAACCATGCTGAATATCATGCCAAAGATCTGGAAGAGAAAGAACTCAAGTCAGGGATTACCAAGAGATGCCTCCACTTGTCAAGGCAGTTAGTTATCAAGCTGCCTAGCATTGCAGGCCAGTCTATGGATTTCTAGGCAGGCAGCAGCAAGTGTGTCTGGTTGGTCCTGGTGATTTGTGCATACTCAGACGTGAGCCCTGGGTAATTGGTCACATTTCCTCAGGACTCAGAAACATCACAGTATAGGAGACCTAGATCTTTATTGCTTGTATCACCTCCTGCTTTTCCTAGGCGCCCTGCCCCCAGGTCTCAACTCAATGGGTTTAGTGAGCCTGTGTAAAACCATTAAGCTCCTGCTTGGATTAGGTGGGCGTATAACTCCTCAGAAATCTACCAGTTTCCCTGACTGCAGGCAGTCACTGGGTGATGAATCTGGAGCATCAGTGATGCCTGGGAGGAAGCGGGGAAGCAAAGCATAAGGGATGCTTTGGTTTCCCAGATTTGGGGGGCAGATTTCCTGAGCTGTGCCCCATACTGGTGCAGGAGCACAGCTGATGGGGTGTAACATAGGACCCCTGTGAGGTGGATGGGTGCTCCTTAAGTCCTGGCTAGGTGTGCGTCCCCACACTGGTGCACTGACAGAGCGTGATGGTTCAGGGCAGTCAGGGCTGGCCTTACCACAGGGCAACCCCAGGTCCTGCTATTTCTCTAATTCCAGGGGCCCTGCGCTGGTCCCCATTTTCACCAGGGCAGGGTATGGGGACCCCATTCCCTCCCAACAGGTCTCCAAACATGACCACCTCTAGGGCCCCCCAGAGGGTGCTCCTGGGGTAGCGGGGGGCACCAAACCCCATGCATTTTATCATCACCCTGGGCCCCATAAATTCTAAGGCTGGCCCCAAGGTTAGCCCTCCACCTCACAACAATCCCTCAGGCCTGTACTCAGGACTTTCCCCTCTCATCCCATTCCACCAAACCTCACCCCAAGCTGAGGCTGACCGCTGCAGGCAGGGCACTGCTGCTCTCCAGCTTGCAGTGTTAGCCCAGGGACTCATGCTGCAGATGGGAGAGGCTTCCTGCAGGCTGGACACAATTTCATCTCACAAATTCACATGGGGTGGGCATTTGTCACCCGACACCTGCCTGCAGCAAGACTTTTTTTTTGTCCAACCCACACATCCCAGGCAAGGAGGCAAGTCCCACAGGAGCAGGGCTCCAGTGTGGATTTAAGTCTCAAAATGGAGTAACGCAGGCAAGAGCTGTGAACTCCTACTGTAAAAAGCTCCGCACTCCAAGCCTCTGTCTGAGCGTGTTCAACAAGACAATATCCTGCTGCAGTGCGGGTTCGATCTGTCTGTGCAGTCCCCACTCAGCCCCCCAATCATGTTTAGTGTGTCCAGTCTAATAAACGGGCAGCCCCAACTCACAGCACTAGCAAGAGCAGAGAGAGGGGCAGGGACACTCTTTGGACACTAGGATTTTTGCCCCAAACAGTATGCTGCTGGCAGACCTGTGCATGCTGAGGCACTTCACACAACCTAAATGACGGGACATGGGTGCACATTAGTCTGCATTCGTCTACCGTGAGTAGGGACTGTGGGTTTGGTGGGTGGTGGCCATGTGGTCAGTAGGAATAAACACTGAATAAAAACCCACCTAATGTGGGCTAACATCTCATTTCAGTAGCACGGCAACACCTAGTGGCTGCACAGCTCAGCCATGAATTAGGTGAGCTTTAGAACAGTCAAAACATGCTTTGAGGGAAAGGGTGGGGTTTAAAGCCTTGGGGATAGGATTATTAGATCAAGGGTGGGGAATTTCAAGCCCTGGGGACAAATGTGCCCTGCAGTTAATTTTTGTGAGACCCTTTTCCAATTCCTGGATCTGGCCCTTGGATCCAGTTTCTACCCCCAAACACAGAAAAAACTGAATTCGGGGTAAGGGACCAGAGATGAGGGCACTCACACAAGGATAGGGGGAAGATTCAGGGCACAGATCTATGATCTGGACTCTCCTTTCCCTGAGCACACCCCTTAAGCACCCTTGTCCCCAGCTTCTATGTGGCCCTTGGAGCCTGTACTGATTTTCAAAATGGGCCACAGGTTGTATTATATGCTATAGCTGAGGCTACGCATAATTACATTATTTGATTTGAACACTAAAATGGCCCACAGGGCGAAAAAGATTCCCTACCCTTGGATTAGATGAACCTGCCACTAACAACCTGGAGTACTCGGTCTGGGTCTGTAACCTTGGACCTACACATGCACAGCTGAAATCAATCTTGTTCTGTTAGTGCAGTGGGGATGGGTATCAGCTACATATAACCCACAAGCATCTGCCTACCTAGCCCTTGCTTCTCTTCATATCTCTAGCAAGCATGTGACCCCTCTCCTATTTCCTGATCATGTCACACCTCCTCCTCGAGGCTGAACAAAGGCAGGGCAGGTGGCATTTCACTCAGGACAGGTAATGATGAAATCATTTGAGAGAGCCAGCTAGCGTGGATGCCAAGCAGAAGGAGGGGCATGCCAATGGCATGGCAACATAGAAGGAGGCTCAAGTCACATTTTCAGAGCTGCTAATGGGCAGGTAATGGTGAAGTGGGATCCTCTCAAACACACTTACCTCCTCACTGGGGGAGAGGAGACCATGGGTACCACTACAGCTAAAATATTAGAAGGGCTGTCAGCCTCCCCTGCCCCCCTAGAGTCCCATCTGGACCAGTGGCAAATTCTGAGGGGGACATACCAAGTGCCTGAAAGAAGATGGAGGACGATCCAGCTCTCATGCTTCCTGAGAACTGTAGCTGAATCTCCTCCTCCTAGTGTGGGGAGGCAGCTACAGCTCTCCTGGATGGAGATCTGTGCTTGCCTGCCAGTCCCCACAGCCCAACTCCTCAAAAAAATACCCAGTACAGCCAGCTTTCCCTGGCACAAGCCACATGCCCAGGCTAGCAGGGGTGCCAGGGTTCCCGCACAACAAGGATCAGGGGAAGGAAGTTAGAGAGTTACTCACTGTGATACCAGCAATGCCAATCCCAACAATACCCACTAAATGGAGATTCGTGTCAATGAGCTTCTGAATTTCATCTAGGCAGTTCTGGTACAGACATAAGAAAGAGGTCCATTTAAACTCATCCCTTTTCCTTCCCCACATAAGCAGAGTCTGGGCATGGAGCAGCATTGTGGCAGTGACCGGTGCCTCATCTGCCCATTTGTGCCTCATGCCCCATGGGCACTCTCCCCTCCTTCCAGGCAACAGTATGTTTTAAATATCCAGGATTGGCTCTCTTTATGCTGTCTTGGATTCCACTGCTGCTATGGCCCTGCCTTGCTGACAGCAGGTTCCCGCCAGGTTAAGACCACCACCACCTCTGCAGAAGGAGACACTAAATTAGGCATTTCTGGCTGTTCAGGCAAATAGTGCAGTATGGAGTAGGTTCCTTCAAAGCAGGAAAGGAGACTGCTTTCACCTCCTAGCAGGCTGAGTGTCTGGCCACAGGGCCTTTGCGCACAGTGAAAGCAACAGCTTACCATCCCTCGAGACCTGCATCAGAATGCCCTGGTAACCAATCAGCTGGGTGACTGGTCACAGCTGCTCTGGGAAAGCACAGGCCAGTAAAGAGGGCAGAGGTAGCAATCATGCCAGCACTGGGTGTGGAGCAGGCAGAGTCAGTGGTTGAGAGAGGGAGATCCAGGTCAGGCAGCTGCTGGTGGCTCAGAGGGGTAGGGCGATGCAGGGCAGGGGCAGACAGCTGATGGTGGCTCAGAGAGGGGTGAAGGCAGGTAGCTGATGATAGCCTCAAGAGCAAGGATGCAGGGCAGGCAGCTGTTTTTCCTGTCCTGAAATAGGGTCCAACTCTCTTGTTCCTCCAGTGGCAGCATCTGCAATGACTGTCCCAGTGAAATGATCTTGGCACCTGTTCAAAAAGTGTCTCATCTGACTGGGCACAATATTCTGACTGGCTAGCTCCTCTCCTTAGCCCATTCCATGGCTGTTTTTGCTCAGGGGGCCTTCAGTCTGAAACCGACATGTCTACAGTCAATGCCATGAAAGGTCATTAAAATAATGAGAGCAGAGGACACTCACTTTGGGCTGCTGGATGTCCTCTGGGCAGGTAGGCTTCACCAGAGCTTCATTTCCTTTTCCACAGCATTGAAGCTAGAGAGTTGAGAGAGAGTGGGTGAGATGGGAAACTGTTCAGGCATTTTGACTTTCCTACTGAGGCTCTTCATTCACTGGCAATAGCAAGTAGGACAGGGGGATCCAAACTGTTTGAGTCACCCCCTTTGGAGACTTAAATAGAATCCCATAACCTCAGGCAGTCACTAAGACAGGCAAAATATGTCACATATCAGTACGGATTGTGATCCCATCTACAGATAGCATGAGCCCACTTGGGATCCTAACCCACAGATTTGGAACCTCTGAACTGAGAGGAAACTGAGCAACGCAGGATTAATTCATTGCTGTTTCAACTTGGGGACTATATGTACACAATGCTGGGTTCTAAATTAGGAGTTACAACTCAGGAAAAGGATCTTGGGGTCATTGTGGAAAATACATTGAAATTCTCACCTCAGTAAGCAGCAGCCATCCAAAAAGTAAACGGAATGTTAGGAATTATTTAGAAAGGGATAGAGAATAAAACAGAAAACATCATAATGTCTCTATATAAATCTGTAGTGCGCCTGCACCTTGAATATTGCATGCAGTTCCGGTCACCTCATCTCAAGAAAAGATATAGTAGAACTGGAAAAGGTACAGAGAAGGACAACAAAAATGATACGGGTATGAAACGGTTCCCATATGAAGAGATATGATAAAGTTATTCTTATTCTGCTCATTATAAGTGACTGTTTCAGTTAATTTGGAATCATTTAAATTTGTCTGTTTTGCACTGATTCCCACCTGAGCACTCTCAGCTTCTTTCCTATTTTTTATATTAGGATACTCAATTTCCCTGAATTAACGGCATCATTTGGAGATGCCTCAACCCGAACCATACACTCCTCTGCGCCTGTTCTCAGATTCTGCTCTACAGCCTTTTTAATTTTTAGCTCCAGCAGTTGGGTTCCATTGGTGTAGACTCCCCCTTACCCAGAAAGTTCCCCTGTTCCTAAAAAATGTAAAACCCTCCTCCCTGCACCATTGTCTCATCCATACACTGAAACTCTGGAGCTCAGCCTGCCTTTGGGGTCCTGCGCATGGAACTGGGAGCATTTATGAGAATGCTACCCTGGAGATTCTGGACTTCAATCTCCTACCCAGCCAGAAGCCTAAATTTAGCCTCCAGAGCCTCTCTATGAGACACACTCCTATGAAACAGGCACAGAAAGGCAGGGGCGGCTGGTGGGTTTTGATGTTAGAGGGGCAGTGGAGTAGTAAGGCTGGGCCTAGGGGCGGAGCCTAGCCTAGGGGCGGAGCCAGGGATATGGTAGGCGGAGCCAGGGAATAACCCAGCCAGAAGCAAGGAGTTCCCAGGGTTAACAATGGATGGACATTACATTACTTAATCCAGCAATTTCAGTTAGGCAGGTTATATTCACCTCCTCTGTCAGGTTTAAAAGCAGGCAGATCACCAGACTAACAGTTACATCTCACGATTTCAAAACCTCAATTTTATCACAAACATCACATTTCTAGGATTTTGAACACCCATAAGATCACCAGACTAA
>QEPC01004304.1:6352622-6364622 GCA_003113815.1 Sphenodon punctatus | reverse complement strand
GTCTCTCATGAGGGACCTTATCAAATGCTTTCTGGAAATCCAGGTACACTACATCTACTGGGTCTCCCTTGTCCACATGCTTATTTATACCCTCAAAGAACTCCAACAGATTACTGAGGGATGACTTACCTTTACTCAATCCGGGTTGACTCTTCCCCCTTAAGCCATGCTTGTAAACATGCCCTGTAATTCTGTCCTTATTGATGGTTTCCACCATTTTGCCCAGCACAGACGTCAAGCTTACTGGTCTGTAGTTTCCAGGATCGCCTCTGGATCCCTTTTTAAATATCGGGGTTACATTTGCCACCCTTCAGTTCTCGGGTACAGTGGCAGATTTTAGTGACAGGTTACAAATTACTAACAGCACGCCTGCGACTTCATATTTGAGTTCCTTCAGAACTCTGGGGTGAATGCCATCTGGCCCTGGTGATTTGTTAGTATTCTCAGTTTGCCAATTTGCCCTAGAACATCCTCCAATGTTGATTTGTAACAGCGCTTCCAATTCCTCGCCCACAAAGCAAGGATCTGGCATGGGTACCTTCCCCAAATCCTCTGCAGTGAAGACCGATGCAAAGAACCCATTCAGTTTATGTCCTTATCCTCCCTGATCGTCCCTTTTACTCCCTTTTCATCTAATGGCCCAACTGACTCCCTAACAGGCTTCTTGCTTCTGATGTATTTGAAAAAGGTTTTGTTGCTTGTTTTTGCCTTTTTAGCAAGCCTCCCTTCAAAATCTCTTTTGGCCTGTCTTATTAACACTTTACATTTACGTTACCAGTGTTTATGCTCTTTCGTATTATTTTCATTGGGACTAGCCTTCCATTTCTTAAATGATACCTTTTTGGCGCTAATAGCTTCCTTCACCTCCCCATTTAGCCACAGTGGAAGACTTTTGGTCTTCCTGCTTCCTTTTTCCCACCTCCGTACACGTCCTGTTAACTCCCTATGTCTGAAATGGCAAGGAATCGCCAATTTAGCAGGCAGCAACCTTTTTCTGAAAGTGCTTCCAGCAGGGATTATGTATCATAAGCCTGGGCAGACAGCAAAGTAACAACGAAATGGATTGCCCAAGGCAGTGCAAACAAACCCCAGCTTCCAAGGGGCTGGAAGTGTGGAAATCCCTTTCCGCAAGAGAAAGCACGTAGCTCGCATAGCCCAGAAAAGTGTGAGCAGCCTGGTACAGGGAAGCAACATGCAACCAGACCTTGTTAGCAGACAAATATGTGCTGGTGGGCTGTTGCCAGCAATAAATCACCAGGTATTTGCAATGGGTTTGGTTGCCCCATTCCCATGTCTCTGGGCCAAGGACTGGGGATTCTCATTTAGTTTATGACTAAAAGCAGTGGGAAAAGGAGGGAATGATCTTTCTAGGAGGAAGCTTTGGTGGGGGAGAAGGAGCACAGTATGGGGGACCAGGAGGACTTAGTTTCTAAACCTGGCTTCCTTGCTGACCTGCTAATAGCTTGGGAGTAGCCACTGCCATTTGTGGTTCCAGGCTTCCTGTTGATGCAATGAGGAGAGCAATTGTGATACTAGCGGCCCCAGTGTTTTGCAGAGCTTAGGGAGGTGGGAAAAAGACTGGCCATTCTGGGCATCTGAGATGTAGAGCCTTGGGGGCTGGGAGGATTGGCTACTCCAGTGACTAATGGCGCTAAGAAGGGCAGGAGACTGGCTGTCTTGGATGCCTGACAGGGAGAAGTACCTGTATTATTAATTGTATGAATTATTTTTCAATTGCATAGCACCAGCAAAATGCTTGGCACTGAATGGTTGTATTTTGCTAGCTGGCCAAATGATACTTCCAGTGTGCTGGGGATCAGATCTGCTCAAGTCCCAGGTGATCAGTCCCTTTGGGCTAACACTGAACTTCTCACTATTTTTTCCTAGAGAGTGGGGGAGAGAATGCTCAATTGCTAAGAGGGTGGGGCAGGGTGCAGTGTCATTTGTCCTAGTACATGCATGTGGCACACGTACGGTGTCAAGTAACAGAGGCTCTGAGGAACCCGCTGGGCCTTGAAACGCAGCTGCCTGTTCTTGTATCTAACTGAGCTTTGAAACCAGCCCCACTTTCAGGTCCATCAGGGTACAGAAAGCACGAGACCCTCCTGCCTGCTTGTGCGAGACTTCCAGGTGTGACTCGGATGAGCAGAGCATCTGAGATTATTTACTTGCCCTTTCCTTCCCTTCAGGAGTGGACATGCACAAGGACAAGTTCTGCCCCTCATAGGCTAGTATCGGACATAGATCATGGGTGCGTTGCCAGTGAAGGGAGTAATATGACTCCCTATCCCCTCTTACAAAGGTACGGCCACAGGAGACTAAAGTTAGATGGGCACCGGTACTAGTTTTCAATTTTAATAAAAGTAGAAAGAAAAATTCATCTAGAAAATTTGGCTTCTGCTAAGTCAGGTATTTGTCAACTATTAAATGGTCAGCTGGGGCTAAAGCTGAATCTGGAGGATATTGGTATGATCAGTTATATAATAAAAACAAGATTTTTATGTTGGACAGTTTTATTCGTTAGGGTAGCAATAGTGGAGGATATTTGGAAAATGTGACGGTTATTTAAACATTCTGGTATTTTTTATCCAAAGAGTAGAGAATACATTAGCTATAGCCATATTGGTTTTAGCCGAAACTGGCCCCAAGGCCATTATACAGAAGACCAGGACATCCCCTTCCTTGAAGGAGCAACAAAAGTTAATCCATGTGAGGGGTTGGTATGCTGAGAATAGAGCCTCTTTAGAGATTCTCTAACCTCTGGCAGTCAGAGAACTTGGGACAGGGTAGGGGCGCCTGATGAACATCCCTCTTAAATTCCAGTAGTTATCCTTCACCAATCAGCTCAGATATATCTTACGCTCTATATTGGATCTTAATGTCCCTCCAGTTTTGGAGATTGAAGCTGTGACTAATCCAAACTGTAATAGTCATGGAGTGTGACACCTAAATAGCCTTCTTCCACCCGTGGCTTTTTTTTGGCTTGGAACACTGAAGGCTTTAAGGGGAATTCAGTGGGTAAAGAATTGTAAGAATTTGTACAGTCTTATGATATTCTGTTTTTTCAAGAAACTTGGCTACTAGAAGAAGATAAACTCCTGGAATCTACTGGATTTGGAGATTTTTCTATAGGAGGGGCTAAAATCCATAGAAAAGGTCGCCCAGCTGGAGGACTGGCAACACTAATTTCCCCCCACTTTGCCGAAGGATGTACACTGATCTCGAGCCAATGAGAGAACTTTCTAGTGGTGAAATGGTCTCTTACAAACAATTTATCTTATCTGATTATTAATGATGTTTACATTCTACCCTAAAATTCCCCTTTTGGATCACAGGAAATCTGGTATCGTTTGGACTCTTCATTTGAAATGTTGGAAGCTACTTAGCCTGAGGCTTTTTGCCATAGGGGATTCTAATGCTAGAACAGGTGCTTTATCTTTAGACTATTTAGATACAAGTTCGTTAGATGTAGCTGAAATTCCATCTGGAGTTTCCAGAGATTTGACTTTAAATAAAATGGCCAAATCCCTTTTGGCTGCCTTGAGCAAACATTATATGGCTGTAGTTAGTGGGAGAACAGAAACGGACTGTTTTGGTTTAAATTTATTTTTGGAGCTAGTGTGATAGATTATCTGATTGTACCTGTATTTGATTTCTGGCATTTTGCTGATTTTTCTATTCTGATAAGTTCAGAAAGTAGTCATTATCCCTTAACTTTCTGTATCCCTGACAGAACCTCAATGGTTCATACAACTTCCTTACAACTGGCTTGTGAATATGATACAGCAGGTAAGATTTATTCAAAGTGGTCTACAGATTCCCTTTTGAGGATGAAGGAGATTATTCAATCCCCTGCTATGATACAGCATAAGGAAAAAATTATGGCAGCAACAACATTTTCAGCAGCTGAGAAGGTGTATAATAATCTGACTAAACTGTTAGAGCCTATAGTTACCAAATCAGTAATTACTCAAGTAAGGTCTGAGGACTGAGGCTTCTTCTAGCAAAAGAGTGTCGTCAGGCTAACCGGGTCTTATTGAATTTAGGGAAGGAATGGTATGGGTTAAGAACAACAACTGAGTGGAACCAGTTTATTATGGCCAGAAAAGCCTATAAAAAGTTGTTAAGACAAAAGAGGTTAGATAAAGACCTTCAGATGTGGGTAGAATTGATAACTGCTGCTAACTTTAGACTCCTAAAAAATCTGGAGAATCATAAGGAGAGTATTGTCTAAGGTAGCCCCATGTAGGACAACACCAATTAATGGAGATGAATGGGTATCTTTTTATAGTGCAATTTTTAAAAGGACCTGATGTTATGAAGGACCAACTGGTCACAGCTGCAGACTTCTCTACAGCAGACGATGCTTTTTCATTGGTTATTTTTGAGGATAGGGTTCAGCAGCATATTATGGTTCTTAAACCGAGTAAGCCTCCAGGATCCAATTATTTCCTGTCCGAAATATACAGAGAATGGTAGCAGAAGACCAGTCAGGATTTCGTCAAGGAAGATCTGTGACTGACAATTGCTTTATTCTCATGCATTTGGTTGACAAGTATGTATCAATTAGGGGAGGAAGATTATTTGTTGCATTTATAGATTTCACTAAAGCTTTTGATACCATTAACAGAATAAAGCTATGGAGCAAACTTGCCTCCCTGGGTATTAACCCCCAACCTCTTGGATTTGCTGAGGGAATTAAATTCCAATACCAAAGCAGTGGTAAGATTGAATGGTAGGGGCAATTATTCTCAATCCTTTCATGTTGCTGCAGGGGTTAGACAGGGATGTCTGTTGGCTCCCTTATTATTCTGTTTATTTATAAGTGATTTGATTTCAATAATGAATGATGCTATTTTAGATCCCCTGAAAGTAGCTGAAAGGTCCCTAACCATTTTACTTTATGCTGACAATGTCTTGTTATTGTCACAAACTCAGAGGGGACTCCAGAATGGATTAGATCACTTGGACCATTACTGTCTTGACAATGGAATGATGGTTAACCTCAAGAAATCCCGTGTGATCTCTTTTGGGCGACCACGAGTGAATTGTCACTGGCAGATAGAACCTTGCGGAATAGTGTGGTCTCCTAAAACAATTTACTTGAGTGTCTCCTTTTCTTCTCCATTCTCTTGGAACTCATAGGAAATTATAGCGAAAGCTAAGAATTCAGTTGCGGGTTTATTGAAATTCTATAGCTGCTCGAGATGTCCAAGCATTTCTGCTGTGTTAGAAGTTTTTAGAGCAAAGTCTTTAACCCAATTATTATTTGGTGCGTAACTGTGGTTTCCAACATATAACAAGGAATTGGAGGTTGTTCAGTACATCTTTATTAGAGGAATTTTGGGTGTCCCAATTTTAACACCTCTATCTATGTTACGGGCAGAGACAGGACTCTATCCTATATCTTCTTTGGCCCCTCTTAGAGCCCTGATTTTCTGGGATAAGATTCGAGGTTTGGATTCCTCCCGTTTAGTTCTCCAATGTTGGCAGGAGCAATACAGCCATAATGGTAGTAGACAGTATTTATTTATTACTTATTAAAATGTATATGCTGCCCCCTCCTGCTACAAGCATCTTGGGGCGGCTAACAACATTTTAAAACACATAACTAAAAATACAATTAAAACAACCTAAAACCCCCAGATTAAAATAACCCATACCCAAACCCTCCCTAACCCAACCCAGCCCTCCGCCCACTACCCATCTCCCCCACCCCTACCCACTCCCTTCCCCGAAGACCTGGACGAACAGCCAGGTCTTACAGGCCCGGCAGAAGGCCAGCAGACTCGTGGCCAGTCGAGCTTCCTCTGGGAGGGAGTTCCACAGCCGTGGTGCGACCACCGAGAATGTCCTCTCCGTTGTGGCTGTCCGGCTAACCCAGGGGGACATCCAAGAAGGTGTCCCCGGTGGACCACAAAGATTGCCCCAGGACCCGAGGAGTGAGGCGGTCTCTCAGACAGGAGGGGCCCAAGCCGTATAGGGCTTTAAAGGTTAAAACCAGCACCTTGAATCAGGCTTGGAATGCTATAGGCAACCAGTGCAGAACTCGGAGCACTGGTGTTATGTGCTCCCTATGGCCTGTCCCTGTCAGAAGACGGGCCACCGCATTCTGCACCAGTTGCAGTATGGGTGGCGGAAGGAGATGGAATGTATTTTGAATAGAATTGGGTACTTTGCTATTTTCTGCATTAGTGCGCCTAGTGCTGTTACAATCACACATCTGAAACAAAGGATTCTGGACATTGCTGCTCAGAATGAATTAGCCAAAGTCGCTGTAAATGGGATAGCACCTTGGCACGGTAGTACCCTGTAGTTAAAAATACTTTTTCTTTGGAAAGATATCTGCTAGAGATGCATGATTTTCAATTGCGCAGAATGCTAACCTTAGTTCGCTTTAAACTTTCTGATTCTGCGGTTACAGTTTGTAACCGCAGTTTAAGATGCAGCACATGCTCCCTTAATGAAATTGAAAATCTGGACACATTCTATTTATGTGCCCATATTACACAGATTTGAGAGAGGCATGGATTGCTCTGCTACTGCCCCAAAAAATCTCTTTTGTCCTGTAATCAAAATATTAGTTACCTGTTGACCTCAAAAGATCCTTCTTTTATGAAGGCTGTAGCATCCTTTGTTCTTTTGGAAACAAGAGAGAGGAGAATAAAATGACAGCAAGGAGGTTATTGAGAGTGGTCAACAAGTCCCCTGGTCTATTAGAACTTATTTGTATTTTCTTATGCTTGTTTTTATAATTTTGTATTGGATGTGTTCGGATGATGGCGAAAGCTGATGTCCTAAATAAAACTTGAGTTACTTATCCTTCCCCAAGGTTCAGAGAAACAACATACGTAAAATGTATAAAACCCATAAAAATATGGGTTTTATACCTGCTAAACGTCTGGCCAAACAGACAGGTTTACATTGCCTTACTCACCGCCTTGTGATATTGGATGAGAGTCTTGTTGCCCTTCCCTTCATCATTCACATAGTCGTTATAGGCTCCTTCGTAGATGGCCTGGACCTCCTGTATAGCCTGCAAGAAATAGATAATCCCAACAAGACAGATAGCTTGAGCCACTCAGATCAACCACTTTAGCTTGCCCTCAAGTCCAGAAGAGCCTCTTGTTATTGCACTCTGGAAATCTACTGCACTGGTGCCTTAAGGAAGATGCCGAGAGAAAGCAGAGATCAGAGCAGGATGGGCTGTGGGGGGGACATACACAGGAGGGTTTGGTGAGAATCAGTAGGATTCTCCTGAGTATCTCACGTGCTTTCTTTCTTAAACACACACTCACAAGCAAGGTGAGCAGATTCAATATCCTGCTTAAAGGCCCTGTGTCTGGGCTCATGACTGCTCCAAGTCACAAAGTAAGAAGGGCACAGAACACTCATTTCCCAGTGCAAGGCTGCCTTGAGTAGAGCCTGTGTCAGAAAAGAGGATCCCGATTTCCCAAATTAGATGTGCTTGCCACTCACCGCATTTTTGCCAATAAATGCGAACACTCCCGCTGTGACTTCAGCAGCAAATATCACCAACAGGCAGGTGAAAAACTACAGAGGGAAGAAAGGGTTTATGCTACTGGCTGACTCGGCATAGCATCCTTTATACAAGCTGTTCCCCGTAATCCCTTCTTAGAGATTCAGAATACACACAGCAGTGGAGTAGGACATGGAGGCAAAAGCAAGGGACCAAGAGAGGGATTCCCAGGGAGTTTCAGGCCCTGGGGAGGCCATTCAGATGGCTGGGAGAGCAGAGGAGGCAGCTCCAGGGGAGGCCATCCAGCAGTGGAAGCAACCCAAGGAGGTTGTCCCCAGATGGAGATGGCAGGTGAGAAAAGGGTTGCTTGCTGTGGGCAGACAGTGAAGCCAAGTCATTGACCTGAAGTCCAAAAGCTGCTCCTGTAAGTGATAACCACTCCTACCCTCATTTCCCTCTCCCTCCCCCAAAGTTTCCAGCAGGGGACTAAGCACCTTCTGGAGATAGTGAAGGGCCCAGGAGTCCATTACTTACCGCACCAAGAAGGCACTGCGATTCCCTTGCAGCTCCACAACACCCAAAAAATCCCACTGTCATCATTAGGACACCTGCTCCCACTAGCACATACAGCCCTGTGGGGGAGAAAGAGTCCATCAGAGAAGAAGCGAGGAGTCCACTACCCTTTCCCTGTTTACAGTCTGTGCTCCCCCACCCCTACAGCTCTGCTCTCTCCAAGGGAACTCACCCATCTCCTCAACTCTCCCAGGAGCCCCACACAGATCAATATGCAAAGGAGTAAGATACCGACTCCCTGATTCTTGCAGGAAAAGCAGCATCTTCCTATTGCTCATCAAAAGAGACTATGTATTACACATCTCATCTTCATTGCTGGGAAACATGGAGCAGGAGATACAGCCTCCCTGCTCAGGAACAGGTCTCCATTCACAAGAGAAAACCTACAGCATGGAGTCCAGCACCCAGCTTGCCTTGCAGGACTCTTTTCCAGAGAGGTGGCCAGCTCCAGGAGCATGTGTGATCCTAGAGACAAGCAACTCAGCATGCGGGAGGTAGGCTGCCAACCTGCACAGTACTCTCCTGTTGCTGTCCCTCCTTGTAGGGCCTGTTGCCTCCAGCACAACTGCATAATCCTGTCCCTCAGTCACCCCTCTGGAGTGACCATACACAAGCTGGACTGCAAGCTAATGCATTGGATCTCGCCAGCTGAACTGCCTCAGAATTCTTGATGTTTGCTCAAAGCTGAGCACATTAGCGACTGTAGATAATGGTGGGTGCCAACCTCTTGCAAGGACTGTGCTGCCACGAGAGTCCAATCCAGAAGCCAAAGGAAGTGGTCTTTATCTAGAGAATTTGCAGGAAATTAAACTGGCAAAGAAAGGTGATTAAGCATATTCATTGGTTCCTGTAAGTTGTCACGAGCTGGGGTGAACTTGCTGGTGTGGATGAGTAGGTGTGGGAGAGATGGCAGATTGATCCTTGGCCCCACAGGATGCAGGCCAGGGTGGGAATATACACTTAAAAACACAGGATATACACAGCATATGTGTATGCTGTGTACACACAGCAAAACGCTGCTGCAGAGAACACTTCCAAGCCCAGTGCCCCTGCCCACAACAGAGCAGCATGATGTCATGGCATCTCATGAGGACAGGCTCACATCAGGAAAGGGGCAGGAGAATGCCTTCAACCTGTCCCTTTCCCACAGAGTGCTAGGCTATCATGGGGCTCCATGGAGGGGAGGCCATGCCAGGAAAAGGACAGGTTTAAGGCATTCCCTTGCCCCTTTTCCTGCTTCAGTCCTGCTTGCGCGAGTGTTGTGATGTCACAGTGTTCTAGGGGGGTGGGCCTCCTGTCCAGCGGAGTCCAACCCAAGAGTTTTGGGCTGGAAAGTCTCCCAAATCAAACTGAGCCAGACAGGATGAGTCGAGTCCCATTGGGCTCAGTTCAGTTCCATCTGCAGGGCTCTATAGTTCAAGTCAGAGCGCCATGTAAAGGAGATCTGAACATCTGGAATTCCGGTGTGGGTGTGACTGACCTCTCTGGTTTAAGTTTGCTTTCTCAGCCCAGCCTCAAAGCCAGGCAATAGGCAATTTTGCACAAATTAACATGTATACACATCAAATATATGTAAATTGGGACACACTTTTTTCCCCTCCCATTATTATGGGTGGCATTTTTGTATTGTAAAAGCCTTTTGCATTATCAGATTGTAAGGCCAATTTTGCATAAATTGAACTTGGTGGCAAGGCTTCTGGAAGGATCAAGAGGTGGGATTTCCCCCCCCCCCCGCCCCCCTCTTTAGGCACTTGAAACATTGGGAGGTGTGTTGCCAAGAAGGCAGTCAAGCAGCATAATTGTTCCTCACTAGTCTGTGTCAGGGATGCACCTTTCAGTGGGATTTAGGAGACACTCTCTGCATGGTCTGGTTTTCTAGGAGATCTTATGCTTTCTGGGGCAGGGAAAGTATCTGAGCCACACATGTGGATGTACAGGGATAGGCAAATACTCCAGGATGATAAGTCCACAAGCTCAACTCTAGGGAGCAGGCCTCTAACTGAAGTGTGCCTGCTGGACTCTGGTATATTGTCCACATTGCTGTGCTGATGCCTGGCAGACTTGCTATAATTTCCTACGACACACAGTGCAGCCTCCTTTGGGAGGAGATGTGGAACAAAAATCAATCTAGATCACATGCTGAAAAGGGAGTATGAAAGGGCCTCCTTTCCAGTGTTCAGGGGATGCTATTCTATGGCTCTTCCACTAGAGGGCAGAGCTATTGCACTTACTTGGCTTTCTCAAAGCAGTAAGTGTTTTGAAGTGTTTTGCATTTTAATGGATTTCAAGCTATATTTAGAAGTTTGCACCAGACCTCTGTCCCTTCACAAAACTCCACCATACTAATCATCTTCATCATGGTTTGAGAGCCTGGCAGCTGCCAGTAGCTTAACACGCCACAGAGTCCTGTCTTTCTCGGTGCGTGGCCAAGGCCCAGCCATTGCCAAGCACTGCCACTAAGGCATTCAGAGCTCGGCTGTAAGGAACAGCCTTCTCTCTCCCCCAACCTCTGCAATGTCCATACCAGAAGTTCAGGACTATGTAAGCAGATCCTTTTAGTGGCATGACAGAAATGCTAAGGGGGACTCCTGCTCCAGCCCCATTATGCATTTGCTACTCCGTGTGTAGGCAGTTCAGAGATCTGTTACCACAGGCATAGCAAGCTTTTAAAGGGGCCCAGGCTCCGGTCACAATTATGGGCCCCAGAAGTAAACAACAACAAAGAAACAAACCACAGTATAGAGAATGGTTTTGATTGTGTCTGGGTCTGTCACGACACATGCCACATCCTCACAATCACTGCCAGCATCATGATCAGAGTCACTTTTGTTGGCACTGGTGCTTGCCACCATTTCCCCATCACTTTAAAAACACACAAAAAAACCAAACAAACACCACCTGTCTCTCTTAGGCAGTTTCTGACACTCCAATCTACTTCACGCCACCTTCTCCTTTTTGCTACACCATAAGCAGAATGTTTTGACATGATGCCAGATAACGATAGCCTTTTCCACCAAAACATCCTACCAAAACACGCACAGAAAACCTACTTACCTTTTTATAAAAGAAAATTAAATATGGGATTTTCATGCGCACACACACACACAATTCTTACACACATGCTTTAAACTGTAGTGCAAGCACTTTACTTCATAGCAACAAGAGTAACCTTGTTTGTCATGACCACTGGGGGGAAAACTGCAAAGAAACTACTTTTGTTTGCAGCTGAAATGTAAGTGGTACCAAAGTGGAGCAGTTACTTTAATTAAATTGAAGTAGTTCAGTTTCACATCTGCGCCCCAGAGCGGCTCCTTCGGTCTGCCGGGGGTGCCTTCTTGGAGGTGCCCCGTGTTAAGCAGGAGGCCACAATGGAGAGGGCATTCTCGGTGGCTGGGCCGCGCCTTTGGAATTCCCTCCCAGAGGAAGCTCGCCTGGCCCCGAGCCTTTTAACATTCCGGCAAGTTTGTAAAACCTGGCTGTTCGCCCAGGCCTGTGGGGAGGGTGGGTTAATGGGTTTTTATCACCCTACCCTTCCTTATTAGACCCTCAATCTGACTCCGACCGTCTTCTCTATAGGGCCCATTTGCGGTCCTATGTTGAGGCTGTGAGGACAGCAAGGAAGGAGTTCCTTGCTGTCCTCATAGAATCTGCAAAGTCACGCCCGGCTGAGCTGTTCCAGGTGGTGCGGGGGCTGGTCATTCCGGCCTCCCTCCGCCTGGATGGGGATTTGTCCCAGACCCGCTGTGAGGAGTTTGTCAACTACTTCGCAGACAAGATTGCTCAGATTCAGACTGACTTTGATGTTGGATTAGGGGCAGTAGGTGAAGAGCGCGAGGGGACGGAGGTCCCGTCTGGTCCAGCTTTGTGGGGGGGAGTTTCAGGAAGTGACGCCGGCTGATGTGGCGGACGTTTTGGGGTCTGTGAGGGCCACTTGTTGTGAACTTGAT
>QEPC01004304.1:6337049-6348883 GCA_003113815.1 Sphenodon punctatus | reverse complement strand
TTAGACGGTCCTCCGTGAACTGGAAGTCGCCCAGGTGCCATTAGAAACAGCGGTGCCATCAAATAAAACCGCTTTGGAGACACGTGTGGGAGAAAATGGAAGAAATTACTGGGGTAACCATAACTTTTTGCCCAGAGATCGCACTTCTTGGCCTGTTCCCGGAAGTAAAGGTTCTGCAGACCCATGAGGATTCATGCTCACATTGCTCAGCATTCATCCAAGCAGCCAAAAAACTTATTGCACTGCACTGGAAAGACACTAAAGAATTATCAAAGGGAGAATGGATGAACAGACTGTGGTACCATTTAACAATGGAAAAAGTATCTGCAAATCTTCTGGATAAAAAAGAAGCACACACAGCCAAATGGTATCCATGTGTATTATGTATTATGAATAATGCAGACCTACCGGAGGATGAACGAGCATTCCTGTTTGACTATTATATTTAAATTGAGAAAGAAAACCCTCTTACCTGAATCCAATTGTTTGTGTTAAAGATGTTCCTTGTTGTCAGAACAGTTTGCTTATAATTTTCTTATGTAAAAGTTATACTTATTAATAAAATAATGTTTTTTTAAAAAAAAGAAAGACCAGTGGTGCCGGGCGACTGCCGACTGTTTTTGAGATGTGGCCTAGTACAGACCTCGATTACCGCACCACGTCTCACAACACCCGGGAGTCGCCCAGTGCCGCTGTTTCTAATGGTGCCCAGGCGACTTCCGGTTCACGGAGGACCGTCTAAACCCCCCCCGCCCCCCCCCTCAGGTGTCCCATGGGTTTAAAATCCCATTTGTCTAAAAAGGCCCTGGGACACACCAGCAGTTGAAAGGCTCAGTCCAGGCCAGCCTCTCCTCCACCAATGAACTATGTTCCTTCTCATGGCTGGAGGGGCAACCCACACACTCTTGTATGCTACACTAGCAGCTACCCTTGGGAGAATTATCTACTTTGAAGTTCAACGCAGTTCACAAGCAGTATCCTTATAACTCATACATTCTCCAAGTTTGGGTCTTTTCTGTAGGTTAGAAACATGCCAGTTGGAAAGTTTCTACCTCCAGGCCTTTGAGGTCTGTTCAGGTCAAGTAACAGTTCAAATTTTAACTCTTTGCAAAATTCTTCCTTCCTCTCAGCGATAAATTTACCTCACCTCTTCAGGTGTCACAATCCCCTTCTTTGGTGGCCCATTGCTACCCTGGCCTGGAAACGCTTTGTTTTGTCTTTCAAGCACAGCCTGAATAATTAAATTCTATCTGCAACAAGAATCTTCCAATTCTCATTTTTATTCACAACTTTGACATAATTCCAATTCAAATTATTCTCCTCATACTCACTGGCTGACAAGGATTCAATTAATAGCAAACATGTATGTTTAATTATTGCAAAAACTTCTGCTAGGCACAAGCACAATTCCTCTGTCACAGGGCATACACAAGACAGTCAGAATTTAGCTCCAGGCATGGGCTGAGGTAGTTGCCTGAGGCCTGGCACAAGAACAACATCTTCTGTCACCCTCCCAACACCAGGCCTGTCACTTGCTGAGGGAGCTCTTGGTTACCATGGTGACAAGTGCAGTATAAATATCTAGCTAGCCTTCCTAGGCCCAGTTCAATACATGAGAGCCCTACCCTCTCCCTGCCTATTGCCAGCTCCCACGCATCATCTTCGCTACAGACTCCCCTGTGTTACCCTTGCTACTTCCTCTAGCCTAATAAGCCAAGACTACTTGGGGTCTGAGGCACCACTTTGAAGAATCCTAATTGCAGTGTACGATTTGCTCTTGCTTACAGTGGCAAAACATTTTAGCGTTTCCCTTGCATGACTCACTGCCAAACGAAACTGTCCTCGGAGCAGAGCTTCCCTTTTAAGGCGCATTACAGGAAGTCTCGCTTGTCTGCTTTGCTAAACAAGCCCCTACACTGAATAGCAAGGAAGGCATGGCCTGCAGAATGTGATGGCTGCCTCAGTCAAGAGTGGGAAGACACCTTCCTACACCCCACCCCCCCTTCCAAGAGATCCTAGTCCTGCCCTCTGAGGAGCTGGCAGTATCTGGTACCACTACCAACAGAGCTGCCTGCAGCTGGAAAATATGAATGAGGGAGATTAACACACACACACACGCACTGTGGTTTAAAACATTTCATTGACACAGACACACACACACACCTCCCATAAGCTGAAATGAATAGAACTTTTCATATTCATGATTCAAATTCAAGTACTCATTGCTTTAATGAATATTTAAATTTTGATTTGCACCCTGTAGGAAACTAAAGGAGTCCTATGGCTTTGGTTAGTTCACTTTGCCAAGTTCATTTAATTCAAATTTGGTGGTGGTGGGTTTTTTGTTTGTTTTCTTTTGCTCTGATCTAAGCCAATCAAAGTAAGTGGTCACCACTAGTATGTGCAAGCCACCTGCAACGCATATGCAAGCATGCTGATGCTACATAACATTAAAAACTGAATTGCTGAATAATGGATTTGCTTAGGCCCACTTTGCAAATGCAGCCAGAAATCTGAACTCAGCACTCACTAATTCCATTATTCGGGAAATTTGCTAAATTCAAAGTTTGTGATGATACTCATTTCAGCTCGGATGCAGACACATATACATAATCAGGGCATGATCCCACAATACATTTGAACAGATGTAAAGGAGGTTAAGCTACGGGTGTTTTTAGACAAGCACCTCCCCACCCATTACCCATCAATCATGCATGTTGCAGGGCTGCATAGGGCACCAATGCAGCCCTTTAATATGCATGAGAGGTGAGGAGGCGCTTGTTTAAAAACACCCTATCTTGCACCATTCAGATGATGCACAAGTACATCTAGGGGAAAAGTGTTCTTGAAAGGGCACTTAGCCCTGAGGAAAAGAGGGGCTTTTTACCCCTACGCTCCCCATTTGGAGGCAAGGGGAGGGGGGCAGTGTTTTGTGGGTTAGTGCTACCCTTGCAGCCCGATTTGGCTGTGTGAAAGCTGCATAGAAATACATTTTAAAATATACAAATAAAACCGAGTAAAATCCCCTTTTAAAAAAAACTCTCCAAACTCTATCCTTGCCTGCCAAATGCCTGGTCAAACAAAAGTCTTACTTTGCCTCTAGAAGATGAACAGGCTTGGGCTTAGATGAACCTCCAGGGGAAGGAAGTTCCATAATTGTGGGGCAGCCACTGAGAATGCCTCTCTGTGAGCCCTTGGGGTACAAATTTGACAGGTAAATGGTATACGCAAGAGGGTGTTCCCAGGCCTCAAAGGCCACAATGAGAAATGTGAGGCGGTGGTATTTCAGATACGAGGGGCCCAGGCTGTCTAGGGCTTTGTTTGTCAAAACCAACACCTTGAATTGAGCCTGGAAAGTTATTGGTAGCCAGTGCAGGTGGTACGTTCTTTCCTACTGCACACAATAGGAAGTCTCTTAGGCCCTTTTCACACAGACACGCTAACACTGATAGAATGGGTGTTACATTTTATTATACATGTTGCAGGGCACCCATAGACCACACCTGCAGCCTTGCAACATGTATAATGAAATGTAACACCCATTTTATCAGTGTTAGCGTGTCTGTGTGAAAAGGGCCTTGCACTTTTTTCTTGGCCCAGTGGGGCACATTTGCCACTTGAGCCTGGATGAAGAGGCAGCAGCTCCAAAATACATCTAAAAAGAGATAAAGGACATTTTTGTGGCACCCAGGGATAAACCAAGCCTTTTTCCTAAAAGATTAATGCAGAATTCTTTCACCTGGGCTGTTTAGGGAGGGATGGGGCTTTGCAGCTGCAAATTGTTTTGTGTGTGTCTGTGTGTGTACACACATGTATGCACACATGCACAGTGGGAGTGAAGGCTGCCCCATTTCAGCAGCTAGACAGTCAGGCAAGTCATGTGTGACCTGCTCATTTGCCATCTCAAGAGCCCTGGGAGGTTGGTCTCTAAGGTGACATGCAAATCTGCAGCCACCAGTACTTCTACACATAATTAACCTCAGAGGAAGTATGCTTGTTTGTACAGCCAGCATGTGAGGTGTCAGAAACCACGTGGGATGGGAATACAAAAAAAACCCAGATACCGATGTATCTTCCCCAACACATTTGGTCCCCCAAACCCTGAAGAAGCCTTGGGCTGGGAATCAACCATGTTCTGCTAGTAGGGAGGCCAGATCATGTACATGCTGGTTCACAAGGAGCCTTGGTAGTCTGTGCAGCAAGATCAGCAACATCTCTAGCAATGCACACACCATTACCCCATTGACTATCCCAGTCACACACAGGCAGAGCCTGTGTAAGTTCTGTGCAGCATTTTGTGCTTGGAGGACTGAGCCTCAGCTGCAGTCTCAGCTTGTTTCCCCCAAAATCCTGCTTGTGGAAGCATCTTAGGGACCTGTTGCTCTGGAGCAGCAGCAGCAGACAGACAGAGGCACAGTGTCTCCGCTTGGCCATTTCACATACCACATGCCTCTCTTGTTAACCTGGCTCTCTGCAATTTCATAGGCATTTTATTTTTCCATTTGAAATGGCTCCTCCTCTCCCTCCCAGGTCAAGAAGCCAGCATGGCACAAGCAGCCAAGTGTTCACACTCTGCTAACTAGTAAAATAAGCAGCCCTATTCCTGGCAGGAGGCTCCCAGCACTGATGCGAGAAGATTTCCACTGATTCCTCTGCAGAGTCTAGGGAATGCCTACACTGCCATAGACAGCACAGCAAGGAGCCACAGGCAGTCCCTGTTCTCTGTGGCAAGGTTTGAACTTTCTGCAACAGGACAGGGTGTCCCAAGTCCCAGAAAAGTACCCCGTGGGTAAAACTTAGGGGGCGTGTCTACACAACATTTGTTGTAATGTATTTGGGGTGTGATTTTAATTTGGGGGAGCTAACCTGCATTATGTCACCATTTAGACACTCTAAGTGCATTCTCAGCAGAAAAACAGCACTTAATGTAGATTTAGGTGAGTGTCTGGACCAATTTAATCAAGTTTAATCTGTATTAAATTGACCCCCTTTGTTAATCTGGTTTAAATTAACTCTCTCATTCCCATATAGACAAGCCTTTAGATTCTGGAAAGACATCAGAGCCAATGGAAACACTGGACCAGATCCACAGCTAGTGTAACTGGAGCACTCCATTGCATTCACTACAGCAATGCAGATCCCACCTACTGAGGGGCAGCTCAGATATTTTATATTCACAGATTTTCTGTGTCAATATTGTTGCAAAATAAGTTTGCCAAACAAAAGGAGAGAAACAAACATGCTGGAAAGTGAGACAAGTGAGCTGGAGAATTTATAGTCAGAGGGAGGGAGGAGAGGAGGAACTTGCAGTGAATAAATAGAAACACACCACAGACCTAGTGGGAATTTAACAGATGTTCTGTGTCTCTGGGGTTTGATAAGATATGAGAAAGTGAGAAAGGAGGCGTGACCAGAGTTTTAGAATATTTGCCTGTATTATCGTTTCTCCTCCCCTACAGTAAGCTTTTCAATCTACTTGGTGAAATCCTGGTTCCATTTAAATCAATGGTATTGTCATCAATGGGACAGGATCTCACGTTACTTAGCAGATATTAAAGTCAAGGAAATTAAGGCCTTTCCAGTTTGTAACCTCAGAAAGTAGCTGCCAAGAGATTATCAACCACACAAAGGCCGCTTTTAGACGAGCGGCGCTCCGTTTCGTGTCGGCGGCGCGCATATTTTGAAACTTCTGCCTGGTCTAATTAAACGAGACGGAAGTGGCTTAATATGCGCCTATTACGGCGGAGGCGCATTTTTTAAGTGCGCGAATTAAATACCTCGATTATGAGGTATTTAATTTGCGCACTTTAAAAATGTGCCTCCGCCGTAATATGTGCATATTAAGCCACTTCCGTCTCGTCTAATTAGACCAGGCGGAAGTTTCAAAATATGCGTGCCGCCTACGCGAAACGGAGCGCCGCTCATCTAAAAGTGGCCTAACTCTTGCTTCCAGAGCAGTGGTTTTAGGATCACTAGAGTGCTAGAGTTAGCCACAAGTATGTGTATTTGCGCCCATATACCATCATTCCTAACTACGCATTTCAAAATCAGCAGCACTGCTATGTAACAGCTCTTTCTCCATTTCATCCCCATGTAGGACATTTGCAGGGAAACCAGATCTTTGAGGGAGAATGGTTTTTATAAAGTGCTAGTATAAGTATCCACAAAATTTCCCAGGAAGAAAGGTGTTGAGAATGGCCTGATATATAACCCCCTAGAGAGACCTCTCCTCCCTATCAGGCTACTGTGTTGGCCCTTATCTGGCCACAGACATCCCTGCTTTCAGGTCACAACTTGCTGTCCTGTTCTGGATCCAGATACTCCCTGCCAAGCTGCCCCTCCTCCCTGGGCAGTACTCCCTGCAGGCCACCAAGAACTCTATTGTGACTCCATCAGCAGCTGAACCAATCATCCTTCTTCCTTTTCCAACTTATTTGCATGCATTGCTTGCAGTCTATCGGTTGGTTAGAAGACTACTTTGGAAGGCTGCAGACTGACATATGGGGCAGATGAATGCTTTAGAATATTTCAATTAGGATTTGTATAGCAGTAATGCTGAGAGAGGATCCACCTGAAGTCACAAGCCCTTTGTGCTAGGCACTGCGCAAATGCACATTACACTTCCTGTGATTTATATCATAGGATTAAAAGACCTGGGACATTTTTAGACGAGCACCAAATATCACAGATTAGTGCTTTCACTGCTTAGTATGCATTGAAACCGTACTTATTTTAATACGGATTTAATGTTTATACATGTGTGTTATCGTGGATTTAGAATTAATCTGCAGTTAAAGTAAACCACTTTTAATGTTTTCACAAGCAGAAATGCAGATTAAAGCACTATTTAAATCTGCATTAATATTAAACACACATTTTAATCCACGAGTTTGTGAAACTGGTTTTATAAAACCCCTATGTCGTGGGTTTATGAAACAGATTTTACATCTTGAAAATTCCACCTTAAATGCACATTAGATTTCTCTAATCCACATTAGTTGTCTCATCTAAAACGCCCGTGGGGTTTGGAATGTAGTTGTGGAACATCCCAAACTAAAATAGCAGAGCTCTTGCCTCTGCAGTAGCCTCATACAGAGCCTGGCAGGAACATGTTGGTCCTGCTCCATGCCTAGCACAGTGGGTACTGACTGATGTAATCAACCTAGTTAATAATTGAGAAAGGTGCCTGTATAAGACAGCAATCCCAACTTTCGTGCCTCTAAAATACTCGTCTGCCTGCACACCCTCACCATAGTATCCACTTATGATCTTTAATAAGGTGCATATCCTCACAATCTCCATGTAAGACAGGGCTGGGCTATCATCACCAATGTAGAACTAGGAAACACCACCACCACAGTGGCCGCTTTTAGACGAGACAGATTTGCGCATGATTGGTGAAAAATGCGTGTGTTTTAATGCTCGTTTAAACACCTAAACCATTTTAAATGCGCATTTGCCATGATCGTGTAAAAGCCAAAACCGGTTTGAATGCGTTTTTTAAATAATGTGCATTTTTTAAATAATGCGCAACCGGTTTTGAGCCCCTTTGATGATCGGAGGATAACAAAACCTGTTTTTAAAAATGCGCATTATTTAAAAACCACATTCAAACCTGTTTTGGCTTTTACACGATCATGGCAAATGCGCATTTAAAACGGTTTAGGTGTTTAAACGAGCATTAAAACACACGCATTTTTCACCAATCATGCGCAAATTTGTCTCATCTAAAAGCGGCCTGACTTGCCCAAGATCACACAGGGATTCCGACGCAGAGTAGAGAAATGAAGCAAATCTCCAGGATTCCAAGCCAGTGGATAAACTCTGGGCCAACCTTCCTCAAAATGCATGTAATTCTGCATGTAATTCTGTATTACATGCAGCTGGACTGAAGATTTTTACCCTGTGTTTGTTGGAGTGGTGTAATTCAGTGCAGAGATTAAGTATTTATATAGCACCAACAATGTACCAGATACAATAGACAGGTCCCTGCCCCAGTGGGCTTACAATCTAGGAGACACAAGGGAGAGGAGACTATAGGTGTTAACAAATGAGATGTCCCATATTTGACCCCCCCATTAGCCCTAGATTCATCTGTTCATCTATCCTGTGCCTGCCAGTTGCTCACCTGGGGCCATTCCACACAGCTTGAACCCTAGGAAATGTGGTGCCTGCTGTATGGGCAAATTCAGGCAAAAATGGGGCAATGGGTGCCCACAGGACCTCTGCCCATCTGTTGGGGTGCACACATTCTCCGCTTCCATTCTGAACCATAGAGGTGCAGGCTCAGTCTCGAGTGTTGCTTGAGGGACCGCAACTCTGTGAAGGAGGGGCTGTGCAGGCAGACCATGACAGGGAGGAATGCCTGCCCATTTGCTGCACTCCCAAAAAGAGACATGCAAGAGGTGGCTGTATGGGAGCTGCACAGAGCCACTAGGGGCTCTGCTGAACTCCTAGTCTGTGTATTAACAGCCAAGGGAGAGGGGAACAGAGGAAGAGATGGGACTAAATTAATAGAGCCAAGAAGTCGCAGGTGCACGTGCTTAGCGTAGTTACAGGGGAGAAGGGGATCCGCGTAAATTGGAGAGCAAACCTAGAGTTGCCAGATATGCAAAAGATTTCCAGGGCACTTATGAAAAATACATGTTGCAGGCCCTGCATTGGCACCTAAGCGCCAATGCAGGGCCTGCAACATGTATTTTTCGTAAGTGCCCTGGAAAGTTTTTGCATATCTGGCAACCCTGAGCAGACCTGATGTTGCAAGCTGGCACACTGCCTCTCAGAACCTGCACTGAAGTAAAGTCATCCTGTGCCATTTGCCTCTAAATTCACTGAGGATTCTTGGGAACCAGTGCACAGCAGGGGCGGGAGTATTGGTGTTAGGACTGCAGAAGCATATTCTAAGCTACTGGTTGAAACAGCATGTTAGCAATCTTGGCACCACAGTTCACCACTAGGCATCTAACAAGTTATTCCTAATTCCCAGTTTTAATATCTACAGCAGTGACAAACCTCAGCTCCAGCTCTGCTTTATCATCATTGTCAAGTTTGCTTGAGATGGGGTAGAAGCTATGGTGGCTCTTGACTTCTCTAAAGTGTTCAAGAAAACCTGATGGTGTGTGAATGGATAATCCCACTGTGAACAGTTCCAGGTCTGCAGAACACAGTGTAGGTATGACTCTCTCCTCAAGGGACATAGTAGAACAGTCCCACCTACACTCTGGCAGTCCCTGTGCTGCTTTGGAGGGGTGAGGTCTCCAGGGAGGAGAGCACAAACTTGAAATGGCAGGAAGCAATCCCGTAGCTGGAACCTGCTTTCCGGGTGATGTGTTATCCTCTCGCACCGAGGATATTTCCCCAGGGGTGTGTGCCCAGAAGGGTGGGAATAGGACAACTGTGGTAGCTGGGGATTCGATTATTAGGAATGTGGATAGCTGGGTTGTTGGTGGCCGTGAGGACCGCATGGTAATTTGCCTGCCTGGTGCGAACGTAGCGGACCTCACACGACACATCGATAGAATCCTAAAGAGTGCTGGGGAGGAACCTGTTGTGGTCCATGTTGGTACCAATGACATAGGTAGATGTAGGATGGAGGTTCTGGAGACCAAATGTAGGCTTCTAGGTAGTAGACTCAAGTGCAGAACCTCCAGGATAGCCTTCTCGGAAGTGCTGCCTGTTCCATGTGCACGACCCCAGAGGCAGGCAGATCTCCAACGTCTCAATGTGTGGATGAGACAATGGTGCAAGGAGGAAGGCTTTAGATTTATCAAGAACTGGGCAGCCTTCTGCGGCAGGGGGAGCCTATAGAGATGGGATGGGCTCCACCTTAACCAGAATGGAACCTGGCTGCTGGCACTAAAAATTAAAAGTGCAATAGAGCAGTTTTAAAATTAGAACCTGGGGGAAAGTCGATAAGCACTGTGGAGTGCACAGTTTGGACTGTGGCATCTATGTAGGATGATGTTAACTTAGGGATTTTAGAGTTGCTTAAGACTGAGGAAGGGATAAAAATTAAGGGACTTCAGGTGGAATTCGCTGGAGAACAGATAAACAGTTATTCCAGGGTGCCTGATACAGTCACCTAGAATGTGCACAGTAAGAAGAATAAAAATAATACACATAAATGTCTATATGCAAATGCTAGAAGCCTAAAAAGTAAGATGGGAGAATTAGAGCGTATGGCGCTAAATGAAGATCTAGTCATTATAGGCATCACAGAAACATGGCGGAACGAGGATAACCAATGGGACACTAATACCAGAGTACAAAACATATCGGAATCACAGAGTAGATAGAGTTGGTGGTGGGGGTGACTCTATACGTAAGAGATAACGTTGAGTCAAGTACAATTAAAATTTTAAAGGCTGCAAACTGTTCCCTAGAATCTCTATGGATAGAAATTCCAGGTATAAAGGGGAAAGAGTATTGCAGTAGGGCTATACTATCATTCCCCTGACCAGGACGGAGAGACTGATAAAGCAATGCTAAAAGAGATTAGACAGGCTACTAAAGTCAGCAACATAATAACGGGTAACTTCATCTCCCTAATATTAATTGGGTGAAAGTTTCCTTGGGGCGGGACGTGGAGGTCACATTTCTGGATGTTGTAAATGACTGCTTCCTAGAACAGCTAGTTCTGGAATCAACGAGAGGAGCTATTCTAGATCTGGGCCGTTTATAGACGAGACAAAAAAGGCGGCTGATCCTTTGATCAGCCGCCTTTATTTGCGCTCATCTATCTGTTCCGGCTGCATCTTACCCTGCGTCGGAGGGGGCAGGCGATCCTGCCCCCTCCAACGTGGATCCCCGAAGTGCCAGCTTAACGCCGCACTTCCGGGTTCCCTGGGCTTGTGCGCATGCACGGAAGGGCGCGCATGCGCACAAAGACTCTCTGCCGTGTCTGAACAGCAGACACGGCAGAGAGAGGAAGGCGGGGGACAGATGCCGGCGCTGGATGATCCCGCTTGTCAGCGGGATCGTCTATCAACGCCCCTAGTCCTGAGTGGCATGCAGGATCTGGTGCAACGAGTAACTGTGGTGGAGCCACTAGGCAATATATGATCATAATATGATCACATTTGATGTAATTTCTGGAGTGAGAAAAACAAAAGTTCAGCAGTAGCATTTAACTTTAAAAAGGGAGACTATGACAAAGTGAGGAAGCTAGTTAAAAAGAAACTAAAAAGCGCAGTTGCAAGGGCTACAAGTCTGCAAGAGGCGTGGAGGCTATTTAAAAGCAGCCTTCTAGAAGCCCAGATTAAATGCATCCTGCAAGTTAGAAAAGGAAGCAGGAAGACCAAACATCTTCCACTGTGGTTAAATGGGGAGGTGAAGGAGGTTATTAGAGCCAAAAAGGCATCCTTTAAGAAATGGAAGGCTAATCCCAATGAAAATAATATGAACGAGCATAAACACTGGCAACGTAAATGTAAAATGTTAATAAGGCAGGCCAAGAGAGATTTTGAAGAGAGGCTTGCTAAAGAGACAAAAACAAGAAACAAAAACTTTTTCAAATACATCAGAAGCAAGAAGCCTGCTAGGGAGTCAGTTGGGCCATTAGATGACAAGGGAGTAAAGGGGGCATTC
This sequence comes from Sphenodon punctatus, assembly GCA_003113815.1. Classification (NCBI taxonomy): domain Eukaryota; kingdom Metazoa; phylum Chordata; class Lepidosauria; order Sphenodontia; family Sphenodontidae; genus Sphenodon; species Sphenodon punctatus. The sequence goes on along the minus strand of QEPC01004304.1, from coordinate 6,337,297 downwards.
AGGGAGGAGAAGGACATTACAGAGAAGCTGAATGAGTTCTTTGCATCGGTCTTCACCGCGGAGGATTTGGGGGAGGTACCCACATCGGATCCTTGCTTTGTGGGCGAGGAATTGGAAGAGCTGTTACAAATCAATGTGACGTTGGAGGATGTTCTAGGGCAAATTGACAAACTGAATACTAACAAGTCACCAGGGCCAGATGGCATTCACCCCAGAGTTCTGAAGGAACTCAAATATGAAATCGCAGA
>QEPC01004304.1:6318082-6332982 GCA_003113815.1 Sphenodon punctatus | reverse complement strand
GTCTCACAGCTTCCTCTCCCCTGCACTCCCGTGGCTTCAGCAGGACTCTCCACACATTGGGTAAAGCCACATGATGAGCTGGGGTAGGCCCGATCCCCAGCCCGCTCTGAGGTGGGCATTTGCAGCTGCCACACTTTGGACTAGCGAGAACAGGCCACACAATCTGCCCCTCCACCCCCTATCACCAGCCCCTCCACAGGTCAGGCCAAGGAGCCAGCCACACCGGGCTGGATGCCTGAACTTCTGCTGTGCTGCAGGATCAGAAGGGGAGGGGGAGCATGCACACTCTTCCCACCCACCCAACAGCTGATTTGGGGTGGGTGGGTGAGGAACAGCATGCATGCTTCTCCAGGCCTCCCTCCCCCAATCAGCTGTTGAGTGGGCGGGGAGACAGTGCAACTCCAGGTCCAATCCTCAGAACCTGCCTCATGACAGGGCTGTATGGGAGGCGGCCCATTTATTAACACACTCTGGGCTTCACTAACATGTCATGCTCACTGGCCTTCTCCAGTGGACGGATCATGCGTCAGCCAACTGCCCGCCCTGGGTGAACATCTGGTGGCCACCGCCCATACAATCCACTGCATCATGTGTTAATGGTGTCCAAAGCGTTGAGAATGGGTTCTCAACACTACCTAAAGCGGCTGCACCCACTGTGACTACAGGAAAAGGAGTAGTTGAGTTTCCCAGCAGCAGCTAAAATCTACACCCTTCCCACACAGAGATAGCTTTCTACCTTTTGTTTGAATTTTAAAGGTATGCTGGAATTTGAGAAGATGGGGGGAGTGGGGGGGGGAGGGGACGGAGAGAGGAATCCTGTCAGGAATTGTATCTAATCCGATACACGCATAGAGGCAGCACATGGCAGACCCGAGGAGAGACAGCTGCAGCTCATATGCTCTTGTATTGCCGGGCTGCTCCCGTTTGTGTGGGCACCTGCTACTATGGAGAAAATCTGCTAATATCCTTCTGGTGCAGACATTACTTCGTATCCTAGAGCATGCACTGTCTTTCTAGGGCTTCTCAAACAGGAGCACTGCAGCATCTGAATGGAAGGTCTTTCCGACCATAGTCACTTTACACCCCCACAAATGACAAAATAGACCTGGAGGAGGGAACCGAGTGTAACAGAGCAGCAACGTGTGGAATGCATCGTTATTGAGTGCAGTAAACTGTGGGGAAGAGCCATTCATCTCCAATAGCTTCCCTCCTGCACATTCTGGCTCTATTCAACTTGCATTTGAGCATCAGCAGCAGGTACTGCAGGCTGCTGGAGACTTGCTGAAAGGGTTTCATCCTTCCTTTGTGAGGCAGAGGCCTCACAAAGGCAGAGACCAGTTTTGGTCTCCAACTGTGCCCAGAACCCCAATGGAATTGAGCTCCTATAGCTGAGTAGAGATGAGATTCCCAAAGACAAGGGAAAGTGGTATTCCCAGCAACTCAAATCCTGTGAGCTGAAATGCATTTCCAGCTGTAGCAGGAAAGAGGTGCTCCTCCGACAGCCGTGGAGGGAGTTCTAGCTCAATTCCTGCACAGGCTGGACACTTGTATGCATTGCCGGTTTAACTCTCTCCAGCTGTGGATGCTTCACCAGAGCAGCGCTCTCCCTTTATGAGCCTCCAGAGCCAGAAGTGCGAAGCAGGCTCCGACAACAAGACCATTTTGTTCCCTTTTGTGTTTTAAACCCCAAACGTAGCACAGGTAACCCCATTGTTGACATGAGCTGCTGACACAGCAGTAGCAGACTCCATATGCAGACACTAAAATGCATTAATAAAAACCTCAGGCACTCCCACAAGCTGCTCCACAGCATGTCCCCTTCCTTCCTAGTCAAAACCACTGGCTGCTTTTACACATGATAAAAATGGGTTCTCATAAGTGCTTGAGATAATATTATTGGGTGTTATAAATGCTGGAGTTTTGTCATGTTAATGCACTATTCCCCTTTTATGCAGCAAGATTCCAATGTCTTGCAAGAGTCGCATTGGGTGGGTTTTACAAGGCTGCCAGATCTTGCTGCATAAAAGGGGAATGGTGCATTAACATGACAAAACTCCAGTATTTATAACACCTGGTATTATCTCAAGCACTTAAGAACCCATTTTTGTCCTGTGTAAGAGCAGCCTCTCTCCTTGGTATGACAGCCTCAGGGAAGATGATCAAATGGAATTCCCTCTTTCTGGATGCAGAGGTGCGCCTTTGCTGCAGCTGCCTAGGTCACAGATAAGACTAGGGCAGTCAGTGCTGTCAGGAGGAGGATCAGTATGCAGTAAGTATGGGCCAGATTGGAACCCCTATGAGCCCTATCCGATTCCTATAGGGAAATGTAGGGAACGGGGAAAACCGAGCTGAGACAGGGGAAGGACAGATACATACTAATGTACTAGCAGTCTACAGATAAGACTACAGTAATGAAGTCCTGACTCAAGGCTAGACAAACCCTCAGGATTTTGTTTGGCATTCTCAGTGATCAGACTTGAGCCAAAGATCATCATAGGGACCTCCTAAGTCCATGGAGGACAGGAATGAGGTCACAGAGAAGCCCAAGGTAAGGTAATCAGACTCACAATGGTTTGGAGAGAGAGAGAAACAAACACCAATAAAGGCACAAGAGGGGCAAGGGGAAGAAACTCTCTATATAGTAATGACTACAGGGAACTAGGGTGGCCATATACATAAGTTTTAGAGGACACTTTTGAGAAATAAGTTTGCAGTAGTTCAAATGCAGCCCTGCAATCTGTATTTCTCATAAGTGTCCTCTAAAGTGTGCATATATGGCCACCCTACATGGAACAGGAAAGGAACTATACTGACTATAGGTATCCCTACAGGATAACTATCCCCATAGGAAGGAGAGGACCTATACGGACTATAATCAAGGGTGGCAAACAGCCGATACATAATATGGCATGTATGGGATCAGGGACTAGACAAGGCAATCACTGAAAGGAGCATGGATAACTGGAGCTATTGGAGAAGAACAGAGGAAAAGGAACCACACTAAGCTAGTACACATACAAGGCACTAATCAAAGTATGAGATAAGGCTATAACTAAACAGATAAAGGAGACAAGCCACTCTTATATAGGGAGCTAAACAAGACAAACATCAGACATGTAACAAGATAAGAACAGAGCTAGGACTACAGGAGAGGGGAGGCTACACTAAGCTAGAGAACTAACCAGGGGGATCTAGGGGTGAAAACACAGACATAACACTCCCTTAAGACCACTTTAACATTTCTGATGCATGTTGCAGGGCTTCATATGGCACCAATACAGCCCTGCAACATGCATAAAAAATGTTAAAGTGGAGTTAGTGTTATGTGCATTTTCACCTTAGGAGGGACCAAGGAATGAGACAAGGGAAAACAGATGTGTTAATACTGAGAAGCAGTACACCAGGCAGCAAGAAATATACCAAGGTCATGTAAATAAATAACATGAGGATGTGGTACTGTGGGAAACCATTCACATAGACAATGCAAGAAGGGAACAACCAGTATAGAAGAAAGAAGGGACATGGGTACAGCCAGAGAAGGGGAAATGCTGGAAACAGCAAAAGGGAATTACCCAGCAAGGGAATGGAGGGAAGCAAAGGTAGGAACAGGGAACGAGACCACAAATCAATACTACAGCAGCCTATAATAGCCAGAAGCAACACAACCTGAAGGGTAAATCCATTGAATAGACTAGAACACCAGCAGCTGCAGAAACAGCAGCAGATGCTCTGACAACCCTAAGGCCATTTTTAGACGAGCGCGGCTGCGCCCGCGCTTGTTTTTCAAAAGACCCGGCAGTTTGTTCTACACCTGACGATGCCGCCGAATACGCGCATGCGCGGGCGATGCGCATCCATTTCCGGCCACGAACTGACTGGGTCGGCAATCGAGGTCGGTCATATGTGACCGGAAATGGATGCGCATCGCCCGCGCATGTGTGTATTCGGCGGCGGCGTCACGTGTAGAACGGACTGCCGGGTCTTTTGAAAAACAAGTGCGGGCGCCGCCGCGCTCGTCTAAAAATGACCTTAACGCCCAGCATGCCTTAAGTAGTGCTGGGAGGCAATTAGAGGCTGGTGGACATGGCTGGACACAGAACAAGAGAGAGGGAGGAAGAGAGAGGGAAAACAAGGAACACAATGGAAAACGGTAGCACAAACAGGCCACGTGGTGGAACAGGTAGGAGAAGAGCCCAGATCCAGAAGTCAAGAGTTCAGGGCTGAGCCCTGACAGCCTGGAGCAAAACAATCCCCTAGAAAGATGATAATTAAAGAGCACGATTGTAAAGACACTTCTTGAAATGTAATGAAGGCAACCCAGTCCTGCCATGGGTTATTCAAGCATGACGCTCATAGGAATCGCTAGACTTTATTAATCCCCAGACCCACCTAGCCTATTATCCTGTCTCTAGCACCCAATGCTTCAGAAGACGATGCAAGATCCCTGCAGGGGTAAGTGTGAGGATAATATGCCTGCCTATGCAATGGTCTCAACTCCTGACCCCCAATAGGAAGAGATTAGTTTTAGACCTGAAACAGAAGCCTTTAGAATCCTTCCTAAAATTTGGTCTCATTAACTGTTCCAGTGCTGGAGATTCAATTATATCTTCCTGCTTAGAGCAAAGGCACAGAACATGTGCCATTAACTGCTGCCAAGCTGAGGCATTGGCACATCTACAGGTAGGTTTGAGAGTACTGCAGCATCTCCCTCTCATGCTGCATATGCGTTTAATTATGCTTATATACCATGAGAACATGACACCACAGGAGTAGGTGAGAGACTGCACAGGTCAATATAGATTTGTTTTAAGTAAGGTGCTAAATATACCACTTCCTGCCAGCCCATCTTGCACACAGCAAATTCAACACAACAAACTAATGAGCAATATATCAGCCACCACCATACGGAGTACAAACTCCAGAGAGAGCTCTGAGCCTGTGCCACTGCAATCTCTCTGAGCCATCGGCGCCGCTGTCTGCCAGTCACCAAGGGGATGAGCTCAGTGACTGGAAAAGATGAGCACAGGCCTGGCTGAGTGCATGTGGCCAGGATGGAATCCAGTGCCTATTTAGAGGCATGGCTCTTCAGAATAGCTTGCACTAATCCAATGGAAAATGCAGGGATATAATTATCAATTATTGTTAAGTCAAAAATATTGCAGATCCAGAGGAAAAAACCCCCACCACAAATAAGCAGGAGATGGAAAAACACAGAGATCTAGCCAGGCTCACAAGAGCAGGATGGGACAGACTGAGCAGCAGCAGCAGACTGTTTGGCCCAGTCTCTGAGTCCTGCTTGCCTGGTTTCTCAGCATGCCCCCTACAGGAGGAGACAGCACAATTGCACAGCAGTGCCTGAAAATCTGATAAGCCCCTGTTTGGCATGTGTTACACATACCCCTCTGTGTCTGCTCCACAGCCCAACTGACTAGTCTGGCTCTTTAGCTCATGCTGTGCAGACTCATGCCTTTAAAACTGGATGTCCCCAGTTCAGTTCTAACAATGGTATCATGAAAAGTATCCCCTGCCAGCCATGTGGAAGATTGGGGTTCACTTCCCTTAGGGAAAGTTACATTGCTAACAAACCAAGAATTAAACCATGGACCCCCTCAGAGCAAGGAATGTGAATCCGTGCAATGTGAGCCTAAGGCTGTTTTTAGACGAGATGCAAACATGGAGGTCCACCCCTCACCCCCCACCCGTCTGAAGGTGTGGGGGCCGGGATGCTCCGTGCGGGGGCAGGCAGAATGGTGCATAGGGACAGGCACCCATGCATCCGCAGCCCATATGAGCAGCTACCATGTTGGCTGAGTGGTCTGTCATTTGGAGGCACTATGGGTGGGGAACAGCCAGGTTCCCCAGTGCTCGGCCGGGACATGTTCATCTCTGAGGCCAGCCATGCGCGCTTCCCCCTCTCCCATTATCCATGGCAGGGGGAGCATGTGGAGGCTGCTGGGGTACCCACCCAGGAATCCACCCATTTGAACCCCTTCTCACTCACCTGAGGTGCATGGGCAGGCAGTGGCCATCCCACACAGTGCACACGCACCTGCCTCCCGTCCATGCTTTTTTAAAAATGGCCTAAGAGAGCCCATACCTCTCAACAGTCTCTAAGGCTGTTTTTAGACGAGCGCGGCGGCGCCCACGCTTGTTTTTCAAAAGACCCGGCAGTCCGTTCTACACGTGACGCTGCTGCCGAATACGCACATGCGTGGGCGATGCACATCCATTTCCGGCTGCGTATGACCTGTCTCGATCGCCGACCCGGTCAGTTCGCAGCTGGAAATGGATGCGCATCGCCCGCGCATGCGCGTATTCGGCGGCAGCGTCACGTGTAGAACGGACTGCCGGGTATTTTGAAAAACAAACGCGGGCGCCACCGCGCTCGTCTAAAAACGGCCTAAGAAGGACAATCCTTTGGGTGTTGAATCCCACACTTCCCCCTGCAGGGGATCAAAGACCTTCTTTCAGGAGACTGAGACAAAAAGGCACATCTTTTCCTGGCAGGCAACCAGGAAAGTGCTTGAGAGGACAAGCGGGAGATGAAGGAATGACAAGAAACTAAGTGAAATGAGAAGCAGGAGAGCTTCTGTTTCTCTTTATGCACTTGGAATGTTGGTAGTGGTGTGGTGTGTGTGTGTGTCAGGGGCAGTCCTCCAGAGGAAATTATGCATTCTGATCATTACATATTCAGATCTGCAATTTCCAGATTTATATTGCAGATCCATATTTAAATCAATAATTTTTTAAAATAATAATAATAATAATAAACATATAAAAATTATTGCACATGCACAAAATGGCCACAACTGTTCTGCACATGCATGCCCTTTTAACCATTTTTGAAAAGGGCAGCTGGTATGCACATGCACAAAATGGCTGTCACGCATGGGCAGACTGGCTGCCCTTTCCCAAAATGGCAGAAATGCTATTGCCACCATTTTGGAAAGGTGGCCATTTTGTGCATATGCAATGATTTTAAATAAAAAAATATTTTTCAATAGATTTGAAACTGAACTGCAACAGGTATGTTGCCACTGCTGCGCTTCTGTATGGTTTAGTCCGTAACAGCCCATTAACTGCATGAAAGGATGGAGCTTATTTATAGAAGGGGTAGAGTTTGTCCCTCTTTAACTGATCAAAATGTTGGGAACCATGGAGAAGAGATGCACAACCCCATTTGTCAGTGGGTCACAATAACATCCCCTTTACACATCCCTTCTCCAATCTATCCTGAAGCCCTCACAGCAGATTGCACTCCAAAGCCACCTGATTTGTCTTCAGTATAAAGGGGAGAGGCTCCACCTTTCCAGGCTGCATGGACAATGCTTGAAGGAGGCAACAGAGCAGGGGCTGCCCCTAACACAGCAGAAGCATTCAGAATCTGCTTCTTAGCAGCCTCTGACCTGGCCTAATTGGAGGTGCCTGGCAGTGTGGAGCTGGAGAAAGTGGCTGCAGGGCTGCCTTGTAAACAGGCTGGAAGAAGTTATTTAATGTAACTGAACAGATTTACATCTCCCTGTCACATTGATGATCTGTTTTCCTTTCCTTTGCTGTGCCCCTGAGCAGTAGTCCTGTACTGTCCTTGTCCACAAACACATTCTGCACTGGGACCTGGTCCTGCCTAACCCAGCTGACAGCAACAATGGGCCAGAAAACACAATACATGACTCCTATGTATTCCTTGAGCAATGCAGCTCCTGGAAGCCTCCAGGAAAGGCCCAGTGGATCCAGTGTCTGGAGACCTCGTTCACAAAGGCCACAATGTGAGTCAAGCACTTGAATATTTCATTAATGGCAAGGGGACACGAACCTGAACAGAACAGATCACTACACAGAGGAATTCAGGCCTTTGGGCCCCTGTTTCAGCATCATTCAAATATGCTAACATCTTGGCCACTAACATCAGAGGCTTGACAGCTGCATGCTGCCCCACTTGACTGCCCTAAAGCCACAGAACATCCTGTTTGGATTTGACTATGCAAGGTGCAGTGGGTTTTCTCACATATTCTTCTGACTGTAGCACTATTTTCTGACTGTAGCACTATTCCCAGCTTCCCGTCCCAGGGGAAGGGAGGGGGGACGACTATGGGAATGAAGACTGGCAGCCTGCATGCCAGAGTTTAATCCAGTCTAAGGCCAGAAAATATAGTTGTGTGGGTACATCGGGAGACACAAATATTTGCCAACTAGCTCTCACTATCATCATGTGGTGCTGCTGCTGCTGAAACTCTTCCAGATCTCACCAGGGCAGTCCCTACAGGGTGCAAGAATCTGCAGTAAGAAATTGGAAGGGAACCATCAGTGCAGCCCATCATGTAAATCGCCAGCTGCTTCTATGGGTCCAGCCTTTTCGTTCTGACATTTTGGCTAAAAGCGAACAATGAAACAATTGTGGTGAAGAGCCTAGTAACAGCAGCTAGGATTTTAGTCTTCTCAGACCACCTAGGCCAAGCAGAAGCACATGGAGAAGCCACAAGACCCAAGGCCGATAATTCAATTAGCCTCCTTGCAAGTCAATGTCCAAGCAGGGGAAAGAGGGATGATCTTATTCAAAACTCCAACCAAAAAACAAGCTCTGGCCATGCGTTTCACCAAAACAAGAGACTGCTCACAAGAGACTGTGCTGCTATCTCTGCTTGGCTCCCCCTTGGCAGGGCTTGACTCTGATCCTGGGCCCTCTGGGATCCCAGGTCCCTTCCCAACCTTTGCTTCCCCTCAGTGGGGTCTGAAAATGCCCATGGTTATTACAGAGTCTGTGAACCATCCTAACTCCCCACTGGCAAGGAAAAAAGCGGTAGAATCTCTCAAACGTTCCTAACTCTTGACAGTAAGTGAGCCACCCTCCCAGTAATTGTGTGGAGTTGTGACCCTCCTTCTCCTTTTTGACAGGAGGAATGAAACAACACTGTTGACATCCGCGTCATCATCACTGGACATGGAGTTAGCCCTGCATTGAGATGAATGGGGCCTCTCTATGATCTGCAGACTTGTGGAAACAGTGCTGCAGCTGTTACTCTCGATTCATGTTTGAGGTTTTCTCTGCCACAGTAACAGTTGGAGAGACTTGGCTTTTGTGGTTGTTTTCCCTTTTTAATTTTTTTTAAAAAGGTGATTCCAGAGAGCAAGATAGTAGTGTTAGCAAAGTGCCACACACCAGCTGTTCTTGACCCCTTTTTGAGTCATCACCGAGGCAATGCCATGTCATGCTGCCCAGAGGCACCACTCTGGTGGAGGCAAGTGTTCTTCTGCAAAATGTCAAATCACAAACCTCAGGGCTTGACCATTTCTGGGCATTAAAGATCCCATGGGATGCTGTGCCAGGCTCAGGGTCTGCCCCTTGGTGTCCTTCCCAAACTCCAGTTTAGCCTTCTTACTCCTTATATTTCAACTGCAGTTTCAAAGCACACAAACCTGTGTGCTTTTTAGGGCCAGGTTTGAGATGCACTAGCTAAGATGTGTTAGGGCTCATGAGTATACCAACAGGGATGCTGCAGGTCAGGGCTCATATACACTGGAAGAGTGGTCTGAGGGAAGCTTGCAAGGTGCCTGGCTCAGCAGGCAAAACCCTCAGGGCCTCCCATTTAGGAGCACTGTATTCACACATGAATCTTTAAGTTAGACATACTGGGCTGGATTTCAGAAGAACCTAGGATGCACAAGAGAGGATTTTCCCTAACGTTCTGCTCCCACTTCCCCAGTGCAACGAGCTCGGTGAGAAGCACAGTGCAAGCTGTTTCAGAGAATCTGGCCCAGATGCCTGAATGGGAGTTAGGTTCTTTAGAAAACATGGCCCTCAGTGTTCTTTGATCCACTGAGAGACTGGGCTCTGGATCAATTCCAAACTGTACAAGGGACTTTTACAGGTACCTGGAGAGCATTAAGCTCTTGGCAGGAATAGCTGGGGCTGTAGGGTGCCCTGGGTCAGCTTTCACTCCTGGCATGTGCACAGCTCCTTCAGCAATTCAGGATGAATCCTCACTGACAGCCAAGGCTCTCTCTCTCCCTGGAGCTCCCCAGCTGCTCTGGGCCAGGGAGGCTGGACTGAGTCTTCCTGCACATTTGGCCTTGGAGGAAGATGAAACAAGCAAGATAATCTGATTGTAACAAGTGAGCCCGTCTCAAATTGGAAAAGCTTAAAATAACCGGAATCCAACAGCTCCGAGTGCAGTGGGAAAGGACAGAGGATGCTTGTCATGACAGGTGATAGATGGAGTTTCGAGGAGCGTGCAAGCACAGGCAAAGACCACAGCACCCAATGTGCATGTAACATCTGGAGTGTCCAGTAACCCGAGGGTGGCTGGCAAAGCCCTCAACCTCTCCCTGGATCTGAGACAACCCATGTGGGTTAGCTTTCAGGGCATGCTCAAGGTTCACCTTTTCCTCCTTGGTGTATGTGGAAATGGGTGTTGGGCATGGTTAGGAGTGAAACTTGACTGTGAGTTTATTTAATTATTTTATTTATTTATTTAGCTATTGTATACCCTGCCCCTCCTGCAAAAGCAACTTGGGGCAACTAACAATTCAATAAAAACACAAATAAAAATACAACTATATAGATACCAATATAAATATAAATAAATACTACATCTTAAAACATTTTACAAACCACCAGGGGGATGTCAAAAAATATACAAAGACATATTAAAACCCTACCTCCCTAACCCACAAACAACCCACCCTCACCCATCTTCCTCGCCAAAAGCCTGACAGAACAGCCAGGTTTTGCATTGACGTCGAAAGGAGGGGAGGTTTGGGGCCACCTGGGCCTCTGCTGGGAGGGAGTTCCACAGCTTTGGTGTGGCCAGTTGGCCCCCAAGATACCATGGGGATTTTGAGAAAGGCACTCCCGGTCGACCGCAGGGGTCGATCCAGAGTTGGGGTGTCACAGCAGGGGGGAACAATGCAAGGGAAGGGGCGGACAGGGGTGTACACACGGAAGGAAACCCTCTCCTCACAAGCGTGCAGAGGCGGGGACCATTTTGTTCAGTGCTCGGTAGGGGCTCGGGGGTAAAGATGCCCTTTAGGATAGAGTGGTGGCCACAATATCTACAAGAGATTAGGCCTCTATCATCATTGGGCGCCGAGCAAGCTGCACAGGGGTGCTCCCTCTTGCCTCTCACCCACACCCACACTAGATACACACCACAGGTGAAGGGAGGCATAGTGATAGCCGTGAGGATAGGCAGGGCAGGGATCCCAGTCCCAGGGAAAAAGGGTGAAGGACTCACCCACACCACGGAGGGCAGGAAAGACCCGGGGGGGGGGGCACACCCACACCCTATCGTTTGTCACCCACTCGCGCTTGCACTCACTCCAAGGGAAACACACAAGGTCAACACTCACCCTTTGCAACACCAGCAGCAGCCACACTCTCTGACAGGGACAGGGAACACAGGAAAATACAAGGACATGATTCACACGCAATGCAGTTAGCTCTCAGTAAGGGGGCCAGTCTGTTCAGATCACGGGCGCTGCGTGTCCGACAGTGCTGGCGTTTATAGCATTGGCCACGTCCTTCCGGCGTGCCTGTAGCCACAGGGAGCGGCGCAGCGGCAGTGGCTCCGCCCCCATGCCCTGTGTGGCCGCGGGGGTGGGTTCTTCAGCGGTGCCCCACTGAGGTGCAGCCTCGGCAGCCCCCGGATATTGTGATGTGCCCAGAGGACCCGCCGGGACCCCTACGACAGGGGGGAGACCCGGGGAGGACACCCCCCCGGCGGGCCAAAAGTCACCGCCACCGAGACCCCCAGCCACGAAGGTAAACCGTAGCTCTGAAACCAGGGAACAAGGTGGTTCCACAGGTAGGTGGGACCTAGGCCGTATAGGGCTTTATAGGTAAGCACCAACACCTTGAATCAGGCCCGAAATACAATAGGCAGCCAGTGTAGAGAACAAAGCACTGGTGTAATGTGCTCCCAGTGGCCTGTCCCTGTAAAGAGATGGGCCGCCGCATTCTGCACCAGCTGCAGTCTCCGAACCATCACCGTGGGTAGCCCCACGTAGAACACGATACAGTAGTTAAGGTTACCTGCATATTCAAGCTGTTCTTGGGAAATTGCTTAAGCAAATTATTTATTTTTTTAAAAGCTCCCAAAGGCACCCCATAGCATCGGCTGGACACTTTTTAAAAAGTCTATTATTAATTATTTACATTGCACAAGCAATGTTCCTGGCACTGGCACTGAAAACCATTAATTAGAGACAGATCCCTGTCCCTGGGTGGGGGTTACAATCCTTATAAATCAAAATACAAAAAAAACAGCCAGAGGGAGCTTTCCAGACCCTGGAGATTGAGCTGGTCTTGGTTTTGGGAGAATAATTCTGGAGGGAGCCACTGTGTGATAAGTTGTTTTTTTTCCCATCCACCCCCACAAGAACAGCTGACCCTGCCAACTGGAAAACAAACAATCACAAGGGGTTTGCTCCAATCCCTCCAAGATGTCTATGGGTGATTTCAGATGTGATGGGGCGACATTTGCCCCGGCATGGAATCACCCTTTTGATACCCCGCCGGAATCAGCCCATCACAGCCAGCAGATGTGCTGGCCGATCCCGGAGGGAATCTGTGGGGGGGGGGGGGGGGCTGCGCAGCGCAACATGCGGCTGCACAGCCCTGCTCCCCAGGCCGCTCGCCCTCCTGGAGACGGGCGGGTGCAGCGACCAATCCGGCCACTGCGTCCGATTCCCGCCCGTAGTCCGGGCCATGGCCCGGAATTGGCGTCGGTAACAGATGTTACCGGCTGCTGATTCCGGGCCGTGGTCCAGCTAACCACGCTTTCGGAGATGGTCCCTGGACCATTCTCGAAAGCGTGGTTATTTTGATTCCTGCCAGAGGTTCACTGTGGTGAACCTCTGGCAGGCATCAAACAGATGTTACGGGACCATTCCCACCACAGGGTATTGACTGTGGTTGAGCGTGATCTTGTAACGTCTGAAAATACCCTTTGTCTCTGGATTCTGTGTCTGCGGGGGTAGGAAGAAGTGAGGAACTAAAAAACTGACCGCTTGTGACCAGAGATGTTCAGGAGCAAACCTACTGAAATGCTGGGCTACCCTCACATTCCCACCCCCACCCTCACCACATTGCCTTTGACCATAGCATCCTATTTGTGAATTTAAAGGGTAACACGAAAGCCACTGCCAAAGTGAAAGCGGGGGGAGGGGGAACAGGGGGAGAACAGTAAAGTCACTAGTGTGCCATGGAAGGCAATGACTGCTGTTGTCCCTGCGCCCACCCCCAGTGCTACAGTAAATCAATAACAACTTGGACAAAGCATGACTGTGAGTCCAACACCCAGAGACACAGTGACAACCACTGCAACCACTAAGGCCTGACAGGATGTGATCTCATCACTGTAAATATAGGTCACAGGGGTGGCTTCTGCAACACCTGCCCAGTTGTGTTTTTGCCTCCTATTGAGACTTGGAAGCTGTGGGAATTTTCACTGGAGCCTGGGATGCTGGATTTCACCACCCAAGTTGGAAACTCCTCCCTGGCCCCTGGCAGCCGCAGGAAGAGGTAGTAACTGAGGCTGGCCTGTCTGCCAATGCCAGCAACTCCCAGAGCTGAGCAGATGGCGAAGCAAGCAACATGTTTGGAGGAGCCAAGAGAACCTGCAGCAGATTGCAAGTAGGGGAGCTCAACCTACACGCAGCACCCTGAGCTAGGGGGCAGCCCAGATTTGAACATCCTCCTGCCACTATATCCCACAAGTAGGGTTGCCACTTCTTGCAGTCTGACCCTGAGATTCCCATAAGCCAAAATGAGAGTCTAGAGGTCAAACTGCAAAAGGTGGCAGCCCTACCCACAAGTGCCAAAGTTCATGAGCTGCTAGTGCTGTAAAGGCAGAAGGCAAAAAGCTGTACTGCTCCGATATTTGACCTTGGACGTGTCAGCTTGCTGTGCATGGTGTAAGGGCTTGTGCTGCTTCCCAGGCAGCAGAAGCCAAGATTGGATGACATGGCTGATCTCTGCACATAACTTACCCATATAGAAATACTCAGGGGACTTTTCCTCTGATGCAAGGTCCCCTATAACACCGGCAAATCGCAGCCATAGTCCAAAGGTGATGACAGCTGACCCTGCCAACTGGAAAACAAACAAGCAGCCAGTGAGGAAAGGGTTGGAAAACATAGAAAAGCTGGAACAAGCAACTTCTTGTGCTTGCTGGAAATTCCTAAAACATGGTATTCTAAGGACACAGAACGCCCTGTCCAGAGTAACTAACCATGACTTGCTGTTACAGAGCAACTCATCCCTGTTCTTGCCCCCACAGCCCTCTGAGCCTATCACTACAAAGATTTCAAAAACAAAGATTTCTTCATGCACTCATCACAAGCCCCGCCGCCGCGCGGCCCTCCTCGGCACGGGGAGCGGCTTGCTAGGCGGCGGATAGTTGTCCCGCCCCCTCCCAAGCTTGCTAGGAAGACTGGTGGGGGCGCACGGCAGGAGCAACGCGGCCCAGCGCGAAGTCTCGCGAGAAGCGGGACTTCGCGGCCGCCATCTTGAATATCGGCGGGGAATCGCCATTCCGCGCCCAGGCAGCAACGTGAGTGCACCCTCCCACCCGCCCGGTATTCACTGTGGGTCGAACTGGTTGTTGAGCTTGTGCTCAAGGCCGGGAAGGAATTTTTGCCTCCCTGCGAATTGGCACCATGCAGGGTGGTTTTTTCGCCTTCCTCACAGTGAGTGGTTTTGAGTAGATGATGGTGGAGAGGGGAAATGTTAATGATAATTGTCGCACCGCAGGGGTCCTGCGAAGTAGCTAGGTTAAATAGGGATAGTCTGCTGCCAAGTCATCTCCTTAAGAGGTGGGCTCTGAGTGAAGGCTAGAGCTTGTCCGGCCAGCGTCACTTCAGAGCCAGGAGGAGGGAGACAACCCCCTGCCTTAGGACAGAGG
>QEPC01004304.1:6292095-6317315 GCA_003113815.1 Sphenodon punctatus | reverse complement strand
TTACATGGTCGAAGCGACGGGCAGAGTGAATGATCTTGGCGGCAGAGTTTTGGATTGCAACAAGGGGGGACAGGTGGGAGCGAGGGAGGCCAGCAAGGAGGAGATTGCAGTAGTCGAGGTGAAAGATAACCATGGCATGAACAAGGATTTTGGCCGAGGAGATAGATAGAAAGGGGCGTATGCGGGCAATGTTGAGGAGAGCGAATCGGCAGTTAGCATTGTTGCGGTACTGAGGAACCTCAGACCGTTTAAGTTTAATAGCAATTCTTAATGAGTTAATAGTTAAGGTTGCAGGACTTAGAAGGGCATAGCCCCCTCCCTACCCGACTATGGTCTAATAAAGTTTTCGGTGCGGCCTAGTTTTACCCAAATAATGGTGTCAGTGTCTTCCTTTCGGGGTGTGGGACAAATGGCCCTGAGCTGCCTTGTGGCACAGAACACTTCCCACATGGGGCCAGCAGCTCATGCTGCTTCCACCAGTTCAAAGGGATGCAAACAAATGAATCCAAAGAAGATAACAGTTACTGGTTGGAAGATTCCTCTTCAGTTGTCCATATCCTCTAGTACAGCTTCATAGCCACCCTCACATCCAGTGGAAAACACAAGCAAGGGTGGAAAGTCCACCCTGCCCCTTTCTCTTCAAGTTTAACACGACACCCCCATGACCCCAAGGAACAACAATATCCATAGGAGACTAGTCATCTACAGGAAAGGGGACAGACATATTCAAAAAATGGCTCTCTTTCTTATGTCTGGAAGAGAGGACATTAGATGTAAACAGGGCTAAGCATTCAAGGAGAACTGGGTGCAGCAATAAGCGGGACTAGCCATTCCATACAGGATACTGCCCCCTGTTAGTCACCGCTCAGCCAAGTGCCCCAGTATGGCACATGGGGCAGTGTCCCAGCAAGATCCATTTAAGCTTAATCCTCCCAGGTCCATACAAATGATCATGCTAAGAAAAATAATATGATTTTAAACACTGAGAAAAACACATGGAGCAGAGGGGTAACGTCACAGGATATGAAAACTATGGTTGCAATCCTGTGGCACAGTGGTAATCTGGGCAGTGGGTGCTCTGGCGCGCATGCGCACTGCACATGCAGCAAGCAGCGCGGGGCAACAGCATGACCCACGCTGCTGCAACGCCCGAGCCCACACACCCTGCAGCCTGTGGGATGAAGCAGGAACAGCTCCTGCTCCATCCCCTGGGCTGCAGGGTAGTGGGTTCAGGGGGTTGCATCGGACGGGGCGTGCTGTTGTCCTGCATGGCTTGCTGTGCCGGCGTGGTATGATTGTTCACGCCTGAGCTCCTGCGGTCTTTCACTGTGCCTCGCATAGGCACAGTTTGTGAGGGCTGCAGGATTGCACCCAAAATGTCCCTGATCCTGCAATGTGTTGATAGCCCTCAGGTCAGAACTTTGGCACCCTGTATAATATCAGAAGCTAATGATTATCATAAATCTGCTAAGTATTACGTAAAAACTCATTATTGTGATTCCAATACGTAAATGTGTACACCATTCATATTTGGTGTCATTTTAATCCTCATGAACAGTGGGTGCAGTCACACAAGCAGCAGGGGCCTGATCCCTGATTGCCGCTGTCACACTGCGGGGCAAGCACAGGGACCCAGCCATACAGCGGCAGGGAAGCTGGGTGGGCCAGTTCCTGTCAGAGCTTGCCACAGCTGGGGGCTGGAGGTTCCAACTCCTGCTGAGGTGTAGGATCAGGTTCGCTGCCTGCTTCGCTGTTGGGGGGAGGGGTAGAGGAGGGCACACACTCCTCCTCCCCACCTGACAGCTGATGGGCCCCTCTGTCACCGATCAGCTGTTTGTCGGGGTGGAGAGAGGGGCGCATGCGCACTCCTCTGGGCTCCCCCCTCCCCTGTCAGCTGTCAGTCAGGTTTGGGGCTCCTCTCCCCACCCTGACAAACAGTTGATAGAGGACGGAGGGGCCTAGAGGAAGAGGAGTGCCACATGTGCTCCTCTGGATCACCTCCCCCGATCAGCTGTTTGTCAGAGTGGGGAGAGGGGGGTGCGTGCACTCCTCTGGGCTTCCATCCTCCCGGCTGGACTGAGAGTCCACCCCCGGTCATCAGATAGCTGCGTGCAACAGGTGCTAACGCCTGTTGCTCACGGCCCCACAGCGGTGCACCTCACGTGGTGGGGCAAGCATAACTCATCACACGAGTTACCCCACCCTGGACAGCCTTACTGCAGTTGGGGGTAAGGTTGCTCTGCGATGCATCCTCGGAATTTTCCCCAAGGATGGTGTTGCAGAGCAGCCAGCTGTTTGCCCCACCCCGGGGGGGGGGGGACATCTGGCAGGCCCTGGGCACATGGGCCACTGCATCATGTGGCTCATTTGCCCAGGGAGAGGTAAGGCTGCCTAAAGCATGATAGCCTCCCCAACCTGTCTCATCTGGCTGCACCCACTGAGAACATGATAAAAGTCAGGGGTATGATGCAAAAGTTATAAAGCAAATTAATATCTGTGCTTAATTCCTTGGAACTCAGACAAACTCAGGCTAAATTTACACTATAGGTCAAATTCCTGATGAATGCCAGCCTGTGGAACAATGGGTGTTCAGTTCACACAACCCAGGAGGCAGAGATGTTGAGATGCAAAAAAACAACTTGGAAGGCCATACTAGACATTCCATAAGGAACTGGCAGGATGTTTTCATCAGCAGGCCGAGCTTTAGACAGGCAAGCTAAAATCAAAATTAAGACAGGGCTGTTTAAAGACTGCTTGGTCTATATAAACCAAGAACTCAAAAATTGACTTTATTCACTTTTCAACATCTGAAATGAGGTCTCCACAAAGGAACAGGGTCTATACTAAACAACTGGATCTGAGGATGAGAATGATATTCAAGCAAATTTTCAAGTACATTTAGCATTGGTTTTAACCTTTTAAATAACAACTTTCTGTATCTCTGCACCACCCATTTTCCCTTTTTATTTTAATTTGAACGTAATTTCTTTTTATAAAACTTTTTAAAATTTTTATAGCTGGTACGTATGCATTTGCTGATACTGGTTACAAGATTCTAAAGTCATTCTCTGTTTAAGTTCAGGGGCAAGTCTCCCAGATAAATATTTCTATGGCCAGAAAATACCCCAAAATACAGATCGTTAGGGGTTTTTCATTTGTTTGAATCTGTCTTTGTGTGCTTTAGCACAATGCACAATCTTGCAGAAGTGGGTTGGAGAAGCCCAGGTGCAAAAGAATTCACCTGTAAGGATTACAAGTGGGTAAACAGAGTCATGGCAATATTTGGAGGTGCAGTGGGTTTTACCTTAAAATTTAATACCGTACTGGCCCCACTCCCTTAGCACTAGGACATACCAGTGCTACAAATGTTAGTGGAGGCAGCAGGAAGCCAAATCCCTGCACAACAAGGTGCTTGGATCTCCAAGGAGATCTGGGAAAAGTGGGTGAGCACTGTGGGTGCAGAATTTCCCTGGTGTTGTGGGAAAGATGCTCTGATGGCTGATACAGGAGCAGAGATCTAGTATTATGTGTTACTTGCATGAATTCTATTACCTCCATCTGGAGGGACCCCAGATGTCCTCAGCATGGACCATGAGATCCACAAATACAAGTCTGGGGCTTATGGGCAATCTGCCTGGCAGTCACAAGAGGAAGGCTGGGCAGTGACCGGATGCTGGGATGGGAACCCTGCAAAACCAGGCACTCTGGGCCAAAGCCAACAAGTTCCAGCCAGGGAGCTATTTTGGTGAAAACGAAGTTCCCCCTACACAGAAGAGAACTAATGTTATTGACAGGGGCCCAGAGCCAAATCCGCAGCCCAGACTGGGCAAAACTAAAGGGAGCTCCCATGCTCTGGCACATTCTGATATTGGACTACACTTCTCTCTCGCTTCCTGTCAAACACAGGTGTATTCATCACAGAGCAGGGGCAGCAGCAGCAATAAACTGCAACGGAAAGTGTCAGGAAAAGAGGGCACCGACAAAGCAAACTGCTGAACTGACTGACTACATGTCTCCTCTCAGCAACAACCTTCCACAGAGTGACTTGCACTAGAAAAAAGGCAGGATTCCTTTAAAATGCCCTTGTCTACCCTGCTAGAAACTCAAGCTAGTTTTTGTCCTAGCACCCACTATATCCTCAGGCTGGTCCTGGGTGTACTGTCCTGCCTTCCCAGTCCTGCCAGAGTTTGTTCCCCCCCCCTCATAATTAAATTCTTTTATTGATATTCAGCAGCATTGTACATAGTATTTTCTAGGGGTGGGACTTGGGGTAAAAAACCGGTTACCGGTACAAAGAACCAGTTTACCGGATTAAAACCGGTATACTGGTACTGTTTTTCCCCACTGATTTCAATGGGGAACTGTCCCCATTGAAATAAATGAAACCACCCCCATACCTCCCCCCATACCCCTCCCAGGCTGCGTGGGTGGAAGGGGGGACACCTCCCCACCCCCCCTGGATTTTTTTAAAAAAAAATTATCCCGAAGTCTGGCTGCTAGTGTGGGCTCCGGGCCGGCGCCGCACTGGCGGCGGCGACCTGGAGCCCATACCAGCAGGTACTAGGCGATCCCCGGGGTTTACACCCCCCACCCCAGGGATCACCCTGGCTGCTGCTGGTGTGGGTTCGGAACCCGCACTAGCAGCAGGACTTTGGGTTAATTTTTTTTTTTAAATCCAGGCTGGGCAGGGGGGTGGGGTGGGGTGTCCCCCCTTCCACCCGCGCAGCCTGGATGGAGGAGGGAAAGTGAGTGGGGGGTTTGTTTTTTGTTTTTTTACATTGCGGCCATTCATTTCAATGGCCGCAATGTAAAAAAATCCGGCATGGGGAACCGGTACCGGTACCCCAGATTACTGGGTTAATCCGAAACTGCCGGTACAGCAAAATACCGGCAGTTTCGGATACCGGAGGAACCGAAATTCCCACCCCTAGTATTTTCATCAACTTTACAATATCAGTTTGTTCTATTACCCATACAAGGCGGTACCCGAGCTTGCCAGTTCAAATGTATCGGTCAAACAACAGCGTCCAGTCACTCTTTGGTAGTTAATTTCCTTCAATGGCTCCTAATATATTAAGCCACTTTGCCTCATAGTTATTTTTTTTCTTTTCCCTTGCTTTTTCATTTTTCTCCTCTTTTTCTAGCTTCTTGTCCTGCAGGTTTACCATCATCTTGTCCATTGTAAATAAGTACCATATTCGACAGATCCATTCTTGAAAAGGTAAGGGGCCCTCCGTCTTCCAATGTCTTGCTATTATATTTACTCCAGCCAAGCACAGAGTTCTCAATGCCTCCTGATGTGGTTTTAGTGATTTATTATCAGGGTAGAGACCTAGAATACCAATTTCTGGTCTGAAAGGTACCACCCCCTTGTTTACTTTGTTCATAATTTTCCATATTTTACTCCAGAAGGCCTTTACATAAACACATTCCCATAGACAATGCAGTAGATCCGCCTGTAAGCCACAGCCCTTCCAGCATACACCCCTCCCATATCTGTCCCCCCCATACCTGAGCTGTACCGGGGTCAGGTAAAACCTAGTGGTGACCTTCAGTTGTGTGTCTCTGACTTCCAGAGCAGACGCACAGGTGCTCATATGCCCCCATATAATTTCTTTATCCTTTTCTGTGAACTGCTTATTGAGGTCTTTTTCCCATCTTGATAAATATGGGTGCTTGGGGGGGTATATTATAGATTTCAGGTCTTGATAAATCTTAGAGAGTTTGCCCTTGCTTCCCGTTAGGCTAAATAAGGTCTTTTCTATTTCCGTAGGTTCCCTAGCAAAGGCTTCTTTTAAACATGGTTGCCTGAATACACTTCTCAGCTGCAGGTATTGAAATGTGTTCACTTTTGTCTGCGTTATTTTCTCTATTTCTTCTAATGTTTTAAATTTACCTTTGTTGAATAATTGTGTTGCCCTTTTAACTTCCTTCTTTTTTAACTGTTTAAGTAGGTCGTGGGCTATCTGTGATTCCCTCATCGCTACTCGTGTCTTATTGGTAAGTATGGTGTTGCTGTAGCCCTGCCAAGGTTTAGCCCTGCCTGCCTTGCCAGAACCACAGGCTAGTCCAAGGTCTAGCTCCCTGCCTGCCCGTCAGAACCCCAGGATAGCCCTAGGAGAAACCAGTAGGATCTCTTGGGGAGATTCTGGATGTTTTTAGACAAGCACCTCCCCACCCATTACCCACCCATCATTTATTTTATTTTATTTTTTAATTTATATTTATTAGCCGCCCCCCTCATGCCTACGGCATCCTGGGGCGGCTTAGAAGGACCACAAAAACATAACAATAAATTTAAATAAAAAATACTAAAACTACAACAACATTTTTAAAATATCAGATTTACCCCCAACTACCCCCCCCCCTCCCCTCTGAAGGCCTGGGTGAACAGCCAGGTCTTGCAGGCTCGGCGAAAAGCCAGCAGACCTGGGGCCAGGCAGGCTTCCTCCGGGAGGGAGTTCCAAAGTCGCAGCCTGGCCACCGAGAACGCCCTCTCCATTGTGGCCCCCGTTTTACATGGGGGACCTCCAAAAAGGCACCCCCAGTGGACCGAAGGGATCGCTCTGAGGCGCAGAGGGCGAGATGGTCCCTGAGGTATGAGGGGCCCAGACCGTGCAGGGCTTTATAAGCCAACACCAACACCTTGAATCAGGCTCAGTACGCTATAGGCAGCCAGTGCAGAGTATGGAGCACAGGCGTTATGTGCACCTGCCGACCCGTCCCTGTGAGGAGATGAGCCGCCACATTCTGCACTGGCTGAAGCCTCCGAACCAGTATCGAGGGAAGCCCCACGTAGAACGCGTTGCAGTAATCTAGCCTCGAGGTGATGAAGACGTGGGTGAGGGTGGCCAGGTCGGGCCTGGAAATGTACGGACGCAGCCTTCACACTAGATACGACTGGTGAAAGGCAGCTTTAGCCACCGCCTCCACCTGTCGATCCAGACGGAGGTCTGAGTCCAGAAGCACTCCCAGTCTCCGAACCTGCTGGGCTACAGGAGGGCGGAACCCCCCTACAAGGGGAGCCAGCACCTCCCTCGCCCTACCCACCACCATCACCTCCGTCTTGTCGGGATTGAGCTTCAGTCTGCTCTGCCACATCCAATCCACCACAGCCTCCAAACACTGGGAGAGTAACGAGACAGCAGGATCTGGGTCGGTTGAAAAAGAGAAGTACAGCTAAGGCCGCTTTTAGACGTGCAGCTGGGATCAGGCGCGGGAGCTGCGAAACAGCTGCGGCGCTGTTTTAGACGAACCGGAAGCAGAAGTTGTGCGCGTGATCCGGCGCCGCGCATTCTTTGCCAATCGCGAGCGAACCGGGCTGATTCCTCTGGGGTGACATACGCGGCCGGCAAAGAATGCGCGGCGCTGGATCACGCGCACAACTTCCGCTTTCGGTTCGTCTAAAACAGCGCCGCGGCTGTTTCACCGCTCCCGCGCCTGATCCAAGTGCACGTCTAAAAGTGGCCGTATCATCAGCATATTGGTGACATCACACCCCGAACCCGCTCATGATCTCCCCCAAGGGCTGCATATACTCATTAAATAATAACAGAGACAAGATTGAACCCTGCGGAACGGCACAAGTCAGGGCCCGGGGGCTTGATGTTTCAGCCCCCAGTAACACCCGCTGGCTTCTCCCAGAGAGGAATGAGCGGAACCACCCATGAACAGTCCCGTCCAGACCCCCCAGGTCTCGCAGTCGTCTCAGCAGCAGCCCATGGTCCACTGTGTCAAAAGCGGCTGAGAGATCTAGCAGGATCAGAAATGTTGAACATCCTGCATCCATCTCCCGGCGGAGATCATCCACCAAGGCCACCAACGCCATCTCAGTACCATAGCCAGGGCGGAACCCAGACTGAAAAGGGTCAAGGAAACCGATGTTATCCAGATGCGCCTGGAGCTGTATTTCCACCGCCCGTTCAATAATCTTCCCTAAAAAGGGAAGATTAGAGACGGGTCGGTAGCTGGCGAGTGCGTCCACATCCAAAGATTATTAATTAATTAATTATTATTATTATTATAATCATTTATACAGAGAGCCAGAAACATACCTGGCGCTTTACAGAGAATAAAATAGACACGGTCCCTGCCCTAGAGCTTGCAATCTAAAGACAGAGGGAGGGAAGACAGGGAAGGGGGAACAGAGGGAGAGACAAGGGTTGAAACATTCATGAGGATGCGAGAACTCAGGTACATGTTCTTGGCTTGGTGACAGTAAATAGGAGTTTGCAGATAACAAGTAGGGGATAATCCTGGGTGGGGGTGATTAGCAGGAGGTAGGAAAGGCGGAGCGGAAGAGGTGGGTTTTGAGGAGGGACTTGAAGGTGTGGAGGGTGGGGGCAAGGTGGACGAGGGCAGGAAGGGAGTGCCAGGCGTGCAGGGCAGCAAGGAAGAAGGGACAAAGGCGGATGGGGGAGCAGGGGAGGCATGGGAGGGTGAGAGAGGGGATGGAAGAGGAGCGGAGTGCTCAAACAGAGGTTCAGAGGGAGATCAGAGCAGAGAGGTAAGGGGGAGCAAGGTTATGAAGGGCTTTGTAGGTGAAGATGGGGAGCTTGTGCAGAATACGCTTAGGAAGGGGAAGCCAGTGGAGGGAGGAGAGGAGAGGCTGCACATGGTCAAAGCGGCAGGCTAGGTGGATGATCCTGGCAGCAGACTGTTGAACAGAGATGAGGGAAGCAAGGTGAGAGCAGGGTAGGCCAGCGAGGATGAGGTTACAATAGTCAAGGCATGAGATGACTAGGGCGTGGATGAGAGTTTTGGCAGAGGAGATAGACAGGGGGTGCACCACAGCCTCCTTGAGACTGGGTGACAATCTCCCCTGCTGAAGGGACGCATTGATTACCCTCGCCAGCACGTCCCCAAAGTCTCCCTGGAGGCTTTCACCAACCAGGATGGGTGACAGACCCCAGGACATCCACATCGGCTGGCGTCACTTTCTGAAACTCATCCCAAGAAGGTAAACCAGACGGTGCCTCCATAACCTTGTGCTCCTCACCTACTGCCTCCAATCCGGTGTCAAAGTTACTCTGGATCTGAGTAATCTTGTCTGCAAAGTAGGTGGCAAACTCCTCACAGCGGGCTTGGGACAAGTCCCTGTCCAGGCGGAAGGAGGCCACACTGACCAGCCCCCGCACCACCCGGAACAGCTCCGCTGGGCACGACTTTGCAGATGCTACGAGGGCAGCAAAGAACACTTTGCATTGGCACCCTATGCAGCCCTGGAACATGCATGGTGGGTGGGTACTGGGTGGAGAGGTGCTTGTCTAAAAACAAGGTTTCTCTTGGGCTGCCCATGCCCTTCTAGTCTCAGTTATGGTGGATTACAGCAGAGTGAATGTGCCTGGCCTAATCCTATTGAGGGAGAGCAAAACCAGCTACCCGGCCATCCCACAAGAGTGAACAAGACACAATAGACATGGCTTTTGTGAGGCCACACAACACAAAGCTTTGTCCTGCTGCTGGATACACAGCTGCAGCTGAGTAACCCCCAGCCCCAGAGCTCTGTGCTTCTTGGTGCTGCATGCCCCAGAGCTGCAGCTCTTCAACATAAAGAAGCTGTGGAGGAGTGCTTACTTTATTCAAAAACGGCAGCCTTTGCCAAAGAAAGGCTGACACTGTAAGGAGAAGACCTGAGGAGGTGACAAGAAAGAAGAGATAGCAGGGAAAATGTGTAACGTGGGCAGGCTGGAATGAGTCTTGGTGCAGAAGATGGAATGAGAGTCCTGGCCTCCCTCCCAGAAGACCCCTGCTCAGTTGGGTTTTGTTCCCACAGTGAAGTTTCTGAATAGGGTGGCCATCTATGCAAATTTTAAGGATCACTTCTAAAAATACATGTTGCAGGGCCTGTATTTGCAAGGCACCACTGCAGGCCCTGCAACGTGTATTTTTCATAAGTGTTCCTTAAAAATGTGCATAGGTGGCAACCCTATTTCTGAACAACAAAGCAAATAGAAGTTACCAAAAGAAAGTCTCTTATCTACTCAGGCTTCTCCTTAATTCAGGGGTATCCTCCTGGGCCCAGGTTGCTCAAAGGATGCATGCCTCAGAGGCCTAGTGCCAGGCTTGCCTCTCAAGTCAATCCTGTCTTGGGAGAAGTTCTTCTCTCCCCCATCCCGAGTCAGACCTCCATCAGAGGTCTCTGCTACTCTCTGATAGTTTGGGGTTTATCTCCCTGAACCTTTCTCCTCTTCCTGATCCAGCTTCTGTCTAATCAGGTGTGGTCTGGGTACAATCCCTAATTATTTCGTTCACCTACAGACACAGTGGCTTTCTGGCTGATTAGCTGCCTAGTTAGTTAACTTTCCCAGAGGCCAGGATTAACCTCTGATCCACCAGTGACAACTCTCACAACCAGGCTGGTTTCTCCTAGGGATGGGATTTCATAATGATTTATGGATCCATACTAATTATGGATCCATATCTCAAATTTTACAGATTTCTGGATTCATATTGCCAGATCTCTGTAAAGCTCATTGGAGCAGTGCCACGGGGATGGCATTGGCGTGGCGCTGCACCAATAAGTTTTAGATGGGAAGCTCCATAGTGGAGGTGCATGCAGGTCCTGTGCGCTGGAAGAGGCCTCCTTGCTCCCCTCTCCCCCGCCCTGGGAAGAACCTGGCTCAACTTGAGCAGCGGCAGGGAAGGAGCAGGGAAACAGTGGTGGCCAGGCACAGAAAAGCAGCCAACACTACATCGGGTGGTGACTGAGCCCAGGGAGTTGGGCTATTTCTGTCCCCTGCTGGCTGAGGTCAGCAAAGCCCCTCTGCCTGCCTCACCCTCTCCTCGTCAAGCTCATTGGGGTGGCACCAAGCCAATGCCATTCCTGTGGCACTGCTCCAGTGAGCTTTATGGAAATTTGGAAATTCTTAATTGGCACAGGATTTATGGATTAATCTATTGCCACTTTACAGGTTAATTTGAATCTGTAATGCCCATCCCTAGGTTCTCCCAGCCTGAGAATGAACACTTTCCCTACCAATACTCATCCCAATACAGTCTTTTTAAACAATCCCACTGTGATGTCCTGGAGAATGCGCTGTCTCTGTAACTTATACTCTTAGTTGGGCTGTTGGCATTTCAGTAGCTAACCATAGTGCAGGGAATCATTAGAGTAGAAAACAGCAAACAACAAACAGATGCTGAAAATATCCTTTAGGAACTGACTTTTGCTCAGTGACAGAAAGATGGCTAAGACTTGACAGGGAATGACTGGCTCAGTGAGGGCGGGATGCACGTCACTTACCCAGCCTGATTAGAAAGGCCCTCACAGAGAGGGGATTTCATTAACAGTCCACCTAGGGGAGGGTTGCCACCTTAGGTATATTTTTCCAGGCCACTTATGAAAAATATATGTTTCCACCTATGTATATTCTTCCAGGACACTTATGAAGAAAACATGTTGCAGGGCTTGCATTGGTACCAGAGGTGCCAATGCAGGCCCTGCAACAGGCCACATCTCATAAGACCTGTACAAAGGGCAGCAACAGAAGGTGCAGTGTTTCACCCTGTGCACCCAAACTACTGGGCCTGTTGTGAAGGGATGTAGCTGTAATAGGTGCAGTTGCGCCAAGGCCCACAAGCCTGGGGGGCCCCCCACCCATGTAGAGTGCATGTGCACACTGGAGTGAAGTGCCCAAGAGGGGCCCCATTCTATCTTATGCACCCAGGCCCATTCCCACCTCGCTATACCCCTGCTGTTGGGCACTTCTAAATCAGCCAAAGTTCCCCAGTCAGAGACAAAAAGATGGGCTAGATGGCCGTTGGTCTGACACAATATGAAACTCATGTTCATGGGAGTCGATCATCTAATGTTTGCCTAGTGCCTTCGGCACCTTCTTCTGAAGTCTCGGGTTGTGCCTGCCACTGTCAGAGGTGGGAGACTGGGTTGGTTATATTGGCCTCAGGTCTGATCCAGTCTGGCAGTTCCTATGCGACTCACAAAAGAGAAGATATTTACCCCAGTAGCTCAAGGGGGAAAGCAAGCACGCATGAGTTTGGATTCTGAGTAAATTCTGTGCTGGGTGCCAATGTAGGAATCTCTGTGCAAGCCCCACTGAACCTGTAGCAGCAACAGGATCAGATGCATTTTGCATAGAGACAGAAGCCTGCTGTATGCCAGATAGACTTTTTCAAAACAGAAGAGAGGTTTAAAGACTCAGAAAGGCAGCAGAGAATAACTTCTAGTCCAACAAGCATTCTCTGTCTTTCCCCAAACTACAGAACTGGGGAAATATGAAAATGTAGCTCTCTGTGACAGGACCATGTGTATACTAAATATGATCCCCTCCCCTAAGTTCTGTATGCAGAATAAATTATGCAAATTAACTTAATTGTGTAAGTGCTTTACAGTCACAAATTTTGCAGACAGGTCCTTGCCCAGTGGGTTTACAATCTAAGATGGACATGGGGAACACAGACAAACATTCCCATTTTACAGATGGGAAACTGAGGCTGCTTTTAGACGATCGCGGCGGCGTCCGCACTTGTTTTTCAAAACTACCGGGAGGCGGGTTTACACGTGACACCGCCCCCGGTTATGCGCATGTGTGCGCGCCGCGCGTCCATTTCCGGCCGCGTATCTCCACCCTCAATCGGTGACCCGGTCAGCTCGCGGCCGGAAACGGATGCGCGGTGCCCACACATGCGCATAATCGGCGGCGGTGTCACGTGTAAACCCGCCTCTCGGTAGATTTGAAAAACAAGCGCGGGCGCCGCTGCGATCGTCTAAAAGCCGCCTGAGAGTTAGGCCGCTTTTAGACGAGCAACGCGCGATCGCGCATCGCGATCGCACATACTTTGAAACAGCCGCCTTTATTAATTACACGAGACAGAAGCGGGGTATTATGTGCATATTATGGTGGTGGCGCATTTTTAAAGTCTGCGAATTAAATACCTCACGATCGAGGTATTTAATTTGCAGACTTTAAAAATGCGCCACCGCCATAATATGCACATAATACCCCGCTTCCGTCCCGTGTAATTAATAAAGGCGGCTGTTTCAAAGTATGCGCGATCGCGATGTGCAATCGCGCGCCGCTCGTCTAAAAGAGCCCTCTGAGGTTGTGACTTGCCCAAGACCACCCAATGAGTTCATTGGCTAGAGGGAGATTCAAACCCTGGTCTCCCATGTCCAGGTCCAGCACCTTAGCCGCTACACTATACTGACTGTTCTCATGAAAAAGGTCTTGAAAAAAGATTTGGGGGCAAGTTCCTAGTATAGAAACTGAGACTCTCAGAGCCCAGGTCTAGAATCTGCAACATGATGAAATATTCTATCTCAGGGGCTCTCAGAGTGCAGTCCCACAGGTCACACAACAGGGTTTCTCCTTGTTTCCAGGTTGATGGCAGTGGCGTGATGGGAAGAGTTGGAGCACAGGCTGTGATTAATAAGGGTTTAAAAGAAGACAAACACTTCTCACATTAAAAGCAGCTGCAGCCCCATTCCTACTCCGCCCCCCACCCCCTTGTCACATAGGCTGCGCCTGCTGGAGCATGACCAGCAGCGGAGGGTAGGCCAGACAATGACAATGTGCTAAACTGTGCCCCATGCTATGTAACAGGCTGAGAGCCCTTGCCCTACCTCTCTACACATTTCTACAATCTGCTGGATGTAGCTATAGTGTGTGGTTGCCAGTACAATTGTAGGAAACTGCTTCCAAGCCTGAAGAACCCTGTGTGGCTCAAAAGCTTGCCTACCCTTACCAATAGAAGTTGGTTCAATGAAAGATATTATCTGGACTATTCTGTTTTCATCTGTTCCCTGGAAAAAGGCAGAAATTGCCGATGGCAAAAAAATCCTTTAATATCATCAAAGATCAAACTGGAAAACAAATATTCCCCCTGGCAGTTTCACCCAATGCTGCACTCCCAGGGAGCCTGAGTAATTGGCAGAGAGCGGGAACTATCAAAGCAGAGCTCCCTGCGCTGATGAGAGAAACGCCAGGAGCTCTGACAGATTGCTATGCATGTCTACTGTGCGTACAGTAAATATCTCAGGGGGCTGTCAAAAGCTATTAAGCCTCAGGCCTACTTAGAAGAAATTCAGTTTCCCTCCCTTCCGTAGGGAGAGGGAGAAATCCAAGCCATCTTTGTGTTTACCATACCCCAGCAGACCCAGAGGGAACAGCCAGTTTAGACAGTGTCCTTTTGCTCAAGTGGGGACACCAAGGTAGGTGAGAACAGAAAATGTCCTCTGGCCTGGTGGTATGGTCTCCTCTCCACTGGAGCACCAGGCCAGAAAGCCACTTGGGTGCTAAGCAGAGAGCACCCAGTGTAGTCTAGCCCCTGGCAGTGAGTAAAGACTAAAGAAGCATCACAACCTGCAGATTAAAAAGAGCCCTTTGGCCAGTGCCTTCTCTGCATAGAAGTTTTTATTCACTTACTTAACCTTCTTTTTGATAAACAAATTGAGTTCCTTAAGCCTCTCACTGTGAAGTTTGTTTTCCAGCCTCCAGATCATTCTTGTCTACACCCTCTCCAGCTTCTCAGAGTCCCTGGGAACTGGGCTGGATGCAGCATGCCAGCTGCAGCCTCACCAATGCCATGTAAAAAGGTCAAATCCCTTTTCTATGCTCCTCACTACTCCCTTGTTCATCCATACAAGGATTGCATTAGCCATTTTTGCTACAGCATTGCTCTGGAAGCTCCTATTTGGTTCTTCGTCTATGTCCTTTTCAGAATCACCACTTTTTTCCAGACAAAGGCATAGCAAGGGAAGGCCCTATTCACTGGACCCCTCCCCCTCTCTTAACCACCAAAGGTCCCCTCCATGACCCCAAGGGGACCTGATCTCAGACATAAGGCTAGGCTGCCACTGCATCACAGAAGCAGCAGAAGCAAAGACAGCTTCAGTTTAAATTTAATAATGATTCCCTCAATAAAGTAACTGAACCCCTCAGCTCTGCCTCATTGCTCTTAAAGTAGCAACCATTTTTCAAAGACAGGCTTTCTGCTGGCTTTGCCTTCTAACAAAATACATGTCTTTAAACCCTCAGGACCTTTAAAGGAATAACCTTTAAGGATGAGACATTCAGTCAGACTTCATTTGCTGGGTGTATATTTAGCTCAGCTGGGCTGCGCTGGCAGTGGGGCACTTTTGCATCCTCTCACTTCGTAGCACAAGCGTTCCAAGCACACAACAAAATACATACTTGGGTAATTGGAAAAAGCAGCAGGTGACTTTATAAACCATTAAGTTTAAGTCTACATGGCAGATTCAAGGAGGAAATCTAAGCTCTCTCTCTTCACTCCACAGTCTAAAAGAAGCCAGAATATAATTCAGCCCCATTGACAAAACATTTGCTTCAGAGAAGCTACTGAGCCTGGATTTCCCTGCTTGAGCCCAGAAAGAGAGGGAAGCAAAGTGGTTTAAATTGTATCTTCTATTGGACCAACTGCTGTTGGTAGAAATAAGTAAGCTGTCAGGCCACACAGGACCTGTCCTCAGGCATGTAGCTACATGCATGCCTGAGGAAGGGTCCTGTGTGGCTTAGTTCCACCAACAGCAGTTGGTCCAGTAAAAGATATCTCTGTCACTTGGGACCAACACGGCAACCACACAATCTCTCTGGAGCCCAGAGAGGGCAGATTTTATTTTATTTATTTTATTTTTATTTAGTTAAACTTATACCCTGCCCTTTCCAAAAGGCTCAGAGCAGTTTACAATAGTAAAAACATAACACACTTAAATAACATTAAAATTAATTGCAAAAAACCCTACCCTCATCCCACAACCACCCAACCAAACCTTCTCAAAAAATTCCCCACCCAATCTCCTATCCCTGCCCACCAAATGCCTTTATAAACAAAAAAGTCTTGCAGTGCCTCCGGAAGACGCTGAGGCTCAAACGAACCTCCAGGGGAAAGGAGTTCCACGGTAATGGGGGTAGCAACCAAGAAAGCCCCCCAGCAAGCCCATGTCGTATGAACCAGACTGACAGATGGTACCCACAGGGTGGCGCTCCCAGCTGATCATAGGGGCTGCAATGGGACATAAAAGGACAGGCTTTCCTTCAGATATGTGGGGCCCAGACCATTTACCTACCAGGCTTATAGGTAAATAGGATTCCTATGCACACCCTTTATTTGCAGATCTTTGAATCTATCGTTCATTATTTCTAATGGCAGCTAAGCAGCTACCCCTTAACTTCCCAGTTCAGACATCAGGAAAATGTAATTTGGTATCATTTGGCCCAGATATTACATGCATGATAGCTGCTTTGGGAATCTTGCTGCTGGGACTGGGATTGTGCCTCACCTGGTGACCATCTGCAGATACTCAGCTCTCCCTTTTTTTCATCCGGCCCTGCATGCTTGGTGTTTACCCGATGCCTGGCTGCTGTTGGGGACTGAATGAGGGTTAGTCGATTGAAGCTGAATCCAGAAATGACTGAGGTGATGATGGTTGACTGGCCTTGTGGCCTGGAAGGTATTGGGACTCCTCTTACAGATGGAGTCCGGCCCCCTCTGGTCACTCAGGTCCGCAGCCTCGGAGTGCTTCTGGACCCTTTGCTGTGCCTGGATTGACAGGTTGCAGCAGTGGCCAGGAGTACTTTTTACCAACTCTATCTGCTGAGGAGGCTGCGGCCTTTTCTTTCTGATTCAGATCTGGCCATTGTCATCCATGCTTTTATCACCTCGAGGCTAGACTACTGCAACGTGCTCTAAGTAGGGCTGCCCTTGATGACTGTTTGGAGCTGGTGCAGAATGCGGTAGCTTGCCTCCTTTCAGGGGTGGGGCGCCGGGAACACATTACACAAGTGCTCCATAGTCTGCACTGGCTCCTATAGCTTTCCGGAGATCGCCATGTTCTGTGGTCACCGTGTTGGTCCCAAATGACAGCGCGTTCTTGGTTGCTGTCCCAGTGTTATGAAACTCCCTTCCCCCACGATGTTTGTTTGAGCCTGAGTGTCTTCCAGAGGCAATGTAACACCTTTTTGTTTCTAAAGGCATTTGGCGGGCAGGGATAGGGGGGGTTTGGTCGGTGGGTTTGCAGTAGGGTTGTGAGGGGGGTTGGATGCGGGACAAGGGGAGGTGGTATTGGGTGAGTCATGTGGAGGGTTGGGGTTTGGGGTGCCCCCCATTTTCCCCTGTTTTTATGGACTTCTAAATGTTTTTATATATGTTTTATATTTTATGTTTATATTTTAATTGTAAGTCACCCTGAGCCTTTTTAGGGAAGGGTGGGATAACAAATCTAAATTAAATGAATTCATTAATTAAATGATAAGAACCCAAGTGTGCCTGGAACTGCACAGCGATGCCCTGAACAAGAAAATTATATTAAGTCCAAAAGAAGTCTAAGCTGATGTGATAAGGATGAGATTTTAATCACAGGGGGCAGGAATTCAAAGTGTGGGCCCTTCAGCAGCAATTACCCAATCCAACGCCATGGGCAGATACTGTTTTCCATTGATGCAGATGGCATTACCCATGTATGTGTGCATGCATGCCTGCACACAGACATTGACACCTGTGATAACCAGTTCCTTGAATTTCCTCACTACTGTGTGAGTAAATTCCCTGCACTGAAATTGCAGTAACATAATTATAATATTAAAGGGGAAAAAATAAAAGAGAAAGTGTCTCCAAGCCCTGATATGCCTTGTAAATAGCACATTCACTTTGCTGCTTCCTCACTCCAGCCTATGCAGCATGAAACCCAGAAAAGGCCTCAGAATTAGGGCTGAAACGAGCAGCTAAATTACTGCTTGTGAGAAATCTCACCATATCAGGAACCGGGATCAATTTCCCAACCGTTTCCTGATACCAATGCAATTTCTTGATTCTTGCAATACTGCGAGTTACTGTAAGATACTAGGGGTGGGACTACTGGATCATCCAGTATCCGATACTGCCCGGTATTTGGTGTACCGGCAGTATCGGATGAAACCCGGTAATCCAGCCCATTTACCGATTACCCCGTACCGGATTTTTTACATTGCGGCCATTCAAATGAATGGCCGCAATGTAAGAAAAAACACCAAAAACACCCCCACTTTACTTTCCCTCCCCAGTCCAAGCTGTGCGGGTGGAAGCAGGGACACCCCCCATCCACCCTGCCCAGCCTGGATTTAACAACAACAAAAATTTCCCCTAAGTCCCTCCTAGTGCGGGCTCCGGGCCGCCGCCGGCGACCCAGAGCCAGCACCAGCACGCAGCAGCCAACTGGTAAGTAAGTACCGGTACTGTACTGATCTGTACTGTACTCAGGAATAACTCCGGAAGTTCCCCGGAAGGCCTAGTAGCGTGCTGAAGCCGGCAGCCACAGCCAGCACTGAAGCCGCCGGACAGTCACCGCCGCCCGGAGCTCAAAGTAGGCGATCCCTGGGTGGGCAGGTAGGGTGATCCCTGGGGTGGGGGGGTGTTAAACCACCCCCACCCCAGGGATCAGTACAGTACCGGTACTTACTTACCGGCTGGCTGCTGCGTGCTGGTGCTGGTGCTGGCTCTGGGTTGCCGGCGGCGGCCCAGAGCCCGCACTAGGAGGGACTTAGGGGAAATTTTTGTTGTTGTTTAAATCCAGGCTGGGCAGGGTGGGGAGGGGGTGTCCCCCCTTCCACCCGCACAGTCTGGGAAGGGGAGGGGGGAGGCTTTTGTTTTTTTCCATTGATTTCAATGGGGACAGTTCCCCATTGAAATCAATGTAAAAGATCCAGTACCGGTAAACCGGTATTAATCTGGTAAGCCGTTTTTTTAAAATCCGGGAACCGGTAAAACCGGTACCCGGTATTTGCCCTGATGTCCCACCCCATACTGTCCTAACTTACCACCTTTCTGCTTAGTGTTTACTGTGTACCACATACCGTTTGTTTACTGCTTATCGCATTGCTGAGGGTACCGTTTTACTTCCAAGATTGTTTCCGCATTTCTGAGCCAATCACTGTGCAAATAGCCCACCTCTCCTCTGCAAATAGCCTCTCCTCCTCCTCCTCCTCCTCCCAGGGCTCCTTAACCTCCTCCACTCCAGTGCCTCCAATCAAAATTATTGTTCTGTGTTGTACCCTTTGCTTTGACCAATTTACAATTGGATTGTAGATTAGTAAAGGAATCTGTGTACCAGCCAATGAGAGACAAGGAAGTACAAGGGAAAATGGAGTGCAAGAAATGTGGTATTGCGTCGGTATTACCTCCTGGGATTTGAAATGGACAGCAAAGCAGTAAACTGCAAAGTGGATTCTGGTAAGCAGAATGTTCGCAAATCAAGGGGAAAAAAAAGTCAGTTGAGACGTTCCCAAGTACCGAGAGGTTCTTGATTCGACCAAGATGGTATCAGGAACCAGGATTTTGACAAGATTTCCCATTCTGTCAAAATCTCATTTCAGCCCTACTCAGAATGTCATGTTGCTTTCACACCAGTTTCAAGGCTGGGGATGCTTCCA
This sequence comes from Sphenodon punctatus, assembly GCA_003113815.1. Classification (NCBI taxonomy): domain Eukaryota; kingdom Metazoa; phylum Chordata; class Lepidosauria; order Sphenodontia; family Sphenodontidae; genus Sphenodon; species Sphenodon punctatus. Next base: position 6,297,933 of record QEPC01004304.1, on the reverse strand, counting down.
AGACGTAGCATTAGTTTGGTTCAGGCAAAAGCTGTCTAGGGTCCCTGAATGCACAGTGAATCAAGTCTTACGATCAACTGACAAAAGTCTGTTTCTGAACAGAGGTGCTTAGTGTGAGGCAAAGGAAAACTTTCCTCCACATGGTTGGATTAGATTAAGGCAAGAAGTTGTCTAAGAAGGACGATTTCTTACACAGATTTTAATGTGTGCAGAAAACAACTTTCTACTGACATGAAAGCTTAGTAGGGAGATAACCACATGCCATGAACCCTTAATGTGAGATAACTTTTTTCACTTATCTTAACTTTACCTTTTATCTAATGTTTCCCCCCACACCCCAAAACTTAGCAAAACCACATCCCTACATGTGTCTCAGTCAGCATTTCTAGAATGGTTGCAGTAATGTTACCTAGGTGCTGGGTACGGCATATGCAATAACTCTGTAGTTTTATAGCTAAACAGCTTTGGAGTTTTCCAGATTCTGAAAAGCATCTGAAAACCATCTCAGTAAGTTTCCTTTTTTTAAAGAGTCAGAAAACATTTCTTACTACTTTTACTTTCCAAAAAAGGGCTAAACTGATTCACTTCAGACATTCAAACAAACAAAGGTACCATTGGGCTCAGAACAAATGTGAAAAATCAGCCCCCCCAAAAAAATTCTCTGTAAAGTTAAATTATCCCATCACTCTCAGGCAGGGCTGTGCATGGGGGTCAAGTATTTGTATCTGTATTTGTTTTTAATATTTGTGTTTATTTGGATTTGTATCTTTGCCCATGTGTGGTGAAAGCTGAACTGAATATCAGGGGTGGCTGGAGAGGCAGCCAGGGGGATCAGTCATTTACAGTAAACAGAAGCACACAGTGACCATGCAGGTAGGCCAAATGGAGTTCCCAAGTCTGACCGGGAGTTCAGGTGGGTCACTCCAAGCACGCTCAGAGGGGCAGCCAGATACTGGGTCTGGGTTGGGTCAATTGGTCTTAAATACTATGAGTGTTGGGCAGCTTGGGGTCAGACTCTGGAACAAAGGAGGCTGAAAGCTGCAGATGGGAGCTGCTGGTGCTGGGAGTTGGAGCTGAAGCTTGGGAGAGCGGGTTTCACTGGGACTATACCCCTTTCCGGGCCAGCTGGGGAGCTCCACAGAGGAGGAACCACTGAACAGAATGGTTCCTGTTGCCCTTTTGCTATGTATTTGCTGATACTGCCCGTGTGCTGTGCCTTGCCTAGCTTCTACCCCTATCCCTGCTGTTAGTAAAGTTGTATGTTAAGCAGACTCCAGAGTTAGTCTGGTCATTGCTCCAGGTAGACACCTCCAAGGGAGGGGGAATCTTTCTCTCAACCTTCGCCTGCACCCCAGAGGGACGGGTTTCCCCGCTCAGCCTTACCGCCCCCGGTGATCCCTGGCTGGCAGCAGGACAGGCACAGGCCTGCCTGAGCACCAGAACACAGAGGGCTGGGGCCCGAGGAGGCAAGCGAGGGGGGGCGGTCTGTGACATCATGTTCACTGCATCCGTCAGGTTTTTGGCGAGGCGTAGGGGGGTGGGTTTCCCCACACTGTATTGTATTTTTAAATTGTTTTTTTTAATTGTTTTTTACTGAGTGTTGTTCGCCGCCCTGGCCTGCCCGGTGGGCAGGAGGGGCGGTATATAAACTTTAAATAAATAAAAATAAATAAATACAATTTTCCCTGTTGCACCAATGTGGGAAATCCAGTGAACATAGAGTGGCCATATGTTTGAAATTATCCTGGACAGTCCTCTTTTTGAGACAACTTTGACTGTCCGGGATGGGACAGGAACCTGACCATCTGTTGTCCAGAATTTGCCCCCTTCCCTGCTGCAGGGCCACACTGCTGCCTACCCCGCCTCTGGAACAGCCTGATTGCGCCTTGTGCGCAGCTGCAGCGTGGTGGGAGGAAGTGTTAAGCAGAGTGCAGCAGCGGACAGGTATTTTTGGCATGCAACATGTGGTGGCATATCACGTGACCTGAACTGGGGCACCGCTGCGAGGGTTGTAGTTGAGGCAGGAAGGTGCAGGCAGCAGCAGGGTGCTGGAGCGAGGCAATGTTCAGACAGAGGCAGCAGCAGCTGAGCAAGCAGTGAGCTGTCCTGTCCTGTGTGCTGGCCGGGCAGGGGCTCCTGGATGGTGGTCCATTGTCGGAACAACTTAGCAGCACGTCTCAGTCAGTTGTGAGTGTCAGTCAGAGGCAGGGTTGGGGGTACAGAGCAAGGGAGCCGAGGAGGAAACAAGGAGCGAAGCTGACAAAGGTCCTGATTGGGAGGACTCAGATGGCTCTTCTCTGAGGGCGAAGATCGGTATCCTCCTATCCCCTTGGGGCTTTCTCCTCTCCCTCTCCTGGAACCATCCTGATCCCCTGTTGGGGCTCTCACCCCTTGGTCCCCCACCTCCCTGGAACCGGTTTGTGGGGTGCACAGGTTGGTTAGTCACATGCTGGTTCAGCCTCGGTCTTCACAGAATGTCCCCTTTGTTTGATTATTCTGCACAATTCCAGCCTCTCCTGGGAGGATTAGGACTTTGGTGAAATTTCATTTCATTGAGGGAGGGAAGATAGCAAGAATGCCAGAATGGTGTGATGGAGCTTAAAGTGCCTCTGTTTTCTCAGCACTGCACCTTTACATTTCTATAGACGCTGGGAAGACACAAGCCATCTTGTCCCCAGAGTCTGTAACAGAGCCTCTTCTAGAGGCAGCACAGGGCCACTTCTTGTTAATCTAAAAGTAAAGTTGCTTTAGACTGAGCGTCCTATTTGGCTCTTTGTGTGTAGAAATGAAGCGAGATGACAAGCAGCACCACAGCTGTGATAGAACCTTTAGCAAGATTCAAAGACGGATCAGACATCTCTATGGAAGATCACAATACCCAAAGCAATAGATATTTAATGCTATCAAATACAGTTTTTGAGGGAAGTGGAGTTGTCAATTCTTGTGGTTTCACCCTCAGACTCCTATTCTGGCCTATGGGAGTCTCAGGGTGACACTACAAGAGGTGGAATCTGGAGTTCCTCCTGTTATTGCACGGCACCCCTGTTGGGGCTCTCTCCCCTTGGTCCTCCACCCCCCTGGAACCTGATTACGGGTGGTTCAATTCGCTCAGTGGGTGAGGGTTGCATCCTAAAATGCAGTCCTGACGCCGCTGAGCTCTACTAAGAATTTCATTTTAGTCCACGGTGATTGCTTGCACCTATTATCTCCTGTTTTCTGCTAATGGGAAGTTTTGAGTAAGGTGTTTTTTGGGGTGACTGGTGAAGGAAAAACAGGTTGCTGAGGTGAGTGTCAGTCTGATCATAACAGTGGTGAAAGCAGTGCACCCATGTTAGGGCTCTCTCCCCTTGGTCCCCCACCCCTTAGAAACTGAGATTGTTGGGGTGTTCGCTGATCTCACCCCTGTTGAGGCTCTCCTCCCTTGGCCCCCCCCCGAAACCTGATTGTTGGAGTGTTATCTGAGCCCCTTGTTGGGGCTCTCTCCCCTTGGCTGAATCCCCCCTGGAACCTCATCCCCTTGTTGGGGCTCTCTCCTTCTTGGAAATTAAGTTGGCCCATGAGTTGCACAGTTGTTTCTATTTTAATCATAGTAATTCTAAATTTGCATAAATTGGTGTATATTAGCATATGTAAATGGTATGCAAATGTTTGTCCTCTAGTCTGGCAATGTGTCAGTGGCCACCGTAAGTGAACATGGGGCCTTGCATATGAGTTGTTTTGATGCAGAAGCGCAGTGAGGCTCTGACAGTTTGACAGGCCTATAAGGAAATAAAATACAGTTAAAACTGCTACCAATTTAAAAAAGGAGGCACTGGTTTGGGGGAGGGTGTAGCATAGGGGTGGCTTAGTGATGTTGTTAGCTTGGGGAGGGTGGAATGGGGCATGGGTCTGGCTCAAAGGAGGTAGCTAGCTTGGAGAGGGAAAAATGGGGCAAGGGTCTGACTCGGGGATCACTGGCTTGAGGAAGAGTGAGGCATACAGCTGGTTTGGGAGAGGGGAGAGTGGAATATGGGGCTGGCTCATGGAGGGATTGTTGGCTTGGGAATGTGAGAAAGGGCTATGGGTCAGGCTCAGGGGGAGTCACTGGCTTGGGGAGGGGGGAATGGGTGATGGATCTGACTCAAGGGTGTCACTGGCTTGGAGGAGCTGTCACTGGCTTGATGGGGAATGAGTCTGGCTCAGAGGGGTCACTGGCCTAAGGAAGGGATCACTGGTTTGGGGAAAGGAGCATGGGATTAGGCTCAGGAGATTCACTGGTTTGTGGGCGTAGCCACTGGTTTGGGAAGTGGGGGAATGAAGCTGACGGGGACTCACCATTTCTTCCTGGCTGGGCTGGGCCTGGCTGCAATGTTGGAGACTGCAGTTCTGAGTCTAGTATTTGTGTTTCAAATACAGAAGCTTAAAATAGCTTTTCGTGCTTATGTTTTACTGAAACCCAAATGCACACCCCTACACACAAGGCAAAATATTCCACCCACTGAAGTCAATGGCAAAACTCCTTTTGACTTTAATTGGGGAGGATGTGATTGTCCTGCCTGTAACCCAAAGGTATCTGGATTCCTCAAGAGACTAAGGCCACTTTCAGACGTGCCCCCCTCCCCGCGCATATTTGGGCTGCAGGGGGGAATGCACAGCCCGAATATGCATGAGGATCGGCCAGTCTGAAAGGTCCCCCCACGCAGCTTTGCCGGCAGACACGCACTGGGATGCAGAGCAGGAAATTGAGCTCTGCATCCCTGCGTGTCTCTGCTGGCAAAGCCGTATGGGGGACCTTTCAGACAGGACGATCCCCACGCATATTTGGGCTGCGCATTCCCCCCTGCAGCCCAAATATGCACGGGGGGCAGGCATGTCTGAAAGTGGCCTTAGACCTTCTCCCCTTGCTCCTCATGCTTGGAGTTCCCACCCACACCCCATCCACTAGCCCACTTCCTCTCTTCTTTCAAATCCTTCTCAAAACCCATTTGTTCTGTAAAGCCTATTTAAAAAAATTCTATGGCTATTTTTATTTGTATTTGTGTATAATGATGGTTTAACCTTATGTCTCTCCTTCCCCTTGTTGGTTCTTTCCCTTGTTTATTTTAATTTTTGATTGTAAGATTTAAAGGAAGGATTTTTTTTTTATCTACCATGAACACAGATGGCACTATATAAATCAGTTTGTGTGTGCATACAAAGTCCTATTTCAGCTCTATAGTGGTGCTACAGCAAAGTATTTATTGTCTCTGTAACTAGAGATGAAGCTTTCTGCCATTTGCTTACTAACTTATTAAAGTGGATATAACTCAACTGGTGGTCAATGGCATGAGCGGGACATGTGGCTGTGCATTCAAGGAAAACACCTGGTCACACTTGTGGAGAAGCACCTGTTTGTAGTACCCATACAGCACATGTATGTACAGAGTCCTGTCGCCAACCACACGTTAGAAGAGCTCCCAGACACACCCAGGGGAAGGGACTGCCTGGTCAGCCTTTGCAAGCATATGTGGTACATGTGGGGCACTCATGTGTGTACATAAGGAGGTACCCAAAGCTAGGTGTAACACTAGAGATCTATCATCTGTTCAGGAAGGCTGCTCCTTAAGCCCTGAATGAGCTGTGTCAGAGAGCTTGAGGTGGGGACTTAAGTCTCCAGGCCTTCATAAGGATGGAATGCAGTATTAATCAAATCAGCATCCCAGCGTCTCCAGCTGAACCTGCCAGCTCTCTGCCTCTTTGCTAATTGGTTAATGTTATACCCTGAAATCTCAGAGCAGCTTTTCACAGTTCTCATTGTGGTGTACTGGGACCATGCTCTGTGCTTCACTTACTGGCCCTTTTTACACGAGCTGCGGCGCG
>QEPC01004304.1:6262766-6281476 GCA_003113815.1 Sphenodon punctatus | reverse complement strand
CACACACACACTGCCCTGAGGCAGTTCCTGGATGCATTCTTCACACAAACACTGCCCTGAGGCAGTCTAAAGTAGCCAGAGCTATAGACATGACAGGCTGCCATGGAAACCAAATGACCACAGCTGCCTGGAGCAAAGCAGTTTACCAGGAGAACCTTTTACACACAAAAGTTCTGGGAGAAGTTTCATGCAGAAGTTCAAAGATCCGGCTGTTTGAGATCTAGATGAGTGATTTAGACACACAGAAAGTTCTGGATGTTACAACAAACATCCAGGAGAAATGTGTGTCTAAAAACAAACATTCATTTCTTAATCCAGTTTCTGGAACCCCTGACATCGAGGGTTCCAGAATGCACATTCACAAACTCGCACACTAAGGAAACAGATTGATCCTCTAAACTAAACTCACATGAGTTCACGCAAGATTGCAGTCGCTCCAGTTGACATTTTGAATACATACAGAGGCGGACAGAGAATTGCTCTGCTCTGAACATGACATTTAGGGTGTCTCCAATATCACTAGTTCTCTCTGGGACCTTCAGCAGTGAGGATGGGGAAAATGTGGTTTAATGGTACCACGTGACTGTTTTTTCATGTGTGTGTGTGGGGGGGCACTGTATAAAAAGCATTCGTATGCTGAGAGGCCCTTGTGAACGTGGGAGATTGCTCCAATCTGCACATTTCATGCATGTCTAAAAGCGGCCAAAGAGTCTTCACAGTTCACGTTGCCTTTTTTAAAAATCCCCAGTCCCTTTGTTTCTCCTGAGTCCAGCTGCAGTGATGTCATATATCCTGCCAGCATGTGGTATCCATACCATGTAGACACCAACACTTCTTTTTTTCAGTGTGCCCATCAAGGCCCTATTGAATTCTCTAAAGGGAGTATTTGCAGTATTCTGTGATTCATCTGCATATCACTGTTTGAGCATCTGCTGTGTATTTGCCTCAACTGATTTTGAACTGGCTCGAAATCGAAATTCCCTGAGGATCTGGGCTCTCCTACCCTCCAAAATAGCTAAGGGCATATGCTCGGTACGTAATCTGTACAAGGCAGCTGCCAGGATGTGGGATATTTCCATAGAAAGATATTTTTCAAGCCTGAAGTCTAACTTCCACAGGCTACAGTTAGGTGCAACGCTCCTAGATTGAATATTGGCAAAATCATTTTGCCTTGAAATATCGAAGAGCCTCTGAGAGATTAACTTCTTCCCTGATAGGGAAAAGAATTTGGAATTATCCGTACTATTATAGCCCAATCCAAGCAAATTAAATGTCAAGATAACAAACTTTAGCCAAGGTGAATTATTCCCTGAGGGGCAGCTGGTGTCCTCAAGGTAACACATTTTTTGATATCTGGACGGAGAGTACGTTAGTATTTTGAACCAGTATTCCAGTACACGAGAGGTTGCTAAGGTAGCTACATTATCCGAACTGGTTTCTAGTCTTAAAAGGGCCACCAGTAAAGATGGAGGCAACCCCAGCAAACTTCTCAAAAATTTGTTTTGGGGAATATTAATGTTGTCTTTAGCTGCAAATCCCCATACCTTAGCTCCATACAACATTTGCAAAATCACCTTGGCCTGTTAAACCTGGAGGACAACCTTTATTGATCTTTCCACATAAGTGACTCGAAATCTTTTAACAGCATTGATCGATTGCATGGCCTTAAACTTCAAGGTCTGGATATGATCCTTCCAAAATGTTGACATAGCTAACTGCAACCCCAAATACTTAAGGGTCTTAATGGGTACTTTCAGACATGACGCTAACCACCCTTTAACCACCCTTGGTGGTTATTTATGCATGTTGCAGGGCTGCATAGGGCACCAATACAGCCCTGCAACATGCATAAGTAACCACCAAGGGTGGTTAAAGGGTGGTTAGCGTCATGTCTGAAAGTACCCAATGACTTCTAGTCAGTGGTTACCCATATGCCAAGGGTACCCCAAGCAGCTTTGGTTTTGGTTTTTGAATAATTCATATTTAGCTTCTTGGTTGCACAAAAATCAGAAAACCTGGAAAGAGCCCTCTGGAGACCAATCTGGGTCCTAGAAACGAACATAACATTGTCGGCAAAAATTAATATTCTGACCGGCGTTGCAAGAAGTTTGGGAGCATGAAAATCCGGATGAATCAATTATGCTAATTTCTGATAATTCTTCAGATTCATCACCAACAAAAAAGGTTCCGATGTAGGTATATCTCCCCAACATCTTCCGCAGTCAAAACTGATGCAAAGAATTGATTTAGTTTCTCAGCAATGGCTTTGCCATCTTTGAGTGCCCCCTTTGTACCTTGGTCATCTGGCAGACCAAGTTGCCTCTCTAGCAGGTTTCCTGGCTCTGATGTACTGGGGGGAAAAAAATTGCTATTGGATTTTGTATCCTTAGCAAGTTGTTTCTCAAACTCCCTCCTGTCCTGACCTATAATGGTTTTACACTTTCTCTGCCAATGTCTATGCTCATTCCTATTTAATACTTTTCCATTTTTTAAGGACAGTTGTGTTTTTTTTGGCTCTGATAGCCTCCTTAATTTTACCATTTAGCCATGTAGGCATTTGTTTGGATCCTTCCCTGTCTTTTTCAATAGTCTCCATCTCTCTTACAGGCCTTTGATCCTTATGACTTCCCCCTTTAGTTTCCCCTTAACTAACCTCCTCATCTTTGCATAGTTCAACTTTTTGAAGTTAAACACCCTTGCGGCAGATTTATTAGGTAATTTCTCTCCTATTAGCATGTTGAATGAATCTAGTTATATTGTGATCACTATTAGCAAATGGCTCTATCACCATTACTCCTTCCACTAGACCCTCTGCTCCGGTTAGGACAAGATCTAAAATAGTTTCTCCTCTCATGGGTTCCAAGACAAGCTGCTCCAGGAAGCAGTTATTTATGGTGTTTAGAAACTTGGTTTCTGCAACGCCTCCCAAGGAGACATTTTCCCAGTCATTGGGCGGGTAGTTAAAATCCCCCATTATTACTGCACTACCGACTTTTGTAGCATCCCTAATCCCCATAGTAATTCACAATCACTGTCAGCATCCTGGTCATGGGGTCAACAATATCGTCCCACTACTATCTGGTTTCTGTTTAAACATGGAATTTCTATCCACAGTGATTCATGGGGAGAGTTTGTGTCATTTATTAGCAGGGAACTAGGAGCCAGAGCAAGGGAGTAGGAGCTAGGAACCAAAGAGAGAGAGGGAGGAGGCGTTCTGCCCAGTTTCCTGTTACCGCTGGCATGCCTTTATACTCGCTGGTCTCTGGCAACCAGCCTGGAAGCTGGGAGGCAGGGCACCAAGGAGACAGACAGGAACAGAGTGGAATCGGAACTAGGACAGGCAGAGACAAAGAGACTGGTTCAGAGACAGGCTGAAGCAATGGCACTGGCAGATTGGCTACCTTGCAGCCAGAGGACCGTGACCGTACACCTGCATGACTTGTAGCACAAGCCCAAAAGTTGCATCCTGATCCCAACTACTGTTTTATTTTTATTTATTTTATTTTTACATTTTTACCCCACCCTTATCCTGAAAACTCAGGGTGGCTCACAACATTAAAATTAAAAAACAAATATAAAATACAATAATGCATTAAAATCCCTTAAAACCCCATCACCCCATCCACCCCACCCTTCACCCCCACCTAGCATCTACCAATCCTTCTCCCCAACCCCTCTCCCCAATCCCACCGAACCGTATTCCTGCCTGCCAAATGCCTGGCCAAGCAAAAAGGTCTTACATCTCCTCTGGAAGATGTACAGAAGATGTACCGTGAACAGGCTTGCACTTAGGCAGACCTCCAAGGGGAGGGAGTTCCATAATTGTGGGGCAGCAACCAAGAACACCTCCCTGTGTACCCAATATACCTGGTGCCCAGACCGTTTAGGGCTTTATATCTATAAAACCTTTATAGACTACTCTGAGAGTAACTAAGAAATGAGCCACGAGGCAGACTCCCAAACAAATCTCAGCACCCAAAATTGAGGTCTGCTTTTCACGAAGACTGAGCCACCACCAACATTTCCATTTTGGCTAAAATATTTTCCTGAGATGCTGCCAGTTCTACCCTGGACATGCAAGTCAACTTCCCAATGCTTTTCCCTAGCTACATTTCCCAGTAACCACATGAAAAACTTCTCAGAATGTATATACTCTTCATCCTAGTCTTGCCAAAAAAAGTACACAGAACAGTTTACCAGCTAAAGTTGAGGCCAATCTCAAAAATCCTCAATTTGACTTGGAGAAATGGGAAACATGTGGCATGCAATTCATGCATCTGTTAGTCCATGCTAAGCTGCGTAGCTAAAGTGTTATCTGTAAATAAAGTGCATTAAATATAGAATTTCAAATGGCATTCAAATTTCAGATATCCATAAAATTATAGGGCCACGATTGTGGCCCTGTAGTTAAGGCGGTAGCAAACTCTCATTGAACAGCACCTATGCTGTTCATTGGGAGTCAGTAGAGCAAAAACGTCCGATTGGCAACCATTCTAGCTTTCCTCCAGCACCATATGTGTTCTGTGATTACAAATGAAGGGGAGCCCAGCCTAGGGGCCGAGTGGGGGCTGAAGGTGGTGGTGGTGGGGTCCCCATCCCTCACCTGCCTGTGCCTGCTAGTAGTGCTGCAGGGACACCTATCGGACTGGGAGATAAAGCTGTTTGTTTTTGTTTACAATACAAACAACACCTCTCCATGTGAGTGATCAGAAGGTTGTTGCCTTGTAAAGAAGGTTCTTCGAGATGGCTCCTAACATTCTCACAACTGGATTGTGCATGCTCTCCATAATCAAATAATAGATCACGTGATGGTCTCGAGCTCCCCTAGTATAAAAAGCCCTCTCCCCTCTCAGAATGACCGCTCCTTCCAACCCTTTCTAGGTATATAAGAAAATAATTCCATGCGGGGCTGGAAGGGTGGGCGTTGTGAGAAGGTTAGGAGCCATCTCAAAGAACCTTGTTTGCACAGCAACAACCTTCTATTCTTCTTTGAGTGGCTCCTCACAGGCCGTTTTTACATGGCTCCGCCAGGTGGTAGGTCCGTGGGCGCACCGGTGCATGGGTGGGGCATGCACATGACCGCACACGCATCCCCATCTGCACCCACAGAGCAACCGCTGGTTGCTACGTGCGTGGGTACGAGATGGGCTGTGTGTGTGGGGATGCATGTTAGGCAGGCGCATGCACGCACGCACCCTCACTCACTGCAGGTGTGCACCCTGTGCCATTCAAACAGGGCTCCCCCACCCATGAACACGCAGAAAACTGCGTGTTCATGGGTGGGAGAGGCCCGTGTAAAAAGGGCTACATTCTCACAACTGTCTTACTTATACTATCTTAGGTAGGAATTTAGGATGTAAAGCAATATCTATTCTGTCTTGGAAAATCTGTAAATATGGTTCTGAAATTATTGTGGCTGCTATTTCACTAACTGTTCTTAATGAAGTTATTGCTAACAGGAATACTGTCTTTAAACCCCCACCCCATAACCAGTTCATTTGCACCGCCCCCCCACCATATAATCAATTAACGCTACCCCAGGGGCACAAATGAAATGGTTATGGGTGGGGGGCAGCGTAAATTGATTATGGGGGGGGCGGGAGCACAAATGAGTGGTGGGATGGTTCTATATGTAAAAGACAACACTGAGTCAAGTACAATTAAGATTTTAAAGGATGCAAACTGTTCCCTAGAATCTCTATGGATAGAAATTACAGGTATAAAGGGGAAGAGTATCGCAGTAGGGCTATACTACTGTCCCCCTGACCAGGACAGAGAGACTGATAAAGCAATGCTAAACAAGATTAGACAGGCTACTAAAGTCGGCAACATAATAATAATGGGTGACTTCAGTTACCCTAATATTGATTCGGTGAACGTTTCCTCAGGGTGGGATGTGGAGGTCAAATTTCTGGATGCCCTAAATGACTGCTTCCTAGAACAGCTGGTTCTGGAACCAACAAGAGGAGGAGCTATTCTAGATCTAGTCCTGAGTGGCAAACAGGATCTGGTGCAAGGAGTAACTGTGGTGGAGCCACTAGGCAATAGTGATCATAATATGATCACATTTGATGTAATTTCTGGAGTGAGAAAGATAAACAAAAGTACAGCAGTAGCATTTAACTTTAAAAAGGGAGACTATGACAAAATGAGGAAACTAGTTAAAAAGAAACTAAAAACCCCAGTTGCAACGGCTACAAGTTTGCAAGAAGCGTGGAGGCTGTTTAAAAGCACCCTTCTGGAAGCCCAGATTAAATGCATCCCACAAGTTAAAAAAGGAAGCAGGAAGACCAAAAGTCTTCCACTGTGGTTAAATGGGGAGGTGAAGGAGGCTATTAGAGCCAAAAAGGCATCATTTAAGATATGGAAGGCTAGTCCCACTGAAAATAATACAAAAGAGCATAAACACTGGCAACGTAAATGTAAAGTGTTAATAAGGCAGGCCAAGAGAGATTTTGAAGGGAGGCTTGCTAAAGAGGCAAAAACAAGCAACAAAAACTTTTTCAAATACATCAGAAGCAAGAAGCCTGCTAGGGAGTCAGTTGGGCCATTAGATGACAAGGGAGTAAAAGGGGCGCTCAGGGAGGATAAGGACATTGCAGAGAAGCTGAATGAGTTCTTTGCGTCGGTCTTCACTGCGGAGGATTTTGGGGAGGTACCCACGCCGGATCCTTGCTTTGTGGGCGAGGAATTGGAAGAGCTGTTACAAATCAATGTGACGTTGGAGGATGTTCTAGGGCAAATTGACAAACTGAATACTAACAAGTCACCAGGGCCAGATGGCATTCACCCCAGAGTTCTGAAGGAACTCAAATATGAAATCGCAGACCTACTGTTAGTAATTTGTAACCTGTCACTAAAATCTGCCACTGTACCCGAGGACTGGAGGGTGGCAAATGTAACCCCGATATTTAAAAAGGGATCCAGAGGCGATCCTGGAAACTACAGACCAGTAAGCTTGACGTCTGTGCCGGGCAAAATGGTGGAAACCATCATTAAGGACAGAATTACAGGGCATGTTGACAAACATGGCTTAATGGGGAAGAGTCAACACGGATTTAGTAAAGGTAAGTCATGCCTCACTAACCTGTTGGAATTCTTTGAGGGTGTAAATAAGCATGTGGACAAGGGAGACCCAGTAGATATAGTGTACCTGGATTTCCAGAAAGCATTTGATAAGGTCCCTCATGAGAGACTCTTGAGAAAATTAAAAAGTCATGGGATAGGAGGTAGTGTCTTACTATGGATCAGAAACTGGTTAAAAGATAGAAAGCAAAGGGTAGGACTAAATGGTCAGTTTTCACAATGGAGAGATGTAAAAAGTGGTGTGCCTCAGGGATCTGTATTGGGACCGGTGCTGTTTAATGTATTCATTAATGATTTGGAAAAGGGTGTTAAGAGTGAGGTGATCAAATTTGCAGACGACACCAAGTTATTCAAGGTAGTTAAAACACGAGCAGACTGTGAGGAACTGCAACAGGATCTTACGACACTGGGTGCCTGGGCATCTAAATGGCAAATGAGATTTAATGTGGACAAGTGCAAAGTGATGCACGTAGGGAAAAATAATCCAAACTATGCGTACACAATGCTGGGTACTAAGCTAGGAGTTACCACTCAGGAAAAGGATCTGGGGGTGGTTGTGGACAATACAATGAAATCCACAGCGCAGTGCGCAGCAGCAGTCAAAAAAGCAAACAGAATGTTAGGAATTATTCGGAAGGGGATAGAGAATAAAACTGAGGATGTCATAATGCCTCTATACAAATCAATGGTGCGACCGCACCTCGAATATTGTGTGCAGTTCTGGTCGCCCCATCTCAAAAAAGACATAGCTGAACTAGAAAAGGTACAGAGAAGGGCAACAAAAATGATCAAGGGCATGGAAGGGCTCCCGTATGAGGAGAGGCTTGGTAGGTTGGGGCTCTTCAGTTTGGAGAAGAGACGACTGAGAGGAGATATGATAGAGGTCTATAAAATCATGAGTGGTGTGGAACTAATAAACAAGGAGCAGTTATTTACCCTCTCAGCTAGTACTAGAACTAGGGGACACTCCATGAAACTCATGGGTGGCAAGTTTAAAACAAATAAAAGAAAATATTTTTTCACTCAGCATATAATTGGGTTGTGGAATCTACTGCCAGAGGCTGTGGTAAGGGCCAGTACTATAGCTGAGTTTAAAAGAGGTTTGGACAAGTTTCTGGAAGATAGGTCCATTAGCAGCTATTAGCCAGACAGGATCAGGGAACATGACGGGAGCTGGGGGAAAATAACAGGAAATGGATCCCCCATTGTGACCTGTTGGGTGCTTCTCCCAAGCCACCGTGATTGGCCACTGTCGGAGACATGATGCTGGGCTAGATGAACCACTGGTCTGACCCAGTATGGCACTTCTTATGTTCTTAGGTTCTTAACTGGTTATGGGTTGGGGGCAACATGAATTGATTATGGAGGCACAACTGAAATGTATATATATATATAACCAGTTCATTTGTGCCCTTGCACCCCCATATAATCAATTCACGCTGCCCCCCAGCCATAACCATTTCATTTGTGTCCCCAGGGCAGCGTATATCTATGTTTCTTTTCATGGCATAATGCGCTTAATAGGCTGGCTGAATTTTGGGTGTTTTGTATGTTTGATCGCTCTCCCCACCAGGGTGCTAGAAGGGTGTAGGCTAGCCATTCCTTATGGATGGCGCCTATGCCCCTTCGAACACTTGGAGGTGGAATCAGTGGCCCATGTTCTACTGGAATGTCAGCTGTACCAGGCTCTAAGGACGCAACACCTACTTCCTTTCCTGACTAGATTTCCAGGCAGAGCTAACTCTGAATTTCTGCGTATCTGCCTGACCGATACCAAACCAGATCTTACCCAGGCGGTGGCCAAATTTGTGGCGCAGAGGCCTTTATTAAAAGAAATCACTTTTTGAAGTTTAAAGCAGCATAAGCCTCGCTAAGCATTTAAAGCCCTCCTTTACAGATGGAGCCAGGGGATAGCCCTGTTCTCTTTGCCGTTCCCGAGTACATGGTTGTTCACCCTTGTTACTGTTACCTTGATGATCCCGCTGGACCTTATTTAGGCAGCAGCTATCTTGCTCCCCTGGTTTGTAGTCAAAATGGTGCGCTGGGGAAGCTTAGAACTGTGCAAGCCATAATGTATTCTACATTACATGGCCCCGAGGTAGGGGTTAGTATACCCTTGTGGATACTGTAGAATGCTGTTGAATGCACGGTTATTGCTATGGTTTTATATGCTAGTCGTTGCTATGGAGGTTATTTGCATTTATTGGTGTACTATTATGTATATCAACTTTGAATTTTAATTTTATGATTATGTTTAAACTTGTTTGGGGTTGGCAATGACCATATGGTTACGCCTTAATAAATAATTGAATTGAAAATTGTGTGTTTGATAGCAGCACCTCCAGGCCAGCTGAACTGGGCAGCACACCTAGGCCCGCTGGCGAGACACAAAGAGGGGGGACCATCTTGACTTCTTGGCCAGGGACCCATTGCACCCTAGCTATGCCCCTGGTCAAGTGTGCATGATGATCAATTTGAATGAGTGTGTGAGGTGAGAGCATATCTGTGTAGTGTTTATGGATGAGTGTGTGTGTGATCAATTTGAATGAATGTGTGAGATGAGAGTATGTATGTACTGTGTTTGTATGATTGTGTGTGTGACCAGTTAGAACGAGTGTGTGTGAGAGAGGTGAAAGCACATCTGTGAATGAGTGTGTGACTTCTTTTACATGAGATGCACCCATGCAGTGGCATGGGTGGGTGCGTCTCGTATGAAAGCAGTCGCTTGTGTGTTCCTGTAACATGCACCTCTACCCATCACCCCTTCACAAAGAAACCTGCGAAAAAACAGGTTGCTCCATGTGAGGGATGGGTGAGTGCCTGTGTGCATCTGCAGTATTCTTGTGTCTGAGGCCAGCTTATGCATTAACAAAACTTTTACGTTTCAAAAGAAGAGCAAATTACCTAGACAAAAAACGTTTGGTTTAAGAAGCTTGTTAAGGTGGCATTACAAACTCAAATTTTAACATGACAGTAAATTGTATGTTAAAGCAACTTTATTAAATATCAGACCAATCTATCCATTTTTCTTATTCATTAATAAACAAATATTATGACTTAACTGAAATTAAATTGTATACATTGACATTCCTCATCATGTATAAGTATTGTTCAGTCACCATACCACACATATGCAGCTTAATTTCAGTTGTCACAATTTTTTTTATTAATGAATAAGAAAAGAAAAATGTATAGATTGGACTGATATTTAATAAAGTTGCCTTAACATACAATTTACTGTCATGGTAACATTTTAGTATAATTTATAATGCCGCCTTAACAAGCTTCTTAAACCAAAGGGGTTTTGTCTAGGTAATATCTACATTCTCAAACTGTGGGGTGGGCTCCCCAGGGAGCGGAGACACAGAAGTTGTTCTGGGGGAAGGAAGGTACAAGGATCCAAGCTGGCAAACACTTAGCTCCTCACTCTCACTGAGTTAAGGGGAATCTCCAAAATAATGGGGTGGCATGGAGGTGGGGGAAAGAAAGTCAAAGAATAAGGGGGAGAGAAAGGGGAAGCAATAGAAGGGTGGGGAGGGAGGAAAAGAGGGTGCAAGATATGTGTGTGGTGCGAGGGAGTGGACCTCAGCTACAACAAGACAAGTGGAGGGCAGGGGATGTGGTCCAAGAAAGCTTGAGAACCACTGTTCTAGGGGAATTTTTCAAGGCTAACGTGCATTTTCCTGTCCAGAGAGAGGAATTAACCATTGGAATAGCCTGCCACAGGAAAGAGAAAAATCTCCATCTCTTGGAGTCTTTACATCGGGACTGGAACCTCTTTCTAAAAAATCTGGTATAGCTCAGCCCAAAGTGATGGACTGGATAAAGGAACTGGTGAAGTATTTTGGCAGGCATATTTTTGCCTATGTGTGCAAGCGATCAGACTAGAATGATTATGGTCCCTGATGGCATTAAAAGACTATGGAAAAGGGGCCACTGAAGAAAGCAGCTTCAGTCTCAACTCACAGCCTCTCTCCTTCAGAGTCCAGTTCTGTGTACACCGTATGCCCCAGGTTTTCAAAGGGCTTAGGAACATGTTAACTTTGAGCAGACAAGCAGAGGGGGGTGGGAGTCTTGCAGAAGCCAGTGAAGCATGTGAGTAAATGCCTTTGGTGGATTCAGGGTCTTATTAATGCAGCTTTTTATATTTAAATTCCTTTATTATTAAAGTTTCTGACATCAATGAACAAACCTCTTAAATAATAAATAAATAATAACTCCATTTGCTATTTAGGAGAATTCCTTCTGCTTATGTAATGCAAAATGAACACGTAAATCTAAAAGAACAGCCCGTTGGGGCAACTGCTGCAGATTTCAGCCTCAAGAAAGGAGATGTTGCTGGTCCTAGCCTCACCCAGTACAACGACTGAGAGGTGTTTCCTTAAAATAAAATACTGTGGAACAAGGCTACACAGAAAACTTTCCATGAACTAATTCACTTACACTTTACCTTAATAGGCACTGAGTGGGAAGGTAGCAGCCGGGCAGCTGCCAGCTACTGACCGAGCCTTCCCTGTGCACAGCACGCAGTCCTGGAGTGTTTAGAATGCTGATGCTTGGAATCCAGTGGACATGTTCCTTGCAAGAACTCTCCCACGGGGACTACAGGATTGTTTCCATGAGGGGCTGGATGAGGAGACAAATAAAACAGCAGCTAGAGTCTCCATGAAATCTTAATTTATCTCATGTATTAATCTGAAAACATGATGGAACGGCAATGAGCAAATTTGCGTGTGGTGCATTAACCCAGAGCTCTGAGACACATGAGGGAGAGATGCATTTTAAAGGTCAAAGGTTACACTTCACAGCTGGCATCTCTGCAGGATGGAGTGAAAAGACCATGCTCCCTTCAGAGTGCCTCCGCACCCTGTGTTTCTGCCACTCTCTCCCTTCATAAAAAGGAAAGGATACCTGCCTCATTCTGCACAACCTGGAATCTGTTCCCACATGGCACCCTGCCAAAACTTTGCCATATGCCTGCAGCACCTTTTGTATTTTCGTTCTGGAACTCAGCCCTACGCAGCCTAGCTTTGTCAATGCACCCCAATCCCAGCTCCCCACTGCTCTCCGCACAACATCAGCCAATATTTTTTCTGAGGGACTGGACAGGAAACAGCAAACTCCTTCTGCTTGTGGCCAACGCCAGTAGGGAAGGGAAATACATTACCAACAGCAGGTCTCCTTCTGTGTCCCACACAGGCAGGAATTTCTCTCCAGTTCAACTCTGGAACAGTCACCCAGGAACATCTCTTCTCCCCAGGAGCAGAGCAAAGTTGGACTGGACCCTGGTTCAGAAGATGGAATGTCCCCCTCCCGCCACTTCCTAGTGGCAAGGGAACCAACTGCATTAGGGAGTGCGGGCCCTCCAGGTGTGTGGACCCTGGTGCAGCTGAATCACCTGCCCCTATTCTAATCATTCATTCATTCATTCAAATTTCTACCCCGCCCTTCTCCTAAGTCTCACAGCTGCTTAAAAACATACATCATAAAAATACAATAAAAACTCCATTTAAAAACATCATTAAAAACCCACCCTCATCCCTAAACCCTCCCACCTCAACCCCTAACCCCACCTGACAAACGCTTTGCCAAAAAGAAAAGTTTTTACACTGCCTCTGGAAAACGTTCAGGCTTTGACAGACCTCTGGGGGAAGGGAAGCCCATAAAATAGGGACATCAACCAAAAACGCCTCTCTGTGGGCCCTTACGTCTCCCCTCTGTCTACAGTAAAATTCCCTGCCCAGCTTAGAGCTCATGTCTAGGGGCCACTGCCAGGTGCACCAGGCTGGAAGTGATGGTGCATACCTGGGGGGCACAGAGGGCTGTATCCTGCCTTACCAACACCCTGATTCAGGGGCCAAACTGGCCACAGACTTTGTGCCAGAGGATGACAGCTCTTGAGAGCTTCTAGGCTGCCTAGCATCATTGGAACGATGACTCTTCAGTCTGCTGCTTACTCTCATCCGTGTGGTATTCCAGATTGCTCTGGATATCCCCTACATTGTGTGTAAATAACAGGGGCTATGTTAGTCCTACAATAGCTCAGAATTCCCCTACATTAGGGAAAATACCCAGCTGCTGCCTTAAGGTAGCTGTAAGTCACATTTGTAGAGGGAGCATGGTCTGGTGGTCAGGATACTCCCCTAGTCTTAGGAGTCCTGAGTTTAATGCTTTGTTCTGCCCCAGATTCCCTGTGTGGCCTTGGTCAAGATGTCACTTAGTCTTTCTGTGCTTCAGTTCCCCATTCATGCAATGGGAATAATAGCCCTGCCCTGCTTTGCAGGGGAGTTGTGAATATAAACCACATTAAAGATCATGAAGCATTTCGATATTAGGCTAACACCTCCATGTAAGTACTTAATTAATCTAGTTTACTGGCAGGGTTTGGTGTATTCTGCATTTTCCTCATTGGCATCAATGGAGAAAATGCAGAATACACAGGTCCCTGTTTACTGGTCACTTAAGAAGAGACAAGGATCTGACCTTTCGGTCCTATCAGTTTGCAGAAAGGAGCTTTGTCTGGGTAAAAAAAAAACAGAGCTTTCCCCTTTTTGCTACCAGGGCAGGGAGTGAGTGGAAATATGTCTCCGCATACACATTCAGACAAGGAGTCAGTGCCAAGAAAAGGCACTCCATGCTGTACAGATAGAGTTCAAGCCACATTCAGCACTTGGAATGTGGGGACAACTCCATTAATCTGGCATTTAACCTTGTGCTGGGCAGCCAGCAGTCTTTCTGCACAGGCGTGTGTCGGATGGAGGGTGAGGGTTACTCTGGTCCTCAAGCAGGGTTTGAGTCCCTTTTCCTGATGAAAGAACTCCAGTAAGAAATGCACTCAGTGTTTATTTCCCTCCTAATACAAGTATTTGCCAAGCTTTTGCTTAGGCTGGTTTCCCAAATTCCAAGGGATAGAGGGAGAGAATATCAGACCCATCCAACTCAAACAGAGGCTGACGGAAGGAAGAGAACTCTCCAGACGGAGCAATAAGGCACAATGGGGTCCTCTGGAAGCAGACCCTTGGTGAGAAAAAAAATCCTACTTGCTGAAGATTGCTTACCATTTACACGCTTCTTTAGCAGGCGACTTGATCTAGACTTAGAGTCGCCACCTTTTACAATTTGACCCTGAGACTCCCAGAGGCCAAAATAGGAGTCTCAGGGTCAAATTGTGAAAGGTGGCAACCCTATCCAGACTAGATTCCCTGTAGCCTCACCCTGTCACTCTAAATTTAAACATTGTCAGCTTGCTCTGAGCCTTTATTCATTGTTACAAGTGGGGGTTACACTTTTGGAGTCATAGTAGGAAACTCCTTTTGAGTAACTATAATTAGACCTTTGGCTTTGGTATCTTGTACACTGGCAACAGCTCAAGGTGTCTCATCAGTGCAGCATTAACTGGGCTTGTGCAGAGTCACCTTAAAGAAAAGTGTGTGCTGAGAAGAAGTTGGCGGTGGAAAACAGTCCCATGGCCCAGTGTTTCATAGCAACACACCAGCTGGATTGCTCAGGAGAGCAATAAAAGCAGCTAATGTCTTTATCGTACAGTGTAAAACTGCTGCAGCTCTCACTCTCACTGCTTCTGCTGCTACAGCAGCTTCCTTTCTTCTGCTTATCCGAGATTGTCTTCGCAGAACAGAAGGAAGGGCAGACAGACACCTGTGTAGCAAAGCTTAACAGAACAAGAGGGAACAGCTTCTGCCACTAGAAAGAGACAATCTCTGTAGACCAGGAATTCCCAACCTTTTAGCACTAACGGATCAGCAAAATCACTCTTAAAAACTGTAAGAACCCCCCCCCGCACAGATAGGGTCAAGACCCATCCTCATATCAGTAGCACTATTGTGAAGGTCAGCCTTATCTTCACAGTTCCCTGCTAAGAGGCAGGCCCTGATTAATTAGGACTGGGCAGACTGGAGATTCTAGTTTCTTCATCTTCAGAGTCATAGTGGGCTGGAGGACTAGAAGGAAGGAAGCATCATGCTACTTTCTGGGGTTTTTTGGAGGGCAGGAGCAACAGTTGGCAGGGTCAGCCTTAGAAATTGTGGGGGCCAGGGCAAAGACAAGATGTGGAGCCTCTGTGCCCCTCCCTCTCACCTGACCCGGGACCCTGAAGTGCCCCTCATGCCTCTCTACCGCACCTGTCCTGGGGCCCTGGAACACCCCACCCATGCCTCTCCCCCCTCACAGGCCCTGACATGGCCCCCAACCTCAACACCCCATCAATTCAAGGACCCTGGAGCACACACCCCTGCACCTCTCCACCACCTGTTCTGGGGCTCTGGGACACCCATGCCTCTCCACTGCCTGTTCCAGGGCTCTGAAGCACCCCTGTGCCTGTCCTCTCCAATCTGCCTTGCCTCAGGGCCATGGAGTGCCCCCCCCCCCCATGCCTCTCCACCCCACCAGGGGTCCTGGAGTGCCCTGCCCAGCTTGGGGCTCTGAAGCACCTGGCCTGGGGTCCTGGAGTGCCCCCCCATGCCTCTCCAACATGTCCAGGGCCCTGGAGTGCCCCTCACGTTGCCCCCTCATTGTGTGCATAGCAAAAGGTTACTTCCACATATGCCTGGGTGTTGAATGAATTGTCTAAGTAGCCATTAGTACTAAATAATAAATATCCATTAGTAAGAGACTCCTAGGGGCTATATTCCCTTGAGCTTAATGGGCCACCTTTAGGTCATTAACAGCGTAGAGAACATGCACCATCTTGTCTTTTGTATCACAAGCTCCTGTCAGGACCCACGGGGGACGCAGGAGGAGGCGGGCCCTGAGACCCCGGCACCTGACTCGACGGGAGTCTGATGCCGCTGCCAGAGGCATGGGACCCTCTGAGGGCAGCGAAGCAGAGATCCCGGCGGTGGGACACTCACTGGCTGTGCCTGATGACAGGCCTGCGGTAGGAGTGGGGAGGGGCCCTGATGCCACGACACTGATGGGGTCGGCCCACCTGGCCCCTCGGCGCATGCGCAGTGTTAGAGTTGCCTGTGGAAGTGCAGGCACTCTGTGCGCCTGCACAAGGCAACGGGGCGGGCCATACAGCTTTAAAAGGCAGCTGGGAGCAGACTGCCTTAACTTCTCTGCTCATAAACTGGACCCATGTATGAAAGTGGAACAATGAATATTGTTAAGCAAGCAGTGTGTATCCTGTGTCCGGGTGTGGTAAGTGCTTAGTACGTGTGTAGAAATTCCTTAGAGTGAGTGCATGTGTGAGTATGTGTATCCTTTCCCTCTCCCTTTTGAGACTTCCCCCCATTGTCCCCGAAAGCAAGTCCTGTCCCCTCCGTTCCTTGTGCACCTTGGGTCCCCACTCCCGCCTTCCCACGTGTTTCCACCCCTCAAATCCCCATAGTTGTGGTGTCTGGTTCCCCCCTGTTCTTCTCGAAACTAGCAGAGCTAGTCTTGTCCTATGATGATTTTGCCAGCTTCATTAAAGAGCTAAGGGCATTATAAGATCCTGAGAACCCCTCTTCCTAATCTATAGAGACCCCTGCATAGTATGAGTGTTGGTGGTGTTCCCTCCCTAACAGCTCCATATATGCTAGTGATCAATAAGAGGTATTTGTATTGTGAATGGCTAAATTTTCAACTAATACAGATCTAATAAACTCAATATTTCTGTGCATAGCAAAAGGTTACTTTCATGTGCCAAGTATTGGCAGGTATGAACCCCCCTGGGTGGGTGGGGATAGTAGACACTGAACTGCCTCCTGGGATGAGAATAGCCTGGAAGAAAGAAACAGCTGGGGCATTTCTTCTTCCCATAGTTCACTGCGGCTGCGCATCATGACAACCGGCAGGATATTGGTAAGGAGGATGGGGTGGGCAGAACGTGGTGCCTGTCTATGTATTAGGTTTGTTGCACTAAACAGGCTATCGTCTCATTTGAAAACACGGTTAGATAGTAACCAGATGCACTATTTCAGAGCCCTGTGGCTGTGTTTGTGAAGACCATGCTTAATGTTAGCATTATTGTTTGTGTTAGAGAAGCACCTGGAGTTCCAAAGCACAGGAAACATATAGGGAGAGACAGCCCCTGAACCGCTCTGAGACGCGGAGGCAGGTGTAAGTACTGTCATTTTAATCAGGAATGGGGAAAGGATGACTAAATTAAAAAATGACTAGCAAAGTGAATGCCTCCAGGTCAGAAAGGGGCTATAATGGAGGGGGAGGAGTCTCAGAGTTGTGGAGAAGGCTGAGGGGTGTGTGCTCAGGGTAGAGAAGGAACACACTCAAGGCAGGGAAAAGAAAGACAGAGCTTGATGGAGCATGTTGGGGAGGAAGTTAATAGAGATGAGGGTGTGCGCTCAGAGGGGGGGAAAGGCTGAGACACACACTCAAGAGAAAGAAAGAGCTGAGAGGGCATGCTCAAAAGCCAGGGCTGAGTCCATGTACCAGATTCCTGAATTGGAAAGGCGTGTATAACAAAAAGCTGCAGGCCATATTTGGATCATAGGCAGGGGGTTCTCTGTCTCTGTTTTAATTAAATGTAAGACAGTATGGATTGTCCTGATGCTATCCCAGTTATTGTTAGTTGCAGATCATTATGTGCCGCTCATTGCTACGCCTCCCGCACTGAATCCTGTTCTCGGGACCCTCACTACCTTTAACTCCCTCCTCAAGCCCACTCTGTCCTCCTCCTCCCTCTTCCCTTTCTGCTCAGGATCTTACTTACTTCTTCCCCTCCAAGATAGACAAGATCCACCTCGACATCGCTTCCCGCTCCTCTCCTCTTCCTACTCCCCCTCCTTCTCGCCTGTCCTCCTTCCCTCCCACCTCCCTTGAGGAAATCTCCTCCCTGCTCTCCTCCTCCAACCCTTCTACTTGCCCCCTTGACCCCATCCCCTCCCACCTCCTGACCTCCATTGCTTCCACTGTCGCTCCTTCCTTCCTGCACATCATCAACTTCTCCCTCTCTACTGGCTCCTTCCCCTCCGCCTTCAAGCACGCCACTGTCTCTCCTATCCTCAAAAAGTCCACTCTTGACCCCTCTGACCCTTCTAGCTACTGTCCTGTCTCACTCCTTCCTTTGCTTCCAAGCTTCTTGAATGTGTTGTCTACTCCCTCTGCCTTGACTTCCTCTCTGTCAACTCTTCCCTTGACCTCCTCCAATCTGGCTTTCACCCCCTTCGCTCTACTGAAACTGCTTTCGCTAAGATCACCAACGATCTTCTTGTGGCTAAATCTAATTGCCTCTAGTCCATTCTTGTCCTCCTTGATCTCTGCTGCCTTCAATACTGTTGACCACTCACTCTTGCTGGACTCACGTCACTCCCTTGGCTTACATGACTCCATCCTCGACTGGTTCTCCTCCTACCTCTCTGACCACTCCTTCAATGTGTCTCTTGCCAACTCCACCTCCTCTTCCCTTCCACTCTCGGTTGGTGTTCCCCAAGGCTCTGTCCTTGGTCCTCTCCTCTTCTCTACACCCACCCTGTCCCTAGGCAAACACATTGCCTCCCATGGCTTCCAATATCACCTCTATGTGGATAACACTCAACTCTATCTCTCTACTCCCTCTCTCTCTCCATCTATTCAAGTTCATCTCACCAGCTCTCTCTCTGACATCTCTACCTGGATGTCTCAACATCAACTCAAACTCAACATGGCTAAAACTGAACTCCTTATCT
>QEPC01004304.1:6225088-6257658 GCA_003113815.1 Sphenodon punctatus | reverse complement strand
CCAGGTACATTGCTTGTGCTATATAAATGCTTGCTAATAATTATTATTATGGCAGACATGGGTCCAGAGGAGAGAGCGGAAGCAGATAGAGGTCAGTGACATCAAAGATTTACTCAGGAAAGACATTAATTCCTTGCTTTAGGGAACGTGGGGAACAACATGGGGACACAACAGGACAGAGCCAGTCTCAGAATTTTTAAGACCTGGGACAAAAGTAAAATGCAGGACTGCTGGTGCTGTCAGTGCCCACCCCGTTCCCCTCAAATGACAGAAGGAGTGGCAGATAGGAGCAGAGGTGGCAGGAGAGGCAGGGAGCCGCTGTGGCAGCGGCAGCATGAGGCCTAGGGCAACTTCTTTGTTCAGCTGGCCCTGCAAGTAGGAAAAGCAACCAAACAGACTGTTGAGGCCATGGCACTAGTGGGTAGGGTGGCCACCTATGCACATGTTTAAGGAACACTTATGAAACATACATGTTGCAGGGCCTGCATTGGCACCTGCAACATGTATTTTTCATAAGTGTTCCTTAAACATTTGCATAGGTGGCCACCCTACTGTTGGGGGAGAGGGGGCTGGGAACTAATGAGCATGAAGAGGCAAGCTGAGAAGGGCCTTGAGAGAAGAAGAGGTTTTAATTTGATGGAGAGGAAAACGAGGTCATTAAGGAGACTCATGAAGGAAGATGCAGTCATTGCCTTGGGGTGTTGGCCTCCTACCTCCTCACTTCATTTGTAGGTTTAGGAGCTGCCAAAGGAGGTATAGATAACTGAGTCCAAATTCCCTTTTTAATGAACTTCCCAACATGGCTTTCCACCAAGGGAAGCAGCTTCCAGGGTAAAAAAAAACGTCTGTTTTCAAATTCACAGCAAGATTCTGCTATATGCCATTGGCCAACAGAGTCTATAGTATATTGTCAGTCTCCACATGGCACTCATCCAATAGCTTGGGGAAATAAATAAAAAATCCTTTCACTTAGAAAGCCAAAATATCTATTTAACCGGAACCTCAGCAAAGAAGGCTAGATGCAAACATTAAGGAAAGTTTCCAGGCAGGGAGATGTGTTAACCAGGAGGATTAGCCCTCCAAGGAAGGAGGGAGGATACTCCAATGCTATTAAAGCGCTAGACAATGTACAATCATGCGTTAGGAGAGGGGCCAGACTAGACACATACCCAGTGATGTAGTGGTAATTTTAAAAGTGCAGGAGCCCTTCATGAGAGTTCCCCACAAAGCCTCCAAGGCTGCTGAGGAGAGCCGCAGGAAAAGCGCTGGAGCTCCGTTCCCCTGCGTTCCTGCTCCACTACACAAACCCTAATCTATGCAAGTTACCTGGCTAGGAGTTCCACCTTCTCAGATGCTTTGACCAAAAAGGAGCAAGGCCATGCCAAGAAGGGCGAGGCAAAGGGACTCTCCTACCCCTTCCTGATGTGGCCACACCCCTTCAGAGCATCATGACATCACTATCCAAAGGTGGCAAGGTCACTCCAGCCCCTTTCCAATGTGGCCATGCCCTCTTTGAATCATTATGATGTCATGCCACTCTGCAGAGACTTGAAGAGGCTCTGCACAGAAAGGAGAAAACAAAGCTGTTTTGGAAAGGCCCAGTGGGGATCTGTTAATTGGGAGGGACAGGAAAGAAACCACTGATCTGTTAAAACACAAAAAGTTTTGGGACAAGAGCAATTCCACAGCCTGTCTTGTCAGCATATAAGAGTAAGGGTTTTGCTCTCTAAGCTTTGAACTTGGCCTGGAATGGTCAAGATACGAACTATGAACTCTTATGCCTTTGAGGGTAAGATGCAGATAGATTCATACCCAAAGTCAAGCTAGCATTATGTGTTTGTTTACTGTAATTTTCTTGCATGTAACTTCTGTTCCTATATTGCCAATTTCAAACTATTTTTTATAAACTTGTTCTTTATAAGCTAGTGTCTGTGTATTACTGGAACTGAATACTGACAGCCTGGGGAATTTCTCAGTCATCATACTGGGATGAGCCCAATTAATATATAAATTTATGTGATAAAACAACCTCCAAGATACAGGTGGTAGCAAGTTTATGCTTGTGAACTAGCACAATCTGGGACAGGAATTGGAGTCTACAAGAGGGTAAATTGAGTCACGGCTGTTCTGGAGGCAGATGAAGTGTCATCTAGATACAGGGAACCCAAAATCCTTCATCACAGTTATTGTGGAAAAACACAGAGACCCCAGGTCAAGTCCGATGGGTTGTAGCCTATGCATGGTCTCTATTATCACTCCAATAACTGGCTACCTCAGTCTTTACGGTTAATCCTCAGAAACCCTGGAATGTAAAGCAGAGCTATAATTTCTGTTGTACAGATGGGGAAATGAAGCCTCTTATCTGCTATAAGTCACACAGGGAGTCCCTGACAGGCAGAGAACACAGCCCAGGTCTCCCAAATCACAGGCCAGCTATTCCACTACTAGTTGCTGCAGTTCTCTGTAAATTCTCTTCACTTCTAACTAGGGGTGGGCATTTTGGGTTTTCTGAAGATGGAAGTCCCTGAAAAATAGCCTTGGGGGGGGTGAAATGTTGAGAGTCTGACATCCCCCCACCCCCCATTTTGGAACCCCAATCCCCGGCCAGTGGCACCATTCGGCTAGCAGGCTGCAGAGATTACCTGGGGAGGCTGGGACAGTAAATTATCTGAGTGGGGAGGGGAACAGGGAAGCCTCTTCCCAGCTGTGTGAAAGACTGTAATCAGTCCCCATTTTCAGAGGGACTGATATCAGGGCAGCACACACCCCTGATCAGTCTGCCTGGAAACAGGGACTAATTAGAGTGTTGCACACAGCTGGGAAGAGACTCCCCTGCTCCCCTCCCCACTCAGAAAATTTACTGTCAAGTCCCCACTAAACTGCAGAGTAAAGCATAACTAGGGATGCAGAGAGCAAGCTCAGCTCTCTGCAGAATGCAGAGGGAGCAGCGAGCAGCCACTGGACCAGAGGTCAGGAGTCTGGGGGTGACATACGTCTGCCGGTGTCCTGAGGCATCCTGGGATGCCCCAATACTTTTTTTTTAATAAATAAATCATATTGTGAGAAATCTCATGCGATCTCACACTCCCAGGCATCAATAGGGCCTTGGTTGTGAATGAGAGACCTCTACCATTTCTATGGAAGTCAAAAAGACAAGAAAAAGACAAAAATTACCCAGTGCACATCCTACTTCTAACTAGAGCTGAACCGAATAGTACTTCCGGGTACTTGATCTGAATTTCAAAGTTCCGAATAGTCGGCCCGGGCACCCAGAGGTACTTCAGCACTCTTTCCAAAGCGTTGGACTTTGGAAACTGAAATTTGGCGCCTCAGCAGGTGTTGCCATGTGCAGCAGCTGCAGCTGTTTAATTGCCTAGCCAATCAGGGTGTGCACAAATGTGCACAACAACCCATCCACCCCATCCTCCTTCCCCTTCCCTCTTAATTGCCTAGCCAATCAGGGTGCACAACAACACATGCAGCTCTTCCTCCCCCTGTTGCACCTGCCAGCAGGGTGAAAGACAGAGTGAGAGACAGAACAGAAGCCAGCACAAAAAACACCACCACCATGTAATTAAAAAACCAAACGGGTATGTGATCAGTAA
The DNA here is from genome assembly GCA_003113815.1 of Sphenodon punctatus. NCBI lineage: Eukaryota > Metazoa > Chordata > Lepidosauria > Sphenodontia > Sphenodontidae > Sphenodon > Sphenodon punctatus. Next base: position 6,254,053 of record QEPC01004304.1, on the reverse strand, counting down.
GTTCCCCCACCCCCAAGCATGTCCCCATGAATGATACACATGCAAGGCTTGAAGCTCAGGGTGGGTGGGAGGGGGTTGGACTGGGGTGCCCCACCAAAAAAAGTCCAAATGCTACATTAGCAAACAAATAAAACTGATAAATCAAGTTTCAACAAGGTTTTTTTGGGGGTGGGGAGCATGGGTGCCACCAGCCAGACCAGCAGCCATAATAACCACACACAAGAAACCAGACATCTCTCCCACCCAAAAGCCTCCATTGTGTGTGCCCTGCCCACCTATACAAGGCAAGCCCCACCCCATATTATTAACCAGAAAGAAATTAGAAAGTATTCCCCCCAGCGCCCTGGCTGGTCACATCTTGGCAAAAGTTCTTGAACCTACAGTCAAAGCACTACCCATAAAAAGCAGGCTAGCAAGAGTGGCACAATCGCTCCAGAAGAAAACCCCACAAAAGTGCAACTGTTTGCAGAAGAAATTATATATATATATATATATATTTGCAGAAGAAATTATATATATATTTGTGTACCCACCACATGGCTCACCTCAGCAGTGAGTGCACCCACTGTAAAATCATTATTATGCCAACCAAGCAGTGCACAGAAAAAACAGGCGAGTGGGATATTCACTCAAGAAGAATACAACAAAACAGAGCAGCTGCGTGGAGAAATCCCACCAAAAGTCAGCCAGCCTGAAATAACACCCACAAGAAGGAAACCAGACATTCATACACCCCCACGGGCACCCTCTTAGCATGGCATTAGTACTGTGGCTCAGTGGTAACTTAAGCAGACCAGACACTGGTAACTTGAAAAGACCAGACTTGAACAGACAAACCAGACTCCTAGCAGCAAATCAGTAAGGAAACCAGACACTGGCACCCTCTTGGCATGGCATGGTTCTGTGGCACTAGTAACTTGAACAGACCAGGCAAGGGGAAGTGGAGCCAGGCAGAGAGATCCCTCTAGACTCATGGTGCTAAGTGCCAAGCAAGCAGCAGGCAGAACTAAAAGCAATGTGACACCCAATCCTTTTTTAAAAAGAACCCTGCATGGCATGGTAAAGGTAACCCCCACCCCCCAGCATTGACCCTATGGACAGGAGAGGCCCGGCCAGGGCAGGTCAGGACAGGACAGGCACCCCTCCCCCACACAGTCAGTTACTTAAAGATCCAGCAGCATTGTAGCACACAGCCAAATTCACTAAAGAGAATGGACAAAATGGCTGCAGCCACTTTTATTTTACCCTGCCAGCTAATCAAAACCTTGCCATCTGGCTTACCATCACTCAACTGTCCCCTCCCATACCCCCCTCCTACCAAATATGGCACTAAGTTTCATTTCCAGAAGAAGCTCAACCGTTCACCAGCCCCCCATGCATGTAGCAGTTTCCGAATAACGGCCTTGGTCCTCAAAACTTTGGAATTCAAACTTTCAGAAAAAATGAGTATCGAATACTGTAATCTTCGCTGAATTCAGAAGTTTTCCGAAGACTTCATTTCAGCCCTACTTCTAACCTTTTTAGGACATATACTTTTCCTTCTAATAAAAATACCTGCCCTTGCTCCAGAATTATCATAGTGACTGAATGCAGCAAACACGCTCTAAATCTAGCACCAAAGTTGTGCTGGGTTATTCACTTCCTAATAACCATTACAAGCAAGCAGCATCTACTTCACACAGCATCAGATGAATATTTTCCTCTGTGCAGATGCCTCTCCCAGCCATTCATTGCTAAAGGTTTTATGTTACTATTTCTATTGCTTCCAAAAAGATGAGTTAACAGCCTTGGTCACAAGGAGCACATTATCTTTGATGTTTGGCTCTTTAGACAATATTAGCAGAGTGTGTTGGAGATAATCTGATGTGGATTTATTGCAATCCTCTTACAATTATTTATTTTCAGAGTCATTCCAAGAAGCGTGCAAGCCATTTCTGCTGAATACTTGGTCTAAAGCATATTCACAGTGACGCAGCAGGAAGCCACCAAACAGCCCACTACAGCAAAGATTAACCTAGAAAATTCAACATCAAAAAGCTGCCCATGCAGTGTATCCAAACTTCTTTCCTTCACTCAACAGCATGGTTTTCTGAAACATACCCAGGATTCCCCTTTAAATGTTGTTTTATGTAGGGCTCCAAAATGTAATGTGTCTCATGGCATGCAGCAGAGCTGGCTGGGAAGTTACTGATGGAAGTGTTTTCTCATGGGAAATTCAGCTTTGTTGAAACTGAGTTTTGCCATGGGAAAAGATCCATTTTTGTAAAAGAGAAACAATGTGTTTCAGAAACATCATCCCAAATTGAAGCAGCAAATTCCTTCTTTTGGGGTCCAACAGTAAAAGCTTACACCTTTGCTGAATATGTGGAGAAGTGGATTCTGGCAGGGCTGATGGCCTGCTGAGAAGAATTGTGCCAGAGCCTTCAGAAACTACAACTCCCAGGAGGCACTGCAGTAGTTTGAAGAAGCTCTAGATATTAATGACAGCCCCTAAACTAGGTTTGCCACCTTAGGTATATTTTCCCAGGCCACTTATGAAAAATGCATGTTTCCACCTATGTATATTTTTCCAGGCCACTTATGAAGAATACATGTTTCAGGGCCTGCATTGGTACCATAGGTGCCAATGAACGCCCTGCAACATGGGTTTTTCATAAGTGGCCTGTGGAAATATACATAGGTGGAAACATGTATTTTTCATAAGTGGCCTGGAAAAATATACCTAAGGTGGCAACCCGCCTCTAAACACAAGGTTTCTTTTTCTGCAACAGCAGATTAAGAATTATTGGGGTCATGAGCATGAAGAAAATTGGGGCCTTCTGCACAGACCCACAGATTAGGTAGGGAAGTGTCTTCTGTTTCAGGGGAGGGAGCAGCATGATATCATGTCCTCAGCAGAATGGTGGTGTCATATTCAATTCATTGGGTGTTTTTTAAAAAGTGCCTCCCCACCCATTACCCACTCATCACCCACCCATCATGCATGTTGCAGGGCTGCACAGGGCACCAATGCAGCCCTGCAACATGCGTGATGGTTGGATGCTGGGTGAGGAGGCGCTTGTCTAAAAATGTCCATTGTCCCAGATGGCCCCTATGCTGTTGGTGGTGCTGTTGCTATTACAGTCTGAGGCCATGCTTTACTAGCTGCTTCAGCACTTCTGCTAATCTGCCACTGGCATTTTATTTTGAAAAACCAAAAGGTTTTAATTTGGCAGTGATAAAATGTTGAAAGGAAACATAAACCCATTTCCTAATCAAAATGCTTCAGAATGTCTCATTTTGCTTGAAGTTCTGATATTTTGGATTATTTTTTCCAGTTCAGGATGAAAACAAATTTTGAAATCTCTAGGTTTTACATAGTTTGGAAATTCCATTTTGGTGCCCCGATACCATGGGAGGGAATCCTCAGAGACTCTACTCTTGATGCAGGCATTGAAAGGTGCTCACAGCTGTTCTGGAGACATCTTCAAGCAAAGTAGGCCTAAGCAGAGTTCCCAGGGGTTCTGATCTGAAAATCTGAACTCTGGCAAATTTCATCCCCCTACAAAGTTCTGTCCATGACCCTAAGGTGATAACAGAATTGTACCAAGATCCAATCCATCTCATCTGAACCTGCCCTTAAACATAGCAGCCCCTCCCCACCTCCCTCCACTATCTATTCCAACTAGCTACTCACACAAATTGAGCTCTTAACAAGGAAAATGGCTTTTCACCTTTCCAGCTATGGACAAAATTATTTTCAAGGTGCAAGAGAAATGGCACCTCCTGTGAAAACAGGTCCTTCTTTTTTGCTACTGAGCATGTGTAAACTTCTCTGGCAACACCTACTGAATATATGCAAGTTTGTCTGCACAGCAGAAACCTAGTTCTTGTGAAGCCCGTGTCGTCACCTCACCACCATGCCCTTTGCCTCAGTTTCAGTGAGCGTTTTACTTATAAAGTCCCTAAAAATGAGTTTCTGTCATGTTTAGCTGGGTACACCTTAGGCACAGAGACTTCAGAGGTATGAAAGTAATAGAGCTTTATTAAAGAACCAACACTATCATAACTGTGAGGAGCAACCCTGGCGAAAGCCTGTTACACAAAGAAAGGAAGAAGAAGGGGTGAACAGAACAGTCTTCCTACAGCTCCCAGGGTCTGACCCTGAACTGTCCAATGCCAAGAGTATTAAAGCCAATCAACTCCACCCAGCCCAGGTATCTGGTTGCCCTCCTGAATGTGCTCATAATGGTTGAACTGCACTCTAGGTCAGGCTTGGAAATGTCATCGGGCCTACCTGCATGGCCACCATATGCTTCTGTTTACAGTAAATGGTTGGTTCCTTTGGCTGCCTCTCCAGTCACCCACATGTTCAGTTCAGCTTTCACCACAGTATGGGGTTCATCATTTCTTGTGGCTACTCTTGAGTTCCCTCCACCTTCTCTGAGATATGTTATAATTTTTCAATAAAAGATTTACATGAACTATATGCTCCCATGCCTGGAACAGGGTGTGGACATGCCCACCAACTTCCTGATTAGCTCCCAGCCTTATATAAGGCATGCTGGGAGCTGTAGGAAGTTGATGGAGCTTCTCTTGTCATTCCCCTCTAGCTTTTGCTCTGCCCACACTTGGACTGCCTGTGTCTCCTATGTCAGTTGTACTCTTCCTTGTAGCCCTGTGTTAGTTGTGTTATTGAGTCTCCTTGACTGTTCTGTTCACCCCTTCTTCTTCCTTTCTTTGTGTAGCACTTCCCCTGCCGCAGTACTCCAGCCTTTCCCCATGAGTGTTTTTGTGTATGCTTACCCCTTTGTGTGTGCATGCGGATTGTTGGTTCTTTCCTTAATAGGAAAGCCTGATTCCCTTCTCCTCCTCTTGTTGGTGTTGTCCCATTTGTGTTTGTTCATGTGTTCTCCTCCCCAGACCATCTACTCTTCCCGCTCTAGTTGCATTCTGCTCTTCGTTTGATCTCCCTTGTGCTTGCTTCCTTTAGCTTAGTGTCCACTTGTCCTGTGTCCTCCTTCCCCGTCAACCCAGTGAATGTTTTGCTAGCCTGACATGTCCCTCCAAGAGTCTGTTTATCCCCAGTTCTGTGTCATGTTCCTTTGCCCCCCTCCTGCCTTGCTCAGTCCTGTGATTCTGCCCTCCTGTATCTGGTCTTCTGTTATCCTGTGCCATTTTCTGGGAGTGATATTGGACGCAGATCTCTGCCTGCAGCGACAGGTGGAGGTAGTGGCAAAGACCGCCTTCCTCCAGTTATATCTGGTGTGGAGGTTGCGTCCATACGTCGCTGGCCCGGACCTGGCCTCCCTTATCCATGCCTTTGTCACCTCGAGGCTGAACTACTGCAATGCGCTCTACATAGGGCTGCCCTTGTTCCTGGTTCGGAGGCTGCAGCTAGTGCAGAATGTGGCGGCCCACCTCCTTTGGGGGGCGGGCCATCGGGAGCACATAACACCTGTGCTCCAGACTCTGCACTGGCTGCCAATAGTGAGCTGAGCCAGGTTCAAGGTTTTGGTATTGATCTATAAAGCCCTTCACGGTCTGGGCCCCTCGTACCTCAGGGACCGCCTTGCCCTCTGCACTCCAGAGCGGCTCCTTCAGTCTGCTGGGGGTGCCTTCTTGGAGGTCCCCCGTATTAAGCACGGGGCCACAATGGAGAGGACATTCTCGGTGGCCGGACTGTGCCTTTGGAATTCCCTCCCGGAGGAAGCTCGCCTGGCCCCAAGCCTTTTAACATTCCGGCGAATTTGTAAAACCTGGCTGTTCGCCCAGGCCTTTGGGGAGGGGGGTGGAGAGTGGGTTAGGTTTTTTTAAAAAATCCCCCTCCACCCTTATTTATTGTATTAATTATTTTTATGTTCCCTAGTTGTGTTTTAATTGCTGTAATTTTATGAGTGTTTTAAAGTGTTTTATAATTGTATTTTTATTTTTGAGACTGTTAGCCACCCTGAGCTGTTTCAGGAGGGACAGGGTATAAATGTGATTAAATAAATAAATAAATTTTGGTTCCCTGCTCTCTGGTTCTCAGTTCCCTGAACCCCTGCTCGGGTTCCTCACTCCCTTTCCTTGACCTCAGTGATGAGCCGTAAGCTCTCTTAGGCTGGATTCCCTGACTCTCGTGCTGAGCATTAGTCACCTTGGTATCAGAGAACATCTGAGAGGCTTCCTTTACCTGAGACGTTTCCATTACCTACTACCTTCACTATCCCTGTCTGGGCCCTTCCCCTTGCCAGGCTCGAACCCCAGAGGCAGTGGCAGAGCCAGATGTTAAGACCGGATCTTCTTGCCTTCTGACAAAACTGTGAGACCTGGCTCTTCTGCCAGGCGTTTGGTGTGGGAGGGTGGGTTGGGTTAGATGGGCTGGGGGGAGGGATTTTTCTGCACAGGTCAGATTTTATTGTTCAGTATTTTGTGGTTTTTATTTATATATTTTTGTATTGATATATTTTATTGGATTTGATTGTTTATATCCTTGAAAGCTGCCCCGAGTTGCTTTCACAAGAGGGGCGGGGTAAAAATGGAAAAAATAAACAATGTTAAAGCTGCCAGGTTGGGTATATATACCCATGTAGTTCACCATGCCAAGAACCTTTGCGCTCCCTCTTTATCTTCAGGAGATGACATGTTAATGATATCCTGCACTCTGACTGGATCAATCTGGACCCCTTCTGGGGTTGATCATTCACCCAAGTATGTTATTTGTGTGAATCTGAATCTAAATTTTTGTTTATTCAATTTCACCCCCACTGCCCGGACCCTGTTAGTACCCGCTGCCGCCATTTGTTGTGCTTTTCCATCGTGCGCCCCCAAATCAGAAGATCATCTATGTAGACTTTAATGCCCACTGGTCCCTCAAATATTTGCTGCACCTCAGGAGCAGCACCTCAGGAGTACCTCAAAATCGGCACCTCAGGAGCCGATTTTATCACAAAGGGTATTCTGCAAAAGCAATATCATCCATGGGGTGTGTTAAAAGTACATAATTGTGAGCTCTTTTTAGCTAATGGTATTTTTGCCAAAACCTTGCAGATATCTAGGGTTGAGAAGTATTTTGCTCCAAAATATCCTCTCTCATGGGTAGTGGAAAGTGTTCTCTTTTGATATATCTGTTAAGTTGTTTTGGGTCTAGACAAAGCCTAAGGGTTCCATCTCCAACACCCCCCCCCCCCCCCGCAATTATCACTAGCTAATGGACCCATTCTGTAAGCTTTGTCAGAACCACCGTGCAGGGAGGTGATCGGGTGGGGGGGCTCTGGGGCCGTGTGAACCGCCGCTTGGGCACTCCCCCTGCTGGTGCGGTGCTTGTGGCACTGCCCACAGCTGCGGAAGCCGCAGCGGTCCCAGAGATCCCAGCGCTACGGCGGGTTGCCCGGGCAACCGAGGAACAGGGAGGCGCTGGGCAGCCCTCCCCGTCCACATCAGCTGATGGGGCGCGCCTGCTGGCCATGCAACGTTCCGCACGGCTGCAGGCACGCAAGGGGGTGGGGCAGGAGACTTAAACCCCCGGCACTGTGAGAACACAGCGCCGGCAATCAGAGCGCTGAGAGGCTGGCCCCCTGCAAAAGCTATGTTGACTCTTGTTTGTCATTGCTCCTACCTAACCCTAAGTGTCGTGTGTGCAACATAGTGTGTCTCCCGGAGTGTGTGAGTGAGTGCCTGGTGAACGTGTGGAGTGTAAGCCCTGGCCTCTCCTTGGGTTGTGTCTCCCTCCCTCCCCCCCACCGGATTGAGAGTCCCGGCCCTTATTTCCCTTCCTCGATCCTGGGTCCCTCTCCCTGCACCTTCCCCCCCTCCCCACGGAGCTCCCCCTCCCCCGTGGATTGTGGTGCATGGTGGGTTTTGTGTGCATTGGGGATTCCCCTCCTCTGGACCCTGCTCTGCGCCCAAGGATGATAGCGGCCTGATTTCTTTGGGATCTATAGGCCACCACACTACCCTGATGGGCTTCCTTCGCAAGTCAGTGCTCCGTTGCAAAGCAGAACCCAGAGGTTTCCTTCCGTAGGTAGGTGGTCCCCAGGCCCCTTGGGGTTCCCCTTCCCTTTTCTTCCCCCGCCCCCATGACAGGCTTATGGATTTTTTTTCAGTTATTCCTAGAGTCTCCAGTTGCCCCAGTTCTTCCTCTAGCCTTTTCTTCATTAATTATTCATATTTTATATAGCGGAAGCAGTGTACCTGGCAGTGTGCAATCAATAGTTATGGATGGGTCCCTACCCCAAGGAGCTCACTAGAGGTACTTTTCAAGGGGCATGTATAACTAGGTTGTTAGGCTCAATAAGTTCAATTTTGTATTCTATGCCTATTTTCCATATACCTTCAAAACATCCGGATACCTGTTTTCAGTACACAGGTCTTTTGTCATATTCATCAGGTGTTGTGTTACACATGAGTCAAAAAAGACACACAAAATTCACTCGGAAGGGGTGCATAGAAAGAAGCGGTGGGACCCCATGTGGAAGGAGAGCAAAAATAGGTCAAGCTGGCCTCATAGAAATTCCCTTCAGCAGACCAGCCTCATGGAAACACCCAGCCTAAGAAAGAAACAGGAGGGGCTGCAATTTAAAAGATATGGAGCAATTGAAATACCAGGCATCTCCCCCTTTTGTGTAATTTCCAGAGATAGGATCCTCCCGCCTAACACAGTAGCCTGGTTAATAGTCTGCCTTTGATCCTTTCAGTGAAAGACCCCACAAGATAAGGGGATACCAATGCACCTAATTATCCTGCCTCTCCATCCAGCCTGACCTTTGCATCCCTTCAGAATTGCAATGACTCAAAAACACCCGTCTCCCTGTCTGAAAAGATCCCATTCAACACCCATTGCGAGCCTTTGTCTAGTCCTAGGCTCTCAAGCACCCACCCAGGAAGTTTCTTTCTAGTATCCAAATACCCATTGTGAGTTTCTGTGTGGTTTTGTCCCCTGGTCCCTACAATTGACCCGAACTTCCCACTGTACAGTTGAGTTGCTTTTGGACGTGGATACACACGGGTCTCCTGTGCGAATCTGCTCCAAGGGTCTCCCAGGCCTAGGTCTGTCCCCATCCCACTCCTGACTCATCGCAGGATCACTGGGGCTCATCTGTCCCCTTCGCAATGGGCAAGGAGAGGTAACACATTTTTCTACCTTCTTCCCTCTCTCTTTCTCTCTCTTCCCCTCTCCACTTCAAACTCAGGCTTGGAATTTCACCCCCCTCCTCCCTTGAAGACTTCTTTGCCGCCCACCTAACCAATCTCCCTCTCTCCCTCTTGTCTCTGACCTTGAGAAGACTAGCTTACTTTGTTCTCCACAACCTGAAGCTCCCTTCTACACTGCTTAGTTTAACCCTGTAATCACCAGTCCAGACTAGGCAGCATTGCTTGTATATGTCTCACTGTATGAATAAACATCCCCTCTTTCTTTAGAGTATTCCTTGTTTCTGGCATGTCTTTTGGGGGAGAAGAGGGTAGGCCAACAGGTTGTAGCACGCCATGACCTCAGCCTGAATCCCTAGCACGCGGGGACCCTAGGTGACTGAAAAAGGCTAATTCCCTAAATTTGAGTTCGTGCCTGGGCACTGGGACCCTCCCCCTCCAGGACTCCTGTGTTCATGCGTGGATAAAGGGTCACGTAGTAAGAGTAGTCTCTTTATTAGTCCTAGTTTCCTACACGTTTTCAACCCCCGCACTGGTTCTTTGTTCCCATACACTCTCACAAATGGGATTAATTCAGTTTGACCCTGAAATAACACTTCCAACTCACAGACCCCTTTGTGAAGAATTATATTCCGACTGTAAACCTGCAGATTTACATTTCTTTTTCACTTTTACTGGGGGTTTTCTCTAACCTTTCGACCATTACCTCTGATAGCACATTTACCTGGACCCCTGTGTCTAGTTTGTATTGGATGATAGTTCCAATTGTTTCTAGTGGGATCATCTATTCCTCTGGCCATTGGTCTTGTTCTGTCAGAGATACAATGTACAGTTCTTCATCTGTGCTGTTCTGTGAGGGAGTGTTAGCTTGCACTTGTTCAATCCTCTTCTGGGATTGTTGCATTTGTCTGCACATTTTGCCGATGCACTGAAGGAGACAGGTCACAATTGCTGGGATTTTAACGGCCGCACTCTTTATTCAGCAACTACAATCAAAATCAGGTGGGGGTAATCGCCTAGTGCGATATGGGTTCAGTACCTGAACTTTTAACCACAAACAGTAACCCAGGGGTGGTTCCGATGTACCCTCGGTTACTACCCCATTGCATACAACGTCTCCCCCTCTCAGTGGCCCTGGCCACAGGTGAGGGGGACCAAATCCTTCAAACTTCAGTAAGATTGAGGGTGCCTGCTGACAGGGGACTATACTTGTCCCTACCGCCCTCGCTCAACGCCCCTCCCAGGGAGGCTGCCCCGCTGCTTGCCATACCCTGCTTTCCAGCGGATGGACCTCCCTATCTCTTAAGGAGATGACTCTTGCTTATAATATGTCTACCCTAATCTAACATATGGTACTGGACCCCTGCCACTAAGGGGTCGCCGGGGCTACCCGGACAAGCCCGACCCCCACCTACCCTTCAAACCTTTCCAACACCCGAACCAGCATCTGCTTCAGGGCTCCCAGGTATTGATCGTTTCCTTCAGGTGACAGGTGAACCCGGTCCCATCTATACAGGGCAGGGCATCTGTGCGTCAGCGCTCAGCTGTCGATACGCTCCACGCCCAGGCCTACCAGCCACCTGTCCACATTCCTGTTGACCGTTTTCCTGGTCCTGTCAATCTTTCTGGGGTGCACCCCTCAGCCCCATGTAATCCGCTCGACCAAATCGGTCGAAATGATCAGCGCGGCTGGGAACAGTTTCTCAATGACCCACAGGTCCTTCTTAATGTCCTTGATAAGCTGCACCCCCTTCAGGTGGGGTATGTCATTCTTCCCCAGGTGCAGCACAAGGATGTTGGGCGGGGGTCCCTGCACCAGTGCCTGGAGGGTTGGCAGGAGTTTTATTTATTTTATTTATTTAATAAATTTATATCCCGCCCCTCCTGCCATGCAGCCCGGGGCGGCTTACAACAATAAAATACAATTAAAACAATTTAAAACACTCAATGCAATAAATATTTAAAACAGGGCTAGCAATATATAGATAATAAGTTATAAGTTAGGTGGGGGAGATAAAACCCCTCACCCCACCCTCCCACCCTCCCCAAAGGCCTGGGCAAACAGCCAGGTTTTACAACATCGCCTGAATGTCAACAGGCTTGGGTTGGTGCCATCTCATGTCTCAGTTGTCAACAGTTGGTGCCATCTCATGCCTCCCTGGCCTTTCCAGAGGATCTCAGCCTGCACCGATAAGCCCAGCTGGGTTCTCCATCCGGTCTGGTCGGCAGCCTTGCCTGCCCATCGTACTAGGCTGTGGCTGACGATCCACACACGCTTTTGGTGCTGGGGGGGTGAACCTGAGGGGGACGAAAAAAGAGTCAGGACTGGTAGTGGGGAGGCGGGGCACTCTGTATGTAGGCACGAAAGGCCCCAGACCTCCAATGGCCCACCACCCGGATACCCTGCCCAGACATGGTGGCCTGTGCCACGAATGTAGCAGCCCCTAGCCAGAATGAATGCGTACTGTATGCTGCTGGCAACAATCCTACGCAGCCAACACGGCCCTGAGGACCACCATGAATTGATACCTGGTCAGGTCCTGGCCGCCTGCATGTCTGAAAAGGGGACCAGGTACGGTCTGCCGTACCGTGAGGAAAGCTTCAACTGTCCTAACTGGGCACAAGTCAGCTTCGCCAGCTCTGTTCAGCTTTACCATCTGCCCTCTTCCCCTCTGGGTGGTCTTTGAACGCCGAATGTGCACTGCCATCGACGTGGAACTGATTTGGATGTCGCCAAGACTCAGCGCCCTATCTGAAGTGTCCCTGGCTGATTCGGCTACAAGTTCGCTAACGCGAAAGGCTCTAAAGAAGGCTAACTTAAACAGTGATTAAACAATGAAACCTCATAAACATCAAAACAAACTTGGGGGAGTATTGTACACATATCCAGCAGCAATTTCAGGGTGATGGGGCCCTCTGGTCCAGCAATTTACCTTGCTCCCTGGACCAACTTTCCAAAAGTCGCTTGGCAAAGAACCTGTGGTCAGGTGGTGTGTGACCCATGAGGTTGCTTACGAAACTGAGCACCAACAGCTTCCCGGCTATGGTTCCCGAGGCTAGCCCCCTCCGCCGCATTTGCATGGCGAATTGGAGCATTTGCTGCTCAGGGATGGGGAAGGGAAGGTCCCACCCGCATGCCAACCGGTATTGCTGGAATTCCCAGAAGGCTCTGTCATAGGCCGCTCTCGTGCAAGGCACCAAGGATCCCCAAACGGCAGTACGCAGCTCTACAACCCAAGGTTCCAAACTGATGGCAGCAACAGCTCTGGAGTTGCCCGGGCCTGCAGTGCCAGCAAATGGAAGTGTTCCATCCGGAAGCAAGAGAGGGCGTCGGCTACAACATTGTCTACACCAGGGGCATGCCTGGCTCGGAAGAGAATATTAAATTTCAGACAAGTGAGCACGAAAACCCTAACCAGCTTCATGACCCTCAGAGACCGGGAAGAATGGGTGTTGATGACGTGGACCATGGCCTGGTTGTCACACCAGAACAACGCCGAGTGGTTCGCCAGCTCTTTCGGCCAAAGATGGACCGCCAACACAATGGGAAAGAGCTCCAGGAAGGTGAGATCTCTGGTGACCCCCTGCTCCACCCAGTCAGGTGGCCATGAGGCTGCCACCCACCTCTCCCTGAAGAATAACCCAAAGCCCGCCCCACCAGCCGCATCAGAATGTACCTGAAGTTCAGCCTCCAGCAACAGCTGGTCCCTCCAGAAGCTGGTGCCATTGAAATTGGCCAGAAAGGTTGCCCAAAGTTGCAGATCTTCCCTCATATCCCTGGTGACCCTGATATGGTGATGAGGCGGTGGGTTACCTGCCAGTTTGGTGTAGAGGCGGGGCAGAAAGGCCCGCTCCGGTGCCACAGTCCGACACGCAAAATTGAGGCTCCCCAATACTGACTGGAGGCGGTGGACTGTCACCTTCGCCAACCCCAGGCACTCCTCAACTTTGGCCCGCAGGGAGATCAACTTGTCTTGCGGGAGACGGGAAACGGCTTCCACCATGTCCAGCTCAATCCCAGGGTAAGTTAATCTGATGGATGGCCCCTCGGTCTTCTTGTGCACCAGGAGGATGCCCACTTCCTCTGCCACATTGTGGAAAGTCTGCATAAGCCCTGCGCACTCACTGGTGTCTGTTCTGTCAAAGAAAAGGAAATCGTCCAAGTATTTTGTGAGTCGCCCCATCCCGTCCCGCTGCTTCACTATCCATTCGACTAGGGAGATAAACCTTTCGAAAACGGAACAAGAGATCGAGCACTCCATTGGCATGGCTTTGTCGTAGTAATAAACCAGCAAACAAGAAAACTGCTTCTATTAAACAACAAATGTTCAAAACAACAGAAAAGTTTTAATAGATTATAACAGTTGATTAGATACAAGTCTACCTTAACAAGTGATTAAGTGCAAGTCTACCGAATTAGCCAATAAATTACTAGATATAATTGAATACAATCCAATCCAATTAGCCAAGCTAGCGAAGCAAAATAATCCAAAATGAAAGTTCTATGCCCAACGTTTCGCTGAAGATTGTAATTGCAATTGTAATATTAAAGGATTATTACTAGGGTAGGTTTTTCCAGCCTAGCAAGAGGCCTTTTAATGCTGGTTCCAAGATAAGAGAGAAAAGAAAGCAGAGAAAGGGAATATAATTGGTAAATTGAAGGAGTAACACAGGGAATCCTCCTCAACTGTTGAGTATGTTATCCTATGGAGGTGTAGCTTGTGATTGGACTAATCACTCTTTAAAAGGAAGCAGCATCCTTTGACCCTAATAGCAGTTTGTAACTTTAGTCCGTCTGCTAGTAGAAGGAAAAAGTTTCTGTAGAAGTGTTCAGACGGATCCCACAGGGTTTAGAAAGACTATGAGACAGAGAGCTAAGGTATGTAATAAGTTGTGGTTTGAGTTGAAGGATTATAGGTAAAGGAAAGAAAATTGAAAATTAACATATTTTTTCCTTGCTTTTCCCTGAATTGTAGTAGAGAAATAAACCTTGGGGGAAGAAAGAAATATCTACCTAAACAAGGAGTTCAAAATTAAAGGACAAAGGAACTAGTAAGGCATTTACTTTTTTAAGGGCTGATGAAAGACTTTAATACTGATATAGTGGCTTGGGGAGTGACATCCTCTAATTGTTTAGCATTTTTTCAGTATAAATGTAATCTGGGTATTGGCTAGGCTTAGTAACTAATAGGAATTTATACAATATGTCTATAAGCTGTAATATATTTTACAGATAAGAAGGCATTTGGTAATGCAAAAGAAAAGGATCTCTCTAAGGGCTGGTGAAAGGCTTTAAAACTGATAGTAACATGGGGGGTGGCATCCTCCATCTGTTGAGCATTTTTCTAAATGTAATCCTAATGGGAATGTACACTATATGTAACGTATAATGCAGATATGAATGCTTATGACAAAGTAAAAGCGAAGGACTTTTCCCCAATACGTGTAAAGAGATACCTGTTAAAACATTTCAGCATTTGTTTAAATTATATCTTTTTAGATTTTGATATAAAGCAGTTGTCCTGTAAACAAAAAGAGGTTGGAAGTGAAAAGAACCCTGAGGAAGCTAATCTTCAGTGAAACGTTGGGCACAGAACTTTTCCAACATTTTGGACTAACTTGCTTCTTCTGTTTGGTTAATTAACTGAAATTGTTTCTTTAGTTATCTGTTTGCTCATCTTTGTAGACTTGTATGGATACAGAATTTCTCCAACGTTTTGGATTATTTTGCTTCTCTTGCTTGGCTAGATTTTATTGTATTCAATTATATCTGCTGATTTATTGGGAACATCTGTTGTTTAATAGAAGCAGTTTTCTTGTTTACTGGTTTGTTATATACTGCTTCTTTATACTGTATTGTGTTAGTTTGTCGTAGTAATACCTGCCGTCGAAATAGAAACCAAGCAACGGGAAACTCCTGGGATGGACTAGGAGTAGGTGGAAAGCTTACTTAATATCGCATTTTCCCAATATTGCACCAGGGCCAAATGACCTGACTAGGGACACCGCTGAGTCAAATGACGCATACCGGACTGAGGTAAGGTCCTTAGGTATGGCATTGTTGACCGAGCCGCCCCGGGGATGGGACAAATGGTGGATAAGTCAAAACTTACCCGGGGCCTTCTTTGACACCACACCTAATGGGGAATTCACCATACCAGGGAAGAGGGGTGCAGGAAAAGGGCCGGCCACCCTACCTTCCACTCGGTCCTTTTCAATTTTGGCACGCACCACAGTTTTCATCCACCGCACGAACTTTAGGTTGGGCGCCACCCTCTGTTGCTGGACATCATGGGCAGGTATCCTAAAACCTTTCTGGAAACCCTCCACCATGTAACTCCCCATCACCCAGTCGGGGTGAGCCTGGAGGGCCCGCTTGAGCTGTGCGGCCTTAACTGGGGTTGGGGCTTTTGCCAGCGGCACTCGAGCTGCCGGTTCCAGGCTCGCCCTTTCCAGGGGCCCCGGGGTAAGGCCTGCCTCTAGAGGCAGACCTCCCACGTGGGCAGGCAGAGGTGGTAACCAGCGCAGGTGGGACAGGAGTGACAAAATCTACATGCCACGCTGGAACATTTCCTGGCGCGGCTGAACTCCCAACACTGCCCTGGATCCTGGGCTCCACCCTTCACCAACAGGTGGCCACTGTCGGACCTGGGCAGGCTCCCAGCCCCACTCATACAGTTAAGCCAAAGATCATTGGCATGCAGGTCCGCACTATATCGGCGTATTTGAGTAAGTTCGCATCCCGGCCAGGGTAAGCCTGGATCATGATGCCCTGGTACATGGAAAAGGCCGCGGCCCAATTCAACCAGTTCCTTTCGGCTTTTGGGTGCTTAAAACGCTCCTTCTCCTTTTTTTCATCCTGTTCAGCTGGATCCACAATGGGATCGCTGAACAATAGGGCTAAGATGTTCACGTATTCACCCTTCCAGATTTTTTCCCTGGTTGCCAGGAGTAAATGATCCCCAATCGCGGCTCTGTCCTTGACTGGTTCTCCTCCTACATCTCTGACCGCTCCTTTAATGTCTCCCTCCCTGAGTCGACCTCCCCCACCCTTTCCCTTTCGGTTGGGGTCCCCCAAGGTTCTGTCCTTGATCCTCTCCTCTTCTCTATCTACACCCTGTCCCTTGGCAAAATTATTGCCTCCCATGGATTCCAATACCATCTCTACGCTGACGACACCCAACTCTATCTCTCTACCCCCTCTCCCTCCTCGTCTATCCACTCACGCCTCGTCAACTGCCTCTCTGATATCTCCACCTGGATGTCCCGACGTCAACTCAAGCTCAACATGGCCAAGACCGAACTCCTCATTTTTCCTCCCTTCCCTTCCTCTCCCTCTAACCTGACCATCTGCATCGATGGGGTCACCATCCATCCCGTTCTCCAAGCCCGCAGCTTGGGCTTCATCTTTGACACACACCTCTCTTTTAAACCTTACATTGACTCTGTGGCCAAATCCTGCTGATTCGCTCTCCACAACATTGCCCGCATCCGCCCCTTTCTCTCTATCTCCTCGGCCAAAATCCTTGTTCATGCCATGGGTATCTCTCGCCTCAACTACTGCAACCTCCTACTTGCTGGCCTCCCTCGCTCTCACCTGTCCCCCCTTATCGCAATCCAAAACTCTGCTGCCAAGGTCATTCACTCTGCCCATCGCTTCGACCATGCGCACCCTCTCTTCCTCTCCCTTCACTGGCTCCCCCTTCCTGAACGTATCCTGTTTAAATTCCTGGTTTTCACGTTCAAATCGCTCCACAACCAAGCTTGCCCTTACCTCTTGGATCTAATTTCCCCATGCACTCCTGTGCGCGCTCTCCGCTCTTCCTTTGTCCCCTCCCTCATTCTTCCTCATTTCCCCTGCTCACCTAATCACCTTCGACCCTTCTCCCTTGCTGCCCCCCATGCCTGGAACTCCCTCCCTGCCCACATCCGCCTTGCCTCCTCCCTCCGCTCCTTTAAATCCCTCCTCAAGACCCACCTTTTCCTTGCTGCCTTTCCCAATGCCTGCTAGTCTTTCCGCTGCTACCAACCTCTTTGTAACCAAGCCAAGCATACGCACCTGAGACCTTGCATCCGCTTGAATGTTTGTTTGTCTTCTCCCCTGTCTCTCCCACTGTCCCCTCTCCCTGTCTCCCCCCTTTTGTCTTTTAGATTGTAAGCCACCGGCAGGGACCGCGTCTAATTCTATGTTCTGTACAGCACCAGGTCACACGACTGGCGCTATATAAATGTTTATAATAATAATATTAATAATAATAATAATAATCGGGGCAGACACCATCGAATATCCCCCACCTGCTGGAGTGGGCCGCCACCAGCCCCCTTCTGGCGGTTGGGCAACGGCTGCCCAGATGCTTTGTGGCAGGGGAATTACAGCTGGAGGGGCCCATACCTACCGCCCGTCCCTCGAGGAATGTGACCCCTGGCCCCGGCACCTGGACCGGCCCTGCCACTGGCAGTCCCACTATACTGCTGGCCCCGAATGAAGGCACGGGAGGGGCAGACACTCCCGTTCCACCATAGCAGCTGCGGCCTACTAGCCGCCCCCACGTGGTGTGAGGTGCTTGCTGCTCCACTGGCTCCTGTAGCTGCATCCGTGGCTGCAGCAGCCACTTGGGGGGGGCACCACCATGCCCCCGCTGTCCATCCCCCATGGTTGGGCCCCTGCCTCACCTTGGTTATAGGCTGCCAATACCGCCGCCCCCACTGTGCTTCTGGCTGCTGGGCGCGCTGTTGCATCAAGGCTTGCAAAGCGCTCTCGATCCGAGCCACCCTCTGCCGTAGGTCACCCCCCTGCTCGTCTCCTGGGTCCAGGGCTGCTGGTGTGGCCCCTGCAGAGAGAAAGAAGGGAAGGGGCTCCCTGGCCCATCCTTGCACCTGGGCTGGTCCTGCTGATTGTGGCCGCCCGGCTGGGGCCCCAGACAGGGGTGGGGGCCCTTGGTATGCTGGGGGCGCCCAGAAATTTCCAAGAGCTGACGAGGCCACACCCAGCGGTGGTGCCCATCCCTCCCCCCCACATCCCCAGCCATAACCATCACCGCCGGGAGTGGGGGCTGGGCAAGGGTCTCTACAGGCCCTGCAGATCCACCCTGCGGGAGCCAGGTGCCCTTGCATGACTGGACTTCCCCCTCTGCACCCCTTTGCTCAATGAACTGGACTGGGGGGTTCATTATGCATCCTCCCCTATGCAGGGGCAGAGGGGCTGCGGAGGGCCCAGGCTATGGCCCACTGACACCCCCTGCCAGCACCCCACAGAGCGATTGGTGAGGGGGCTGGTCGGGGGCACACGTGAGCTCCCTCAAGAGGGCCTCACACCCTTCCAGCCTCACCCACAGTGAGGTCTCATCCCCCCATCTGCCTGCCCCATCGGCAAGGGGGGCACGATATCCCGGCTCGCAGGACCGGCCAAAGGCTCCGTGCCCTCCTCCGGTGTCCCCACATTGAGGTGTGTGTGTGCGGCCATTTGCACGACCACGTGCTGCCGCTTGTTGGACGCCAGGGCGGCCCCCTTATTTTTGGCTTTTCCCATCCTCAGCCACCGTGTGGCTTGTAGTCGCATGGGTGACGGGAAAACCTGGTTCAGCAGCTGCTGCCACTGCTACCACTCATATGAGGCTCTGGACCACAAGTGGGGCCGGAGTGGAGTTGCCTAGCTAAACATGAGCCCCGCCCATCGGGTGTGGCCTACATGACTGCTCTCACCCAATTGCGGCCGTTAGGGTCGCCTAGCAACCCCGGCCGGGTCCGCTGCAAAAGCTGTTGCCGTGCTTGTTTCCTGCCACAGGGCCTTTTGCAGTCCCGAGGCAGGAAACCCCCAACTGCCCTGCCACCTCTCCCATGTGGGTGCGGCAAGGGGCCTTCCGCCACCCATCCCCCCCTCTTCGGGAAGGTGGGGAGGCAGAGGCAATTTGTAAAGTGATTGTATTTGTTGCAGGCATTGCAGCACTTCCCCATTGCTGGACATTGTTTTGAGTTATGTCTTAGTCCACACTGCATGCACATGCCTCATTTTTCTGGCACTGTGGTCTTTTCACCCTGTTTCCAAGTCCCTCTTGCAGTTTGCTCTGTGGACTCTGTGCTCTGTGTTTCTCTCCACAGGAGGCTGTCTTGTCTAGATAACTCTGCCTTTGTTGGTTTTGGCAGGCTTCCAAGTACTGAGTCTACTGTTACATTGTTGAAGTTTCCCACCAAAACTTGCATTCTCCTCTCAGTTGCTGCTGCAGCTTGTCCCAGCACCATGGAAAAAGACACATACACACAGCGTGTGGGGCTTAATGGCTGCACTCTTAATTAAATCATGATCAACAGCTGGGGGAAGGGACACTCCCCCTCCCGGGTCCAGTCTGCATACATCAACATTTAAGGACAGCCTGATGTACACTCGTGCTATGCCCTTGCTTAGTAACACTGTGCTAGATCATTCTCACCTCATCTGTCCAGCTGGTTGGGGAGGCATATTACCCTCTAGTGACCAAAAGAAGGATAGGAGGCAATGGCCCACCCGGGATTGCCCAATCCTTGAGTGCAGTGCTCAACCCTTCCTCCTGGGTCTGAGTTGAAACCTGGCCACCCCTGCTCTAGGTTCATCCATTGCCCCATCTTGTAAGGAGATGTCTTAACAAGTGTTAACTATCAAACCACATTAAATACCTCACTGGAACCTTGCCACAGCAAACCACCAGTGCATGCATGACTGATTTTGCACCCCAGCTCCAACTTGCTTAATGCCTGCAATAGCTCTTAGCACTGTGAAGTGCACTGGATTCCCTTTCTGGAGAGATGGACTCTGCCCAGCGCATGCTGCTTCCGGCCTCCAATCAATCTTGACCAGGTTTTTAAGTCTCAGCTGCATGCCCCAGAGGGAGTGGACAGCTGCCATGCCTGCCCAGTAGATACCTGTGGCCTACTATTCAAATCCAATTCACGAGGCTCCCCTGGTGCCAGTCCTGAAACAACAAATGGAACAGACAATCAATAACCTGAACAGGTGGTTGCCTAGTTGCACACCATGCAAATGTAGACCAAAACGTGGTGGAATCTATACACAGCTTGCCTCAATGCTGTTATCGGGGAGGCCTATAGCCACTGCATCACTTGCCACCCAATGTGGGAGGCATGTGCCCAAACCTAGCTGCTGGGAGTTGGAGTGTATTAAAAACACTCTCTCAGCACTGCCCTGGACTGGTGGCAGGTTAGGCAGGTGCTGACGGGCTGCAGGAAAAATTGGCCCCCGACCCTTGGATGAACCTCTAGATATTTGCATGATGCCAGCACAGGACACAACTCGTGGGAGCCCACTTGGTGCAGGAGAACTACTTGCTCTTGCTGCCTACCCCATGGTCAGTCTTGGAACTCCAGAGGAGAATCCAGGGTGACTGACCTTGGCAGCTGATGTGCCTACTCGTAATGGCTCCACTGCATCAGGCCCATCTGGGTTCCAACACAAGCTCACTCACTCCGAAGGTCCAAAAGTCCAACTTAATCAAGGCTTGGACTGAGTCGCTTCACATGAGTCAAAGCAGACCCAGGTGAATTGTAGGGACAATCATGTCAATTTTTTAGGGGAGATGGGCAACCTGAGGTCCTTCCTGTGACCAACTCTCCACTAATCTGCAACTGAGAAACTCTGATGCACAGGCGCTGACCCACCAGTTTGCTGGCATACACTGATGCTGACAGCTTGCCAGCGATAGTCCCTGGGACAAACCCCATGACTCCGAGCCAATGTGAATTGTGGGACCTGTGGCTCATAATTGGGTAACCTCCAATCCTGCCCTCATTTTGCCCTAAACTGTTGGAATTCCTAAAAGGGGGGCTGATAATCTGCCCTGGGGCTGCCAGCTAAGGGGCCCGGCACGGTCTCATACAGTTATAGTGTCCATGGGTCCCGATGTCTTCTGGCATAACCTCTGGCTTCTCACTGGCTCCCGGTGTTGACAGGTGGGGAAGGTCTCTCTGGAGGCAAGAGAGGGCAACACCTATGGCATTGTTATCTCCAGGGGCATTTGGATACAAACAAATTGTTAAGGTACAGGCACCACAGTTCAAATGCCCTTCCTATTCACCCAACCCCTGTAGATTTAGATGACCTAGAGTTTGTGACATGCACAACTAACAGGTTGTCGCACCAGAATACCACGGTTAACCAGGGCCCATTCCAGCCTAGACATGCCCCTGACCTCTCTCTCTAACCCAAAAAGCCCCAAGGATGAGGGCCTCCTCCCGATTCCCCACGGGCTTCCACTCAGACTCCACTGATGCAAACCTTCCAACCAGCCCTCATCCTGCATGCAAACAGAGGTCCGGTTATCAGCACACCAATGCCCAGAATGGGGACACACGGACGGGACTCCCTTGTCCAAAATGTGGTCAGCTGGACCGATCTTCTGCCTTCCCATAGGGTGAAACCATTTCACTTTCCAACTCAATTCCCTGTGCTTATTAGTTGTTTAATTTCAGTTTACTGCCCACCCTTCCCCAGAGGCTCAGGGAGACTAATGAAGTGCATATAAAACCATGAATAAAATAAAAATCCAAATAAAAAACCTCAAGGTTATATCAAAATTCCCACTGAAAAACAGCAGCTCTATACCAACAGACACACTTTACTCTATACATATGTCTCCAAAAAAGAATATGAAAATCAATGCCTGCCCCTGCCTGTTCCTTTGTTTGTTGTTGCCCCCCCAAAATAACAACTTAGAAGTAGCCACTACTACTCATCACACTATCCCAGGACCCAGCAGCAAAAGCAAACGGTCAGGTCCCACCCACAGCAAGGCAAAATATAAATCCTCCTTTTTAGAGAGAGCAAGCAACCAGTGCAGCAAAATCCCAAAATGGCACCAGCACTAGCACACAGGCAGACAAGACAGTGATGAGGCAGAGAGCTGCTTGGCTCCACCTCCCCAGCAGCCCTCAGCCCTGCTTTCTGTTTAGTAACTAACCACCATTAATAGTATGCAAGAAATTTCCTGATTCTGAGTGGCTGGGCTGGGCAGGCAGTGGCACTGACTCCACCCACACCCAAGCTCCAGCTAGGGTGGGCATCTATCACAGCTGCTCAGGCAGTGGCAGCTCCCCCTGCAGGAAGTTTGGGGCAGTGCCCCCCAAAGCACTGCTGGGGCCATCGCCACGGCATTAAACTGTTAAAAAAAACAAAAACGTGCTGCTTATGACAGCTACAGCAGCCTCTGAGCTGCTGCAGAGGCTGCTGTAGCTGTCACTGGACTTGTTCTCCCTTCGGGGACCCACCCACTCTGCTGAGAGAGGGAGTGGGTCCCCGAAGGGACAAAAAGGCTGAGCTGCTCAGCCGCTCAAACAGCGTTTTCCTATGGAAAATGCGATTTGGGCGGCTGAACTCCTCCGTCCACAGCACTCATGGGACGTGCTGTGGAGGGAGGGGCTAGCCTTCCCATTGCGCTCAATGGGCGCAATGGAGGATCTCGCCAGGGCGGTCATGCTGACAGCCCTGGTGAGATAGCTTGACTCAGGGGACTGAGGCAGGGAGGAAGCGTGCATGCGCGCTTCCTCTCTGCCTCAGTCTCCCGAGAGTCTCAGTCTGCGCCCGCGTGCTAGTTCCTGCTGCCACTGCCATTGCATCCACCACTCGGGGGGGGGGGAGAGCGGCAACTCGGCAAGGCAGGGAGCAGCAATGCAAGCAGCACGCAGATCGCAGAAGGAGCAGTCAGAAGAGAGACTCAGAGCAGCCTGCAGGTAAGCACTGACTGATCCCTCCCCGCACCCTGCATTCACCCCCCTAGGATGAGCCTGTTTCCCCCCCACACCCTGCATNTGGGTTTTGCCAGTGTTATGGGTGTTTCCCTGTGTTTTGGGTTTATAAATTATTTATTTTAAGCTTGATGTGCACGTAGACTGTGTTTTCTTCCATCCAATGTTAACCCTGGGAACTCCTTGCTTCTGGGTTATGCCATGCCACTGGCCTACGGTCCCCCTGGCTCCTCCTACCGTACCCCTGACTCTGCCTACCACCCCCTGGCTCTGCTCCTAGGCCTGGACTTACTGTCCCAGTGCCCCTCCAACATCAAATACCACCAGCCGCCCATGCATTATGTTACTTTTCATTTCTTTAGCCACTCTGTATCAACTGTTCTAGCTTATGTAATTGATAAACTTTCTTCTTATCTTTATGAAGTGTTTGTAGTCTGACATTGGGAGAACACAAACTGAGCAATTTGAGTTTTCAAACTCTTGCGAACACAGAGAAAGAGTCTGTAAATGGGAAGCTTTCTGGGAGTTAGGGGTGATAAAAGGATTCTTCCCCTTGCAGAACTGGACCAGCCAGAAAGAGAACTGTTTCAGGTGGGCTGCAAGAGAGGGAAATTGAGGATGGAATGGTTGGAGTCCTAGAGGGGAGAAGGGTTTGGTTTTTTCTCTCAAGACGGATTGAAGGTCTATGGCAAATTGAGGATTTAACTATCTGTATTATTTTATAGATATGTACACTTGTGTTGTGTGTGTATCCTATTATTTTTCATAGAATTTTGTTAAGCGTATCGACCAAATGGATTTAATTATCGATCAAACTAAGGATTTAACTATCTGTATTATTTTATAAATATGTACACTTGTGTTGAGTGTGCATCCTGTTACTTTTTATAAAAAAAAATTAAGTGCATCGACCAAATGGGCATGACAATAAAGATTTACTACTTCAAGAGAGGGAAATTGAGTCACCCAACCCAGGAAAGTGGGGTGTTGGACCCGCAAACCTGTGACAGGCAAGCTGTCTGAAGCTGAATCCTGACAAGACGGAGGTGATGCTGGTGGGGAGGGTTGGGAGGGTCGAGGTATCCATAATTGATGGAGTACGTCCCTCCTTGGTCCCTCAGGTTCGGAGTCTGGGAGTGCTCCTCGACTCCCAGCTCTGCCTGGATGTCCAGGTGGAGGCAGTGGCAAGGAGCGCATTTTGCCAATTATATCTGGTGAGGCGGCTTCGGCCATATGTCTCAGGCTCTGACCTGGCCACCATTGTCCATGTTTTCATTACCTCTAGATTGACTATTGCAACACGCTTTATGTGGGGCTACCCATGGTGATGGCTCGGAAGCTGCAACTGGTGCAGAATGTGACGGCCCAGCTCCTTACGGGGAACAGGTGCCAGGAGCACATAACATCAGTGCTCCAGGCTTTGCACTGGCGGCCTATTGTCTTCTGGGCGCAATTCAAGGTGTTGGTGCTTATCTATAAAGCTCTATACAGCCTCGGCCCCATGTATCTGCGGGACTGCCTCACTCCCTGGGTGCTGGATTGGCCCCGTGGTCATTGGGGAGTGCCCTCCTCAAGGTCCCCTGGGTTTCTCGTGGTGACGATGGAGAGGGCGTTCTCCATTATCGGTGGCTGCACCAAGGCTGTGGAAGAACTCCCTTCCGGCCGAGGCTCAGGTGGCCCTGGACCTCTCCTGTTTTTGACAGATGTGTAAGACCTGGTTGTTCTGTCTGGTGTTTGGCAAGGGAGATGGGTGAGGTTGGGGGGTTAGGGAGGTTTTTGTTGTTGTTTTGTTGCCCCACTAATTATCTTTATATATTTATTCTGCATTTTTATGTTTTATGAGTGTTTTTGGTTGATGTGATTTTATATTTGTATTTTAACAGATTTTTACATGTTTGTTAGCCGCCCTGAGCTGCTTTTGCAGGATAGAGTGGGGTATAAATTGTTTAAATAAATAAATAAATAAATAAATAAAAAAAAAACCCTCCTAATTTGACACCCCACTTTCCAAATCCCATGTGTTTTATTGTGAGGGGGGTTTTTTTGTTAAGGAGGGGAGGAGGAATTTGGAATAATGAGGAAGCCCTGATGTTCTTTCATAAAATCAAACTTCAGTGGGGCTATGATTCACACACGCCGCACATTGTGCTTAAAGAAGCACATTGCCCCTGCCCAGAGTGCCTAGTGCATTTCTCTGCTGGCTTCTGGGTGCCCCCTTAGTATTACTAGGAGGAGGGAGGAATATCATCCGATCACACTGTCCCTGCCCAGAGTGGCAGTAGTGCATTTGACTAAATTTCTCTAGTGGCTGCTGCTGGGTGGCCACTTGGTATTACTAGGAGGAGGGAGGAATATCATCTAATCACGGTTATTCTGGTTGGCCCTGCCCACTGTTGGGTTTGCCCAACTCACCACCCCACCAGCCTTAGAATCCACCAGTCACCACTGTGGCGTGATCAAAGCTGCACCTGATTTTGCATGTGCACTCCCGCTCCCGACTTTCTAATGACACTTACCCACATGTGTGAATGAGCCCATAGTGTCTTGCACCCCACTCCTGGCACCACATCATGTTTAGCTGGGTACTCCTTAGGTAGTACCCAGAGGTACTGACTCCAAAGGTATAAAAGAAATAGAACCAACTCCATCATAACTGTGGGGAACAACCCTGAGAGAACCTAGTAGCTGGGGACCCTCTCCTCCAGTTCTGGCCCACCCCCTGATGTGACCTCTTGCATTGGGGAAGGAGATACTGACTCCCCAGCTCTTAAATTTACAGTAAGCTACCTTAAGCTACAACTATAGTCATTACAGTTCACCCCTAATTTTTCAACTCTGGTCACAAGGACTGAGAGCGAAAACTGGCCTTATTTAATGGCATATAAATATACTGTAACTTAAGATGATGGAGAGAGCATAGTTTCACAGAGGGTGCCTTTCCCCATGATACTCTCTTTCCCTCTTTGCTCCTGTGAGGACCAGGAATTTAGGGCAGCAGAGAAGGCAGCACAGAACTTTACAAGGCAACAGCTCCATTTCCCCTTTTTTATTAGCTAAGTGGAACAGACATGTTGCTTCTTGGCTGCTAGTCTAATGAAAACGACAGGGGAGCTGATGTGACAAAGTCCCAAGTGTCTGGAGCTGAGATGCTGGTGAATCCCTGAATCACGTTGCGGCCTGTCCTTGTGGCTTTGCATTAATGACATAATGAAAAACAAGAGGATCCTTGAATGTGGGGCTTGATCTGCAGGCAGTGCTGCATGCCAACTTCTCATCAAATAGACTCAAACTCTACAGTCAGACTGGAGTAACCCTTTGCTTCCAGCGTGTACAAAGGAACCCAAGGGATGGCTCATGTGGATTTCTCCAAATGGCAGCTGGAAAAGAAAAAAACTGCTGATTTAAAAAAAAAACATAAAATGATTAATTGGAAATAGAGTAATTTTCAATTTTCAAAGGAAAGTGCATATTTAAACAACAACAAAAAATTGCCCCAAAATTTCTATCGGCTTTAATTAGCATCAACCTCAGAATAAAGACCTCTTTATCTTCAACAGCCAATAGCGGCCCTGAACGGGGTTGCTACAGTGGGCTTGCAAGTGCAGTTGCCATAAAGCAGATGAGTCCTTTTTATAAATAGGACTTTGTGAATCTAGTCAAGTTCAGCTGATGGAGCAACTAGCATGTTTGCAAATGCTTAGGAAGATCCACATGTGAATTGTGAGCACTCGCTGCAATTTTGCATTTCAGCAAGTGGTGTGATGAATTAGCTCAGTGAGATTAGCTGTTATCCAATGAAATGACACCCTACAACTTGTGACTATAATCAACCAATCAGGTACGTTTCTAAATTCACAGTAGAATTAATAATAATATGTAAATAATGAATATTTAAAAAGCAAATAATCAAAGAGAAAATGTCTATTTACTATTTCATTCTTTGCAGCATGCAAACATCACAGATAATATTCACAAATACAAAAATACCATTTGTTGGCAAATCCACACTTTGCCAGATTTCACTGAATAAATACTTAGGTCATTCTAGCTATTTCCAAACCTCTGAATCAGGGGCTGCCTTAAGTATGCATGACCAGTGCAACCACAGTGCAGTTAGGAAGGGCCTCATTAGGGTCTCTACGTGCACTGACCCCCACAGGACCCCACAATTTCTAAGGGCATCTCCACACTGAATACATACAGGTGTGTCACTCCAACCTTTCTAGCTGCAACTGTTGTGACCTTTGAACTGAGGCAGTGATGCTGGCCAGGATGCTATAGAGCTGAAGGAATGCTAAGTGGATTATTTGCTGAATTCCTGGTTTCTGTATTTGCATCTATAACCTCAAGAAAAGCACTCACCTCTGTGGTTTAACAAATACAGACATACCAAACTGTACAATCACACTCCAGAACAACTATTGCTCTGAAATGTTTGCATTCTGCTTCTACAATGGAGTTCCTACCTATTAAGTATGTCTGGCATATTTTGCCATGTTTGGAAACCCCAGCCAGAATGCCACATGTGCTTGCATGTCTGGGAGCAAACCCTCCAGCTTGTCTGGAAATCATCTTAGGGTTTTACCTGTGTTGCATTCTAGACAACAGCCTGATTTGACTTTGCCCATTTGTGGCACAGAGGGAAAAATTAGGCCTAGAAGATTCTGCAGTGCATGCATGAAATGAGCATGGCATTGGGTGTTGTTAAATTAGATGCTACCATGGATGGCCACCCAGGAGCCACTCCATCCGCCTGCTGGTCTGAAGATGTAATGGGGGGGATGCACGCTCCTGTGAGCCACACAGCACCCACTCATGGTCATTGGCCACTCATGGCACACTGCCAAGAAATCCAGAGTGCGCCATGCAGGGCAAGTTAAAAGAGTGCGTGGCAATGGTTGCCCACACATCCCTTGCCCGTATGAACTGGGGTAGCCACACACGCCAGCAGACCAGTCCTCTACTCATAGGCACTGTGGGTGGGGGACACGTTTTTTCCAAATCACAGTAACTGGCCACGAGCTCTGGGTTGCCTAGGTTCCACAACGCTCATGTCGGGACATGTCTGTTTCAAAGGCCAACCCGGCACGCTTCTCCATCCCCCATGGTCTGTGGTAGGGGGAGTGTGAGGCGGCTGCTGCGGTAGCCATGCTGGGAGCCACCTGTTAGAATCCCTGCCCACACACTCCACCTGAGTGGCTGCTCCACAGCTGTGCCACTCAGCAGCCATGGACAACCCCACCCCACAGCCTTGCTTCTTTAAAAACACCCATTCTCATTGGAAGGAAGAAGAGCAAGGCAGCTGCCCCACCCGTCAGATCCCTTCTCACTCCTTGTTAATATAGACTGCAGTAAGTGGGGGATGTTGTTGGTGAATTTGCTGTTTAAGAGCTGTATGACCAGTAACTCCACAGCACCCTGGCTGTAATTAGCCACAGCTGCAGCAGGGGCAGGTGAGGTATCTCCATGGCGCTATGATTGCTGGGGCTTAAGCAGTAATAACCTTAACTGTTTCTATTCCAGAAAAGCTCAGTCAACAGAGTTTAGCAAAGAACGTCTTAAACTCAAGTTACAGGAACCGTGGCTGTTACAAGTCCCGAGAGTTAAGGAATGTGAACTAACAATCCTCTCCCACAATTATATGGTCCTTTCCATTCCTAGATCTCAAGGTACATTCTAGGGTCACACAGCAGGGAGGTGGCACGGCACGGATTAGAACTCAGACTGTCTGCCTCACTCCGCTAGGCCACGCTGCCTCCTAAAAGACAAACAAAAGGCTTCTGTGAGACTAGGCTTTTAGGACAAGCACAAACTGAGATGTTGCAGCTCTCATCTCAATTTAGGCTTGGCACAATTTAGGCAGCCCAGTCCCCTTATCTACATGAACAGCCAGCAGCTGAGGAAAGGAGCTGTCTGGCCCCAAAGCAGTGGCGGTGGGTCGCCTAGAGTGGGAGGGGAAATGCCCCTCCAAGGACCCCCCCAACCGGCCGGCCCCGAGTCTGGGGGGAAAAAAAAAAGCGGCTGCGCATGCTGCGGTCACTATTCGGAGCCACCTCGAAGAACCTGGTTTAGAGCAGCGACCTTCAGAGGACCCCCCCAACCGGCCGGCCCCGAGTCTGGGGG
>QEPC01004304.1:6207754-6218359 GCA_003113815.1 Sphenodon punctatus | reverse complement strand
GTGTTTTGGGTTTATAAATTATTTATTTTAAGCTTGATGTGCATGTAGACTGTGTTTTCTTCCATCTGATGTTAACCCTGGGAACTCCTTGCTTCTGGGTTTTGCCAGTGTTATGGGTGTTTCCCTGTGTTTTGGGTTTATAAATTATTTATTTTAAGCTTGATGTGCACGTAGACTGTGTTTTCTTCCATCCAATGTTAACCCTGGGAACTCCTTGCTTCTGGGTTATGCCATGCCACTGGCCTACGGTCCCCCTGGCTCCTCCTACCGTACCCCTGACTCTGCCTACCACCCCCTGGCTCTGCTCCTAGGCCTGGACTTACTGTCCCAGTGCCCCTCCAACATCAAATACCACCAGCCGCCCATGCATTATGTTACTTTTCATTTCTTTAGCCACTCTGTATCAACTGTTCTAGCTTATGTAATTGATAAACTTTCTTCTTATCTTTATGAAGTGTTTGTAGTCTGACATTGGGAGAACACAAACTGAGCAATTTGAGTTTTCAAACTCTTGCGAACACAGAGAAAGAGTCTGTAAATGGGAAGCTTTCTGGGAGTTAGGGGTGATAAAAGGATTCTTCCCCTTGCAGAACTGGACCAGCCAGAAAGAGAACTGTTTCAGGTGGGCTGCAAGAGAGGGAAATTGAGGATGGAATGGTTGGAGTCCTAGAGGGGAGAAGGGTTTGGTTTTTTCTCTCAAGACGGATTGAAGGTCTATGGCAAATTGAGGATTTAACTATCTGTATTATTTTATAGATATGTACACTTGTGTTGTGTGTGTATCCTATTATTTTTCATAGAATTTTGTTAAGCGTATCGACCAAATGGATTTAATTATCGATCAAACTAAGGATTTAACTATCTGTATTATTTTATAAATATGTACACTTGTGTTGAGTGTGCATCCTGTTACTTTT
This sequence comes from Sphenodon punctatus, assembly GCA_003113815.1. Lineage (NCBI taxonomy): Eukaryota > Metazoa > Chordata > Lepidosauria > Sphenodontia > Sphenodontidae > Sphenodon > Sphenodon punctatus. The sequence goes on along the minus strand of QEPC01004304.1, from coordinate 6,217,442 downwards.
TATAAAAAAAAATTAAGTGCATCGACCAAATGGGCATGACAATAAAGATTTACTACTTCAAGAGAGGGAAATTGAGTCACCCAACCCAGGAAAGTGGGGTGTTGGACCCGCAAACCTGTGACAGGCAAGCTGTCTGAAGCTGAATCCTGACAAGACGGAGGTGATGCTGGTGGGGAGGGTTGGGAGGGTCGAGGTATCCATAATTGATGGAGTACGTCCCTCCTTGGTCCCTCAGGTTCGGAGTCTGGGAGTGCTCCTCGACTCCCAGCTCTGCCTGGATGTCCAGGTGGAGGCAGTGGCAAGGAGCGCATTTTGCCAATTATATCTGGTGAGGCGGCTTCGGCCATATGTCTCAGGCTCTGACCTGGCCACCATTGTCCATGTTTTCATTACCTCTAGATTGACTATTGCAACACGCTTTATGTGGGGCTACCCATGGTGATGGCTCGGAAGCTGCAACTGGTGCAGAATGTGACGGCCCAGCTCCTTACGGGGAACAGGTGCCAGGAGCACATAACATCAGTGCTCCAGGCTTTGCACTGGCGGCCTATTGTCTTCTGGGCGCAATTCAAGGTGTTGGTGCTTATCTATAAAGCTCTATACAGCCTCGGCCCCATGTATCTGCGGGACTGCCTCACTCCCTGGGTGCTGGATTGGCCCCGTGGTCATTGGGGAGTGCCCTCCTCAAGGTCCCCTGGGTTTCTCGTGGTGACGATGGAGAGGGCGTTCTCCATTATCGGTGGCTGCACCAAGGCTGTGGAAGAACTCCCTTCCGGCCGAGGCTCAGGTGGCCCTGGACCTCTCCTGTTTTTGACAGATGTGTAAGACCTGGTTGTTCTGTCTGGTGTTTGGCAAGGGAGATGGGTGAGGTTGGGGGGTTAGGGAGGTTTTTGTTGTTGTTTTGTTGCCCCACTAATTATCTTTATATATTTATTCTGCATTTTTATGTTTTATGAGTGTTTTTGGTTGATGTGATTTTATATTTGTATTTTAACAGATTTTTACATGTTTGTTAGCCGCCCTGAGCTGCTTTTGCAGGATAGAGTGGGGTATAAATTGTTTAAATAAATAAATAAATAAATAAATAAATATCTAGTCTATACAATGAGCCCAAGTCTGGCCAGTCAACAGTCCTCTGGCTGGCTACTTGCACATCTAACTCCCATCGAGGAACCAGTCTCCTCAGGTAAACTCCATGGCCTCCTTCAGCTTGGAGCAGAGATGTGTCCAGACAGCTTCTGTCTCTTCCTCTCAGCTCTTCCTCTTATATATCCAAGAGCGGGTGTGGCTTCAGCTCCACTCTATTCCTTTTAAAGGATCAGAGTCCTGTGGCTCAGCTCTGCCACATGGACCTATCTTCCAATATCTAATGCTTTTTTTAACCAGTTGTACTATTGCAGAAGTTCCCAAACTTTAACCTATGGCTCTGCCCACCACAAAACCAAAGTTATCTACACCACCCTTCCAAAAAAATTCCCCTATAGGCATTTTTTTTTTTTTTACAAATAAGATTAACTTTGATAACAAATTTGAGAGGAGGGCTGGTGCAGTGGGGATGGGAAGGAGAAGGAAAAAGAGAGAGAATGAGGTAGTAGTGGTTGTTGGGGAATGAATGGGCAGTGGGGGGAAAGGACAGGTGTGTGTGTGTGTGCACTGTGCAGCTGGGGGAAAGTATCTGGGTCAATGGGGGTTTTGAAGGAGGGAAGGATCTGGGGCAGTACAGATGTGAGAGGAAGAAGAAAGTGCTTCTCCCTAGGGTGAGCAGAAGCAGAGGAACAAGGGAAGAACCCATTGGTAGTTGCCTTGCCTTGGCTTTGCTCCTGTTCCTTCAGTAAGCAAGATGTAGGAAAGCTAAGGCTAATACAGCAAGTCTCCCACTCCCCTCCATGCTGAAGCTCTAACCTTCTTCCACCTCCCTCTGCTGACTTTTGTTTCACCCCCTGGCTCTTCTGCTGCTTCTGGGTGAACTCACACATAACTCTGCTAAACTCCGATGTCTGCAGCGCCTCGGAAGCTGTATAATCAGCCCCAGATGACCCCCAGGTTGCTGTTGCATGTGAGTGAGGCACTCCGAGTTCCAGCCCCACTTTAAACTCTGATCTGACAAATAGATCTGATCTATTTGTCAGATCTGAGTTTAAAGCGGGGCTGGAACTCGGAGTGTCTCACTCACATGCAACAGCAATCAGGGGCAGGGCCGTCCTTAGCATAAGTGGGGCCCAGGGTGGGGAACAAAGGTGGGGCCCTTTTCTTCAGCAGCTGGCAGGCCTAGGGGTGCTCCCCAGCCCAGTCTGGGGACAACGAGTTACCCAGGCCTGGGCTCGGGGTTGGGCGTAGAGGCACTCCCCTCCGCCCATCCCAAAGCTGAGCAGCCATAGGATCACTTACCTGATCTGCTGCCGCTGTCACTGCTGGCCTGGGCCCTGCGCCAGGCTTGGTGCCTCAGGCGAGGCAGGCACCACGGCAGCAGATTAAATCTGCCTTTGCGCTGCCTGCTGCTACCGGAAGTTCCGCCCCCCCCCCCCCCCCCCCCCCGCTGTCTGTCACAGTCTCGGCTGGGGAAATGAGGAAGAGAGAGGCAGAGGCCCGCCTTTCCCTCATTTCCCCTGGCTGAGAGACTGACTGGCAGGGAGGGGCCCACAGAGTGAGGGAGAGGTGGGGCCTCTGCTTCTCCCTCATTTCTGGAAGTGAGGGAGAAGCAGGGGCTCCGACCATCCCTCACACTGCTGGCCCCCTCTGCTGCCTGGCTGTTTTGGCCAGGGGAAATGGGGGAGAGGCAGGACCTCTGCCTCTCCCTCATTTCCCATGGCTGAGACTGTAACAGGCAGTGGGGGGGGGGCACTGAGCGTGGGAGAGGCGGGGTCTCTGCCTCTCCCTCACTCCTGCTGGCCCCCTCTGCTGCCTGTCAGTCAGAGTCAGCTGGGGGCCCCGCATTTGGGGGACCCCCAGGAGCAGGGCCCGAGCCACCCCACGATCGGGCCTGCCCTGATCAGGGGATTATCTGGGGCTGATTATACAGCTTCCAGGGCCTCATGGACATCAAAGTTTAGAAGAGTTATGTGTGAGTTCACTCTTAGATCTGATCTATTCTTCAGATCCGAGTTTAAAATGGGGCTGGAACTCAGTGTCTCACTTACATGCAAGATGCAACAGCAATCAGGGGATCATCTGGGGCTGATTATACAGTTTCTGGAACCCCACGGACATTGGAACTTAGCAGAGTTACGTATGAGTTTACCCTCTAGAGTCTCTGAAGCTGGAAATTGGGAGCCAGAGACAGGTAAGCAGCAGAGTCAAGGAAGGAAAGTAATTCAGTGCCAGAGTAGGGAAGGTGAGAGAGTTTGATGGTGTTAGAATGGCCAGATATGCAATTTTTAGAGGACACATGAGAAATACAGGTTGCAGAGCTGCACTGAAGCCAATGTAGCCCTGCAACTTGTATTTCTCATAAGTGTCCTCTATAAATTTGCATATCTGGCCACCCTAGCCAGTGAGTTGGAGAGGAATTGTCCGTGTGCAGTGATGTCCGCTTGCCCAGCTCCCAGCACTGCTCTCTGTCTTTCTCCCCCACACTGGGTGATAGCTGCTGCTAGGCTCTCCTAACTACTGATCTGCTATGTATTGGCCAGTCCCAGCACAGGCATGGTAGCAGCAGGGCTCAGGAATTCTTTTGCTTCTTCTAGGAGCAGCTAGCTACTAGTGCAGCACAGGATTTCCTAGGGGGGAGAGAAAACCAGGAAAGGAGCAGGGAGGAGAGAGACTGCATGTGTGTAGTAGGGATGGGAATTTGGATTGAAATTTGAATTTGGATTAACTTGGTTCTTATTTGATTTGGGTCTGATTACGATTTGGTTCTCATTTTTCCCCCTCACTTACTTCAATGGGAAAAATTCCCATTGAAATTAATGGGAAACCAAACCTATTAATTTAAAACAAACAGCAGTTGGACAACAGCAATGCACCCCATAACCCCAAACAGCAGGACACCCCCAAAATGAAAGGCAGCAGTTGAAGTCAGGGGACCAGGCCAGAGAGGGGGGCAGGCAGCCAGAGCAGAGAACCATCCAGGTCCCCATTTAAAATGGAGTCCTCTAATGTCCATGGTGACATTTTTATTGCTTACTTTGCAGACAAAAATTGCTCATATTCACCATGACTTTGGTGCTGCCATTTTCCATGCAGAGTCAGAATTTGAGGTTGTGGAAGCTCAGTCTTGTCCTGCTTATTTGGATCAGTTTCAATCAATATCACCCACCGATTCAGGGGAGGTGCTTGGGGCAGTGATGACAACCAGCTGTGAACTAGATTCTTGCCCATCCTGGCTGTTGAAAGCCAGCTGGGAGATGCTGGGGCCGTTGCTGGCTGGGGTTGTCAATATTACCCTCTGGGAGTGTAATGGGTTGGAGGTCCACACCCACACTTTACTGGGTTTGAGTGACTCAGTTTCCCTCGCGTACAGCCCACTTGAATCAGTTTTTCTCTCTGGCCGATTCAAGCCTGCCGCAGGGACAACCCCTTTGTCATCCAAGGGCCCGATCCTTCCCGTTTACAGACTCTTTAATCTCTGGGTTTGCAAGAGCTTGAGAACTTTGTTGCTCACTTGTGTTCCTATGTTAAACATAGACACTTCTTCATAAAGATAAGAAGTCAGTTTATTGATTACATAAGCAAGATTTTTGATACAGAGTAGTTACTAGAAATCAAAGGTAAATATAACGCATTCCTAACCTATACTGGTTGAGTTCCGAAATAAGAATCTTACCCTACAAAAGTCCATAAGTTCTTCTCAGTCCTTGATGTAAGCGACTGGGTCTTCAGTCTTAGAGTTGCTAGAAAGCAGAGTCCTCTCTCTCATTTCATGATTCGGCTCAGCCCTCCTTGCTGCAAGATGTTGAGTGAGTTTCCAATAGTCCCTGTCCCCTCTGGGGTACAACTCCTTATATCCCCAGGAGGAAACCCCTCATATCTTCCTCGAGGCTTCTAGAATTCCTTTTGTTCTTGCTATCAGCTTTCTGTGTCTCTTGCACGTAGGCAATGGCTGCCTGCATTAGCATTTTAAATGTCTCCGGCCATTCGTCTGGGGCAAATCCACAAACTGTCTTTCCATTTACTGGAGCTTGGTCACGTGTCACAGTCTTGATTTGAGTTTTACAGTTCTTAATTGTAACATTACATACATGTGGAAACTTTTGCTTTACATATTTACTAGACTTGTAGTCTACATGTAAGCCAGTGTTACACGTGTGTGACTCTATGTTTCTCTGTGACAGGGAGGGCAGGGTGTCGGACTTTCTTAAAACTGCGTTTGTCCGGCCCCTGCTTAAGAAGCCATCTTTGGAGACTGACTCCCCAGCCAGCTATCAGCATGTCTCTAACCTTCCCTGTTTAGGGAAGGTTATTGAACAGGTGGTTTCCCAACAGCTCCAGGCTCATCTGAGTACTGTCAGATTCCTAGATCTGTTTCAGTCTGGCTTCCACCCTGGGTATGGTACAGAGACTGCACTTGTGGCCTTGGTCGATGACCTATGCCTGGAGATTGACAAAGGAAATTCTATCCTGTTGATCCTGTTAGGTCTTTCAGTGGCCTTTGATACAGTTGACCATGAGGTGTTGTTGACACAATTGTAAGCCACCCTGAGCCATTTGGGTAGGGCAGGGTAAAAATTTAAATAAAAGAAACAAGCAGTTGGACAACAGCAGTGCACCCCATAACCCCAAACAGCAGGACACCCCAAAAGAGAAAGGCTCCAAGTAAGGGGACCAGGGCAGAGACGGGGCAGGCAGCCAGAGCAGAAAACCATCTCTCCATGACCCTATTTAAAGCAAACAGCCAGTTGTACAAAAAGCATCCCACAAGTTACAGCTGGACTCCCCAAAAGAGTGAGACCGCACACAGCAACCCCACAACATGACCAGGCTGGGGGGGGAGGAGTGGGGGGAGACAGTCAGAAGAACAAGCCACATCCCCTATTTAAAAAACCCCAAAACAACCCTAGAACACCCCCCACCCAAAAGAACAACCCCATTTAACCACAACACTGAGAGGACCAGGCAGGCCAGAGCACAGCAAACCCAGGAGAAGGGAGGGAATAAAACAGCAGCAAAGGGCCAACCAGCCACCATCTAACCCCCGGGGGCCCCACACAACAAGCCACCCATTCAAAGTCACCCCGAAATCCAGGGTGTTACCTACCTTGATGATCCTATCCTGCTGCCCAATGCCCATAGGTAGGCCTGTGCAGAATCAAGTCCTCAGTCCAGTAGCACTGCACTAGGGGTGGGACATTGGGGAAAATACTGGCTACCGGATTTACCGGTTATCGGATTTTAAAAAACCGGATTGCCGGATCTGTGTACCAGTTTACCGGTACCGGATTTGTTCCATTGATTTCAATGGGGAACTGTCCCCATTGAAATCAATGGAAAAAAACACAAAAAACCTCCCACCTCCCCTCCCCGACTGTGCGGGTGGAAGGGGGGGCACCCCCACCCACCCTGCCCAGCCTGGCTTTAAAAAAAAATTTTCCCCCTGAAATCCCTGCTAGTGCAGACTCCGGGCCGCCGCCGGCGACCTGGAGCCCGCACCAGCAGGAACTAGGGTGATCCCTGGGGTGGTGGGTGGTTTAACACACACCCCACCCCAGGGATCACCCTACCTCTCCACCCAAGGATCGCCTTCCTTGCACTCTGGGTGGCGGTGGCCCGACTCCGGAAGCTTCAGTGCTGGCTGTGGCTGCTGGCTTCAGCACTACTAGGCCTTCCGGTGAACTTCCGGGTTTCACTGGAAGGCCCAGTAGCGCTGAAGCCGGCAGCCACAGCCAGCGCTGAAGCCGCCGGAGTCAGACCGCCGCCGCCCGGAGCGCAAGGTAGGCGATCCCTGGGTGGGGAGGTAGGACTACTGGTAGGGTGATCTGATCCCTGGGGTGGGGGGGTGTTAAACCACCCCCACCCCAGGGATCGTACCTGCTGGTGCGGGCTCTGGGTCACCGGTGGCGGCCCAGAGCCCGCACTAGCAGGGACTTCAGGGGAAAAATATTTTTTTAAAAGCCAGGGTGGGCAGGGTGGGTGGGGGGTGTCCCCCCTTCCACCCACGCAGCCTGGACTCGGGAGGGAAAGTAAAGTTGGGGGGTTTTTGGTGGTTTTTTTACATTGCGGCCATTCATTTGAATGGCCGCAATGTAAAAAATCTGATAAGGGGGAATCCGGTAAACGGGGCAGATTACCGAGTTTAATTCGATACTGCCGGTACACCAAATACCGGCAGTATCGGATAACGGATGATCCGGTAGTCCCACCCCTACTGCACACAGCACAGTTACTTCTCAGAGCAGCTAGTGTGCAACTAGAAGAAGGGAGGGAGATCTCTTCCTTTTGCCCCAGCCTCTTACCCTATCACTGTGCCCTGCTAGCTGATTACCAACCAGATCTGACTGGCAATTGGCCAGAAGAGCTCCCTCTTCCAGCCTCCTCCTCCCAACATCCCTCCTTTCCTTCTTACCGCCTCCCGTCTTGTTAGCCATAGGAGAAATCTCAGTTTTATTGGCTGGCTTTTTTTCAAATTTGAAATAAGGTGCCAAAAGTCACAAGCCAGCCAATGCAACAGAGATATGGACTGTGGTTTGGTTCTTATATGGATTTGGATTAATACGAACCAGCCAAAATTTGGACGGTTCAGATTATTCTGAATCTGAAATTCCCACCCCTAGTGTGTAGTGCTCTGGGCAACGTCAGGGAGATAGCTGCATACGCACCACTACTCCCTGCTCTCTGTTAGCCCTGAAAGCCACTTGCCCATGTTACAACAGCTGGCGATTCTCTCTATGGGGAATCTCCCAGCTGGGAAACTTATGCTGAGTTGTGCATGTGGGCGTTGTGCTAAAAGCATCATCAGCCATGTCCGGAGGCTTTTTTCTCTCTGAATGTCAGCGCTTGAAATCCAGCCCTTACCAGGATGCAGCTGGTGACAATTTTAGACTCGCACCCATGTGCACAGCTTGGCGTAAGTTTCCTAGCTGGGAGATTCCCCCGTTTGGGAATCACTGTACTATTGGCTTTCACAATATCTCATGGCAATGAGCTCCTGAGGTTAATTTTGCAATGGACCAAAAATTACTTTAATGTATTTGTTTTTAAACCTACTGCCTAATAATTCCAGAGTGTCCCATTAGTTCTTGTATTATGAGAGATGTTAATTAGAAGTTCCCAACTGACTCTTTTCACCACTCATGATTTTATAAACCTCTATCCTATCCCTTCTCAGTTATCTCTTTTCTAAACTGAAAAGCTCTAATCTTTTTAGTTTAATCTCATGTAAAATGTTTTCTAGACCTTTGATTAACTTTGCTACTTGTCTGTATCTTTTCTTGTTGTACTATATCCTTTTGGAAGTGGGGTGACTAGCACTGCATCCAGTATTCTAGGTGTGGATACACAATGGATTTATATAGTGACATAATGGGTGATTTCAGACGTTACGAGATCACAGTGAACCACGGTGAATACCCACCTGTGGTCACTGTGCCTCGAACGTCTGTTTGGCGGCGGCCAGATGTTTGCCATGGTCAATCAGCACATGGGGTCAATTTCAACCACGCTTCCTGGGCTCCCTGGGGGACTTTCCCGGGAAGCGTGGTGAAAGTGATCCCCTGTGGGGACCAAAAAAAAATCACGTCTGGTCGGACACCACGGCCCAGGATCGCTGGTGGGATCCTGGGCTGTGGCGAATTCGGCCAGACGCTGCGGTCGCATTGGCCCCACCACACGCCCGTCTCCCCAGAGGGCAGGCAGTGGGGAGCGTGGAGGGGGCGGGGCCGTGCGGCCGCACGTTGTGCCGCGTGGCCCCTCCCCCTCCCAGATTCCCCACCGGGATCCCCCGGCACGTCTGATATGGTGTGACGGGGTCATCCCGGCGGGGGATGAATTGGTTGTTTTTGGTACGGGGCCAATCGGCCCCGTAACATCTGAAAACACCCCATATCTGTTTTATTTTCTATCCCTTTCTTAATAATTCCTAATATTCACTTTAACCTTTTGACTGATGCTGTGCAATGAGCTGATGTTTTCAGTGAACTATCCACAAGACTCCAAGATCTTTCCTGAGTGGTAAGAGCTGTTCCACATTATTTTCAGGCAGCGGTAGCTGCCTGAAACTTAAATGCACAGTCACTCTCCATTATAAACAGGGGACTGCTAAAGCCCCGATTTTGAGGAAACCGCTTGAGCTACATTGCTGAAAATGTATCCATGGCTATAAGTTGTGCATCATATCAAAAAAGTTTGAAGAAGATCCATTAGGAAAATAAAACGTTATGACTGTTTAAGCGTTAATTGGTTGTGGTCAAAATGCATACCGTCCTCACGATTTTGAATCATCAATATCTCCTTCCCCTGGATGAGTTGAGCCCCCAAACTTCACAGGCTTGCAGCATGAGATCAATAACAACTGCTTCTGAAATATGATAGTAATTGGTGCAGCCAAAACCGAGTTATTATTGAATAAAAAATCGGTTCTGCAGGCTTGCACATGCGCTCTTGAGCTCCTCTCTCCTGTCGGAGAGCCGGGGAACCAGATGAATCGGCGTCCCCCTGAGAGCTCAGTTGGTTGCTGCTGTTGCCGGGGCCCCTGGTGGTGGTGCGGCCACCCCTACCGGCACCCCCCAACCCCCGCCAGCCCTGACCTGCCCCCGCC
>QEPC01004304.1:6171230-6206826 GCA_003113815.1 Sphenodon punctatus | reverse complement strand
CATCAACATACATGTAATATATGTACTTAATTCCTTACCATACATACTTTCATTCATTTTTATCAATAACTAAACTTTCACATTTTTCCATTATTAAACTTTAATTTATTATCATAATTCGACAAGGAACAATTTTTTCAGAGTGCATTAAGTCTGTTATTTACATGTATACAAACTGTATACAGCTCATACAAATGAACTTAAGAATGTGAGTGTGGACAACATTATACAATTCGTTGTACAGAATGAAGTTCTGTAGAAACAGACTTAATGCACTCTGAAAAAATGGTTCTCATTTTGCATTTTTGATTTCATCAATTTATATCGAATGATTGGGCTAGATGGCAAATGTCTGAGCTGTGAGGAATAAAGAACTTATTTGTTAGTCAACTAACTCCAGCGCTTATGAGGTATATAATGACAATAAACAACTGTATCACTGGGAATTCTATTAGGTGATAAGGAATGTTAAAGCTAACCCCCCTCTTTTATTTTATTTATTCTCTTTATAATTTATTTTATCCCAAGTGATTTTTCAGAGATTAACTTTGGTAATTATATATTTTATATCTATGAATTTACACTGAACGTGAATTTTGTCACATATTTCGTTACGTCAGGACTTTTAATGTTAATGTTATTCTGTTAATGACCTCTGGTCAAAACAATAAAAACTTTTGATTGATTGATAAATAATGATTAAACGAGCACTAATGATGAAGCACTAACATATCAACATTTAAAAGTTTTAAAATCATAAAAATAATAATCACTATTAGACATAAACTCAGAAGATAACAAACACGTCAGAAACTTCTGAGAGCAAACAGCTATTGACAACATAAAGCATATGAAAAAATAAAAGAGGCCAATCCACAATAGATTCTCATCAAAATTTGGACACCTCATTCTTAACAATTAAATAATAATAATTATTATTATTAATAATAATAATAATAAATAATTAATATATAATATCCCAGGAGGTGCTCTATTTCAAGAGAACCAAAATCTAACTAAAATCAATTAATTCTACATTTACTAAGTTTTAAGGTCAAAGTGGCCATATTATACATCATATCAACAGAGTTAGAATTAAAAAAAAATTGGAGCAGCTGTAATGGGGAAGAATGAGGACGGGAAACCAACCAAGGGGCCAGATGCAAATCTCTTAAAAAAGAAGTAAGTGGGCACTGAAATAAAATATGCAACAAATCCTCAATTTGGCCTTGATTACAGCAACAAAATCTTTCACCATATGGAGTGCTGTTAGGCCTTCCCAAAAGAACACGAGAGGGAATTAGGTCGAAGTACAACAGGGTCATAGCTCTCCAGAGATTCCGATCTTCAACTATTCTTAAATAGGGCTCACAACCAAAAGAATTTTTAAATGTCCTATAGAATGGAGCACAGCGAAGCGACTTAATAGCCCCAAGGTCAATCTGGATGGCCTGATCAGCTAACTGCTTCCTTATAACCTGTTTGGCCTTGACAATTGAGAAGGGCTTAAGAAGTGCAATAGACAGTCCTAAGTTGTGTAAATGATACTCCACCGTGCTCAGCCAATGCCTAGAAGAAGAAGCCCATAAAGTGGCTTCCTCCAGACTCAGGCGAGGAAGCCTGTCCTTCACCATGGCTTCCACCCTGAACCAATAAATTAAGAGGAGAGCCAATAGCTTGGTTCTCATTGGGAGGGAGCCCGTTTCTAAACGGAGAAGACAGACTGGTGTACAAGTGGAGACCCCTAATAGAGATCTCAAAAAATAATTCTGTAGGGGCTCAAAGGCAGCCAAAGCACCAAAGCCCCATAATTCGGCGCCAAATAAGGCCCAAGACTTAGATTTAAGATCAGACTTTCAATGCGGGTATCACGGCCCAACTGCCATGTAAACGGCCAAAATCTCAAAAGTCCAGTCACCGCTTGTTTCATTTTTAATTTGGCAGCCAAAATGTGAGACTTCCAAGTATCAGAGAAATTATATAACAGAGCCAGATAACGATAAGATGTCACCTGTTTCAATCCAATTCTGTCAAGAATCCATTTGCGGCGGGCGAGTGGTTTGCCAGCAACACCTCATGAGTCGCATCCGGAATCATTGGATCCTTGGTGGCAAGTCATCCAAATTTTTGGAACCCAACAGAGTAAGTAGGGGTTTATGGTCAGTTTCTATGTGGAAAGGTATTCCTAAAAGGAAGTCAGAGAAGCATTCATAAGCCCATGTTATTGCCAAGGCCTCTTTTTCTATTTGGGCATATTGTTGTTCAGTAGGAGTAAGTGCTTGTGATGCATAGGCTGTAGGGTACCAAGATGATGGAGACTGTTCTTGGAGAAGGACTGCTCCTATTCTGTATGATGAGACATCTGCTGAAACCTTGATGGTTTTGTTTGGGTTATATATGGCTAAGAGTGGGGGTGAGTTTAGGTCTCGTTTGATGGCAGTAAAAGCTGCTCTTTAATTTTCTCCCCAGTACCATGCTTGACGTGGGCTTAAAAGATCTCTGAGAGGTTTGAATTTCTCTGCCAAGTGGGGTAGGTATTTCCCTAGGTGTGTTATCATGCCCATGAATCTGTGCACTTTGCTGACAGTGTGAAGCTCCGGCATCTGGGTGATAGCGTGAATTTTCTCTGGATCTGGTCTGACTCTTGTGCCATCAATAATCTGTCCCAGAAACTTTATTTTGTTTTTTGAAAACTCACATTTCTCATTTAGTATATCAGATTTCTCCAGACATTTCAGTACCGTCATTAGTCGCTGGTCATGTTGAGTTTTTGTGAATCCAAATATAAGAACATCATCCATTTGGCATAGGACTCCTTTGAGGCTCTTGAGGAGTTGGGACATCCTCTTCTGGAAGTGCTCCAGAGCCAAAGAAATGCCGAACGGTAATCGATTAAAATAGAACCGTCCAAAGGGAGTGATGAAAGTGGTTAGCAGTGCTGATTCTGTAGCCAGAGGTATCTGCCAAAAGCCTGATTGGGCATCCAGTTTGGAGAAAAACTTTGCATCTCCTAGTTGTCCCAATGTGTGCTCTACACAAGGGAATACATGTCTCTCACAGCGGACACTTCCATTCAGTTTGGTGAGGTCAACACAGATTCGAACTTTTCCATTTGTCTTCGGTACTACTACCATGTCTAAGCACCAGTCTGTTGGGGGTGTCCACTTTTGAGATGACTCCTATCCGCTCCATGCATTCCAGTTCTTCTTTAACCCTGGGCAAGAGGGGCAGAGAGACCCTTCTAGGAGTCGACAGAGCAAATGGTTTTGCATCGGGCATAAGTGCAATATGATATTCCCCCTCCAGTTTTCCCAAACCTTGAAACAATTTGGGAAATCTTCTCTTGATAGCCTCTTCAGTGCCTGTAGTGATACTGTCTATTCTCATCAGCAGGCCTAGAGCCGGCCCGAGATTTCTGGGAGGCCTAGGAGAGGTATCTGAAGCCCTTCCAGTACATATATCGCTTGGGATGTTGTCTTTTCTCCAAGTTGCAGGGAAGTGTAACATTTCCCTCTCACATCTAGCAAGGATTGTCCTTGGCCTTTTAATGTCTTGTTGGGTTTTTGGAGCTTTGGTGCCTTCATCCTCTGGTATAGTGAGGCTGGACTTGCGGAGACATCTGTCCCTGTATCTATTTTAAATTCCACTTGGAGATCTCCCACAGTGATGGTGGTGGTCTATGGTGGCTCATTGTGATCTGCTCTGTCAACAGTTGCCAGGTAGGCTATTTCAGAGTCACCGAAGTGATCCTCTTCAGAGACCAGTGCCACTGTGTGTTTGGAGTGGCACACTGTAGCATAATGCCCCCTTTTCTTACACTTTCTGCAGATTGTGTCTCGGAACTGGGCACTCTCTTTTCCTGTGAGGTGACCTGTCACACCATTGGCATTCTGTTTAATCTTTGTTGCATTCATTTCCTTTGTTTCCTCTCCAGGTTGATGTCTGTGAGTTTGTCTGTGGGTGTCTGGGCTTGTAGTGTCTTTCTTGCCCTTTGAGTGTCCCCTTTGCGCACTCTATGGCTTCGACTGTGGCCCCCTCTGTAAAGTTGTTCCTGTTGTTCCTTTATGTATGAGCTCTGGAGGACCTTGGCCTTAGCTGTCTCTAGTGTGAGATTAGGGTCATTTTGCAGTGTCTCAGACAGGTGGCTGTCTTGAAGCCCTACTACCAGCTTCTGTCTGATTAGTTCCTCACTCAGTTCCCCATATCCACAGTGTTTGATAAGGGAATACAAAGCTGTAATAAAGTCTAATGCAGACTCCCCTTGCTGTTGCTTGTGAGAGTGGAATTGGGCCCGTTAAAAAATTATATTACAGCGAGGCAGGAAGTGTTTATCTAGCTCTTCTTTGACTGTTTTAAGCTGTTTCATCTATGTTCCTGTGAGCCCCCTAGAGAGGATGATATCTTCTGCAGCTGGGCCCATTGTATACAGTAGAGTATTTACTTGCTTTTCCTCTGGCTGTTGATCTAGGCCTGAGGTTTGGGAGAAGCTTTGGAATCTGCTTATCCAAACTGGCTAGGTTTCAGGGTGCTGGAAGTCAAATTCTGTTGGGGGTGNTTTAAACACTTAAACCGTTTTAAATGCGCATTTGCCATGATCGTGTAAAAGCCCAAACCGTTTTGAATGTGGTTTTTAAATAATGCGCATTTTTTAAAACCGGTTTTGAGCCCCTTTGATGATCGGGGGGATGCCAAAACTGGTTTTTTTAAATGCGCATTATTTAAAAACCACATTCAAAACGGTTTGGGCTTTTACACGATCATGGCAAATGCGCATTTAAAACGGTTTAGGTGTTTAAATGAGCATTAAAACACGCGCATTTTTCACCAATCATGCGCAAATTTGTCTCGTCTAAAAGCGGCCTTAGTTCCCTGCAGGCTGGGCTCTCTCTCTGGACTAGGCCTCTCCTTTGTCTGGTGCTGTAGCAGGGATAATCTGGCTGTGGCTGCAGTAGTTAGGCTTCCAGTGTTCCTGATGTTGTCATCGGTGTCCCCCTGACCTTCTTGTCAGGCTTTCTGAACTCTGTAGAGGCTACAGTCAGTCAATCCCACTTCTGTCACCATGTGGAGTTAACAGAGAGTCTGGATTCCATGATGAGGTAAAAGTAAACTGCTTTATTCTCTTTCCCCGCAACCACAGTCCTAGCGCCAGCTAGTGGCCCTAGTAGTTATACAACTAACACCACGTTAACTATCTTTAATAATTTTGTATCATCTGTTAACTTTGTTTTGCCACTGTTCACCCCCTTTCCTGATCATTAATTGGTACATTAAACAACACAGGTCCTCCTTGTACAGTGTGGAGCACTGTGCAGGATACCCTGCTCCATTGTGAAAATTGATAATCTATTTCTACCATTTGTTTCTAATTGTTTAACCGGTTCCTGATTCATGAAAGGAACTCTCTATTTATTATATTATATTTACTTTTATCCCGCCCCTCTTGTGGCAACTCGAGGTGGCTCACAGCATTATACATATTTATATTTATTTATTTGTTTATTTTGGGTTTCTTCTATCCCGCCCCCTGCTGCTCATAAAACAATAACAGCATTATGCAATTAAAATAAGTTTAAATATATAGTCTAAAAGCCCATTCTGTGCCAAAACAAACCAATTCCCACTTAACAACCAGACTAACCCATCCCACCCTTCCTCCTTCCTTCGCCAAATGCCTGACGGAAGAGCCAGGTTTTACACTGCCAGCAGAAAGTAAGGACATCCGGACTGAGACAAACCTCCACTGGGAGAACGTTCCACAGCAACGGAGCAGCCACTGAAAATGCCCGCCTGTCTGTATGGATCTGCTTATAACCAGGGACCTCCAGGAGAGCACTCCTGGATGACTGCAGAGGCCGCCCCGGAATCCAAGGAGTGAGGTGGTCCTCAAATAAGCATGGCCCAAATAATTGGTGAAAGGCGCCTCTGGCCACAGCCAACACCTGCAAATCCAGGCTCCGCTGCACATCCAAGAGTACCCCCAGGCTCCACACAGATGGAGCTAATGGAGGATGGACCCCCCAACACTGGGGGGTGACCCCCTCCTCCAGACCTGTGACCCCATGCACTAACATCACCTCTGTCTTGTTGGGATTGAGTTTCAATTGGCTTGACCTCATTCAATCCCCCACAGCAGCCAGACACTCAGACAGCAACAAGACCGCAGGGCCTGGGTCAGCTGAAAATGAAAGATACAGCTAGGTGTCATCCCCATACTGATGACAGCGAACTCCCCAGCTGTGCATGACTTCCCAAGCGGCTTCATACACATGTTGAATAAGAGAGGGGACAGAACGGAACCCTGTGGGACCTCACACGGGAGATCCCCAGAAGACAAAGTACAGTCCCCTAGTATCACCTGCTGATATCTATCAGCCAGTTAAGAACAGAACCACTGTAAAACAGTTCCGTCCACCCCGGTCAGGTCCCGCAGCTGAGTCACCAGCATCTCATGATTCACAGTGTCAAAAGCTGCAAATGGATCCAGCAGGACCAACAGGGTCATATGATCCCTGTCCAGCTTGACGAGGAAGTCGTCAACAAAGGCCACAAGCGCAGTCTCTGTACCATAACCCAATCGAAAGTCTGACTGCACGGAATCAAGGAAACCAATGCAGTCCACATCTGCCTGCAGCTGTCAGGCCACTACCCATTCAGTAACCTTCCCTAAATAGGGAAGGTTAGAGACAGGTTGGTAGTTGGGGCACCAATGTCAAGAGATGGCTTCTTGAGGAGAGGCTGGACCACCATCTCCATGAGACAGGCTGTCACCCTCCCCTTCTGAAGGGAGGATTTGATAACCTTAGCAAACACCAGCCCCAAGGTCTCCCTGGTGGCTTTCACCAACCAGGATGGGCAAGGATCTAATTCACAAGTTGTGGCCCAAACAGACCCCAGAGCTTCACTGCCTTGGCAACCATTACCAATTTAAAAGCATCCCCAAACTCTGACCAGACAGGGCATTCATAACCTCTGGCTCTGCCACTGTCTCTGAAATGGAAGAGCCAAAGTCACGCTCAGTGCAAGCGATTTTATCCGCAAAGTACTTCAGAAACATGTCACAGCAGGCCGTGGATGAATTCAGTTGCAGGTCCTCTCACCACCTGGAACAGCTCCACTGGATGAGACTGAGCAGATGCTATAAGGGTAGCAAAGAACCATTTCTTAGCTCCCCGAATAGCCACAGCATAGGCTCTCAAAAATCCCTTCTCTTTATCCCATAATTACTTAATTTTCTTAAGAGCCTTCAATAAACAACCTTGTCAAAGGCTTTCTGAAAATCCAAGCGCACTATATCAACTAGATCATCCTATCCATATACTTGTTGACACCGTCAAATAATTTTAATGGATTTGGAAATAATTATTTTCCATTGTAAATGCTGTATTGATTCTTTGCCACTATATTTTTGTTTATCTGTGTATAGGCCTGAAGCAGCAGCATTGTTTGCTGTTCTGCTTTGTGCTGCTGCTTTTTCGCCTTGTCTGCCACCGGTCCGATTGCAACCAATGGCAATTTACGATCCTTCACAGCAATTTGTGACAGTTTACGGAAATTTGTGGCATTTTAGGGAAGTTGTGGCAGTTTAGGGCACTTTATTTATTTATTTATTTATTTATTTATTTAGTGACATTTACGACAGATCACGGTAATTTATGACAGTTATGACAATTTTAGCGACATTTACGACAATTTGCAACAGTTCCCCCATAAAGTTTACGAAACTTTGCAGCAGTTCACAGAATTTTACCACAGTTTCTGATATTTTACAGCAGTTTATGCAAGTTTACAACAGTTCCTGGAAGCCCCCCGAGAGCCTCTGGCACTTTCAAAAAGGCTGAAAAGGGCGACATGCTTGAGCAGATAGTGGCAGCAAATATCAGTAAGTGCTGCTGCTTCAGTGGGGGTTGCCGTGTCATTAAGGTGGTGTTGGCCATTACCAACAAAAAAAGCTGTCGCTGTCGTTTGCCATTTCACCCCTATCTCTGTACCTAATAATGCTATTATTTATTTACTCAAGGAGTCTCTACCAACTTGCTTAGTGCAGACCTATACTTTCTATGGTCATCCCTGGAGCCTGTTTTTAAAAATGGTATTACATCAGCTACCTCTGAGCTTTCTGGTACAAAGGCTAATTTTAGTGCTATATTACATAGCACCATTAGTAGTTCTGCATTTTCATATCTGAGTACATTCAGAAATACCTGGTCCTGATGATTTTTTAGTGTTTGCTAATTTATCAATTTGTTGTAATACCTCTTCTAATGACATCGGTTTGTGAGAGTTCTTCCAATTGTGAGAGTTCATCCAGATGAAGAACTTATGTAAAGAACTCATTTAGTTTCTTTTCAATTGCAGTATTAGTTTTTGTAATGGCCTAATCGGCTGTGCAATAAACTTTGTTTGTTTGTTTGTAAATTGCATACTCTTCCTTGAGCACTCACCTATTACATCTAACCAGTTTAATGGCACCAAATGACTCACTGGCAACCTTCTTGCTTCTGATGTAGTTTAAAAAAAATATCAGTTTTTGCAACTTTAGCAAGTTGCTTCTCAGATGGATCCTTTCTTGGTCTACCTTATTATAGTCTGTCATATAACTTGCCGGAATTTATATTCCTGTTTTTCCTAATTCAGATTTGATTTCCATTTTTAAATTTATGTCTTTCAGGCACTAAGAGCCTCCTTCACTTTGTTATTTAGTCTTTTGGTCCTCTTCCTACCTTTTTTAATTTGGGGTCCACTTTTATTCTCAGCCTTCATTATAGTGTCCTGCTTATATTGCCCTTTTTAGTATGTCCTCTTTTATACAACTCTATCATTCCTCATTGCAAGAGTCTTCTAACAATTTCCTCCCACTTTGAACATACCTTGAGGTTTCCAGCTTTTGTCCTTGTGGTATTTTGTGGGTCTGTGTGCTTTTTTGCTTTTGCTTTTTTTGAGAAAAGTCATAAAGTCAATAGAAAGATTTGTCTTTATAAGAAATGATAGGTTTGCTATTTATAGCCTACATGCCAAGTTTTTGCCTGAAATATATGTTGCATACATTTATAGTTTTAATGTTTCTTTACAGAGCAAAGACTAGAAGATTCTTGGCCCAGGAATCATTTCTTCTTATTTCTGAACACACACACATTCTGTATATATACAAATACCTATAGCATATGTTGCCAATGAATTTTGTTTTTTCTCAGTCTACAAAATGAACTGAAGGAAAATCTGAACTCTTCTCTTTGAATAAACAGTCCTAAACTCTCTGCAAAATAGCATTTTCAATGTGCCTCTCCAATCCTTTGGGCGCGGAGAGAATTGTTTCACTTCTGTTCCAGGTCTAAATTGGCGATAGTTTGTTCTTCTTGTCACCAAAACTGTTGAATTCTTCTATAATCCACTCGCTCCCAAGATGATAGAACAAAGGCCACAATATCCTGGCTTCATCCTTGCCCTGAATTTTTGGCTAAGCACTATGCCCTCGTATGCCTATAAACTGTGCTGATTTTTATTCCTTTATGAACAACAGAACTCTTGTGTGCATGATTCTCTGCTATGCACAGAATTGTACAGGTTTCCTGTTCTTCTGCTTTTGCTTTGCACACTAAGCTCAAGTTCCCTTTCCCAGGTTCCAAAATAACCCCTCAGAGAAGCTCCAGCCAAAGAATGAGAAGGAGCGATCTCAAAGGCTTGAATTCTTAACTCAAAATGAGCAGTTTTCATGGAATTGTAATTTACTCTTGAAATCCAAGAGAGTTGTCCAGAAACCTTAAAGGCATTTTACTCAGAAAGGGACCTTTCCTCTAGAATCACCAACCCGCTTCTTTGTTTCTGCTAGGAAAGAGCCTAAGTGCTGGGAGCTCGCAATGTCTCAGGCCACGGCCCAGAGGCTTATAGGGAAGGTCAAAAAGAAGTAAAGAACTGACCTGCTGCTATCATCTCCCAGATTCCTGTCTAGTCTGCTGTCACAGTCTACCTACGTGTTGGGTGCCTGATTCATGGTTCCTGCACACATGCTGCTCAGGGTTTAACTGTTTACCATATTTGGAATCAGGACAAGGACAGATTGGCAACTGATGAGTTTTTTGTCTACCGGCAGCATGGGGCATGGCTCATTTATTTGAGTTAAAATTGCTCCCTGTTATTTCATGCCTCAGTGTGCTGCGGTCATTTCTGATCTCTACTTGTGGCAGGTTTTTATTTCTTTATAGGTGGTGTGGTAAAGCACTGTGGATAAGTGGTTGCAGGAGCAGGGCCACAGTGTGAGAGCGCTTCACCACTTGCTCACTTGGGGCTAGCCCTGAAAGGGTTAACAGGGAGCCCAGGGAGCAGAGGATCAGGTGACTGGGCATGTATGGGTCACATGACCTGGTGTCAGATCCTGCTGCCACCGCTGCCATTACCACCGCCCTCCTGGGGGGTCCCAGAGGTTACCCCAAGCGGGGGAACACCCACCCCGCCGATGTAAGGGCCGCAAAACTGGTAGAAACCCCGGCCCTAGACACCACAGAGGTTCTACAAACGGAGACAGCTGAGGAGGGAGAGGCGGGCCCCTCAGGCACACTGCACTGCTCCGCACGGCTGCGTGTGCAGCAGGGCAGGGCTATGAGTATTTAAGGAAGGGCTAAGGAACACAGTGTTGCCGGAGATCAGCAACGCTGTGAGACTGGCCCCTTGTGCAGATAGAGATTGGGAGCGGAGAGAAGTCTTTGGAGAAGTGATTGGGAGAACGAGTCTACGAGTGTGTGGGTGCGTGAAAGGGCTGTGTGTGTGGACCGTGTGGATTGTTTGGAGGCAAAGGTAACCTTGAGTAGGTGTGTGCGCGTGTGTGATGGGTGTGTTGTGTTCTTCCCTACCTGCCTCAGGACCCTTCCCCACTCTTGTTCCGAGGTAAGCGTGCATTGGGTTCCTTCTCCTCAAACCTGGGTCTGCATCCCCACCTTCCTCACTTATCCTGGGCACTGGGTTTCTCCCCTGGCATACGTGTAGCAAGGTGGGGGGGGGCACGGGGGGGGGATAGACTGTACACATGAACGGGCTCCACTCAGGGCCTTGCTGTCCTCTCCCCCCGATTGATGATCTGGCTCATTTCCCAGTAGGGAGCACTAAGGCCAACCAAGATCCTGAGGGGTTAATTTGCCACCAGTGTCGAGTGGGGCCCACGAGTGCAGCAGCGAGTGGGGTGACAGAGTGTAGTGGTAGGCGTTGGGGTCCATATCTCCCCCTTCCCTTCCCCCATCCTAACTGTATCTCTGGCCATAATATGGACCTCGAGAAACGGAGGAAATAATGAGGGCTATCCAAGCCCTAGCCTTTGAAAGATCTCAAGGAGAAGCAGGGAGCAGACGCCCAGGAGGAATTACTAGAAGCAGGGGAGGAAGTAAGTCCCGAAGCAATGGAAGAGGTAGACTCCCCCAGCACTGTTGGTGGAACAGCACCAGGGGGTAGGGAACCAAAACACCCCCCTATTACAAAATTTGGAGGTGATAGGTGGCAGTTCCAGGGCTTTATGGTCCTGTGTAAACTTGCCTTCCAAATGCGACCCCAAACATATCACTCCGATGCCACAAAGGTGGCATTCATTATTGGCCATTTGGAAGGTCTTGCATTAGACTGGGCCACCCTGCTACTAACCAAAGATAGTCCCTTATTGAAGGATCTTAAGGCCTTTACTAAGGAATTCCAATTTTTGTTTGATTACACCCACTGGGTAAAAGATGCAGAGACCACCATTATGGGGATCAAACAAGGGAAGGGACCCCTGTTAGAATATGTGACTCATTTCCAGCCATTGGCTGTAGAATTAAATTGGCCAGACACCGTCTTAAATGTACTATATCAAAAGGCCCTAAATGAGGATATCAAAGACCAGCTTTCCCAGACTGCGATACCAGGTACATGGGCTGCACTGGTCAATTTAACCTGTCAGATAGACGATCGTCTGACAGAATGACGACAGGTGTGACGACAGGAAGGAGGGCGGGGCTGGGCCACTCGGCCATCGCCAGCGTCATTCTGTCAGACGATCGTCTATCTGACAGGTTAAATTGGAATTCCTTAGTAAAGGCCTTAAGATCCTGCACGCATGGAGACCAGCAAGGGAGATGAACCAGAACCCATGCAAATAGGGCATCCTGGGGACCTTTGGCAGCCCAGGAAAAGGAGCGATGATGAATCGGACGCCTCTGTTTCTACTGTGGAACTCCCGAACATTTCACTTCTGGCTGTCCATTGCTACCCCCTGAGCGACAAAGGCTGGGAAATGCCAGGAACCGAGACAGACAGGGGGCATCTCGGTGAGTACCATACCTCCCCTTCCTATCCCTGGCCCAAAGATAGTGGTGGCTCTTAGGGTTCTGGAACATTTACGGGTGCCCCTCACACTAGAGATCACCCCGGGTCGCTCCATAGTCTCTCTTGCCCTTGTAGATTCAGGGGCTTCCGGTAATTTTGTTGACATTGTCTTTGCACATGAAAAAGGGTTACCATTGCTGGAGAAAGAAACTTCAGAGATCGTCTATGCCATCGATGGGTCACACTTGAGCTCTGACCCCATCACCAACTGCACTGCTGTATTGAAGGGGCCATTGGTGACCATAAAGAAGCCATCTGTTTTGATGTAGTGCACACTCCTACCTTCCCAGTGATTTTGTGCCTCCCATGGTTGCACCAACACAACCCCCAGATCAACTGGCACCAAAAGGTAGTGAAATTTGAGTCCCCTTATTGTAAATCTTGTAGTAACCTTGCTCGTCCTGGAATCCCCACACGTACGCTGTCTGGGACTAGCACGACCCTGTCAATGGCCCCGTCAGACCTTCCTATGAATTACCAGGATCTGACTAATGTTTTTAAAGAACAACAGGCTCTGGAGTTACCACCCCATCACAGCTACGACTGCCCCATTGATCTACTCCCTAACTCCACACCCCCATACGGGAGAATTTACGCCCTCTCGGAGCCAGAATTATGGACACTAAAGGCATACATTGATGAAAACCTGGCAAAAGGATTTATTAGACTCTCCACCTCCCCTGCTGGGACCCCGCTTTTCTTCGTCCCAAAGAAGGATGGCGGTTTGCGCCCCTGTATAGATTATAGGGGCCTTAACGCAATTACAATTAAAAACCTCTATCTGCTCCCCCTTATTCCAGAACTGCTAGATCGGCTACAAGGAGCCACTATATTCACCAAATTGGACTTGCGGGGGGCCTACAATTTGTTGCGCATCCAAGCCGGGGACGAAAGGAAAACTGCGTTCCGTACACGATATGGACATTTTGAGTATTGTGTGATGCCCTTCGGCTTAGCCAATGCCCCGGCCACCTTTCAATGTCTCATAAATGATATCTTTTGAGATATTCTGGACCAGTATGTCATGGCCTACCTGGACGATATCTTATCTACTCCTGGACGCCAGAAGAACACGCACAACATGTATGTTCTGTTCTTCTGTAGTTGCGCCGGTATCGTCTATACTGTAAGATAGATAAATGTGTATTCCACACATGAGTGGTGCAGTTCCTAGGATATGTAGTCTCCCCAGAAGGCATCCAGATGGACCCCATGAAGGTACAGGCCATCACCTTGTGGCCCCCACCAGAAGCAGTGAAACCCTTACAGCGGTTCCTAAGGACGACCAACTACTACCGCCATTATCTTCTGAATTACGCTGCCGTTACTGCACCCCTCATGAAACTATTGAAAAAAGGGGAACCCTATATCTGGACGGAAGAACAGCAGACAGCCTTCGACGTTCTCAAACGAGCATTTACGCAAGCCCCCATCCTGCAACATCCCAATTTCACGCGTCCCTTCATTGTAGAGACTGATGCATCCAATATAGCCATAGGGGCCATGCGCTCCCAAGCCATCGCCCGGGTGGAGAAACTTCTCCCTTGTGCCTTTTCATGCCAACTAACACCTGCCGAAAGGAATTAAACCATTCTAGACCGAGAACTACTGGCAATTAAGGCAGCTTTTGATGCCTGGAGCCATTATCTGGAGGGGACACAACACCCAGTCCAGGTAATAACCAACCACAAAAACCTTATCTTTTTACAGACTTCTCGCATAATGAATGCGAGACACGCTTGCTGGACTCTCTTCTTTGCCCATTTCTCCTTTCAAGTGGTGTATTGGCCGGGTCGACAGAACACCATCGCGGATGCGCTGTCACATTGCTACGAGGATGGCCCGGACCCGGTTCCACGGGGGGAGTTGCTATTAGAGAGAAAGGTATTCACCGTAGTAGGGATCATCCTCACCCAGTTCCAAACCTTAACTAAGAGAGACCCAGAAGTGCAGAAATTTCCTCCCTCTCCCCTGGGAGCAGGACTCCGTGTTCATCACAACGTGCTAGTGGTCCCCAGGGCCGCATGACAGGAGATCTTAAAAGCACATCATGACACCCCGCTGGCCTGTCACCCTGGAATTCACTGAACCCTATTGCTTATACAATGGCCTTTTTGGTGGCCAACAATGTGCCAGGACATTACCGCTTACATTCAAGGTTGTAAGATTTGTAATCGAACAAAATCTTCACGACAAAAGTCCATCTGCCTACTACAACTCGTCCTGCTACCCCAAGGCCCATGGCAACATATTAACATGGATTTTCTTGTAGAACTTCCCCCCTCCCAAGGGAATACTACTATACTGGTAATAGTAGAGCAGTTTATGAAGATGGGTCATTTTATCCCCTACAAGGGACTTCCTACGGTGCCCCAAACCGCACAACTAGTCCTACAACATGTTATATGCTTACATGGACTCCCTCAAGTAATCATCACAGACCAGGGATCTCAATTTATTGCACACTTTTGGCGTGCCTTATTCACGGTCATGAGGGTTAAACTCGCCCCTACTACAGCATACCATCCCCAGGTCAACGGGCAGGCTGAGCGCGCTAACAAAGCCCTCAAGCAATACCTACGGTGTTACAGTAATTACTTACAAGATGATTGGACTACTCACTTACCCATCGCTGAATTTGCCTTTAACAATGCCTTGAATGCATCACTTGGATCGTCGCCGTTTTTTATTTCGTATGGTTTTCACCCACGACTAACTTTCCCTGAACTCCCTACAGTCAATGTTCCAGCCACAGGGGTGATGGTATGCCAACTACAACAAAACCATGTGCAAGCCAGGGCTATGCTTCAGGCAGCCCACCAGTAGTATAAAGAAAGCGCCAACTGATCCCGTCAACCAGCACCACAATTTCGCGTCAGCAATCTTGTGTGGGTCAATCACCAACACTACCCATTGCTCCGCCCTTCTGTTAAACATGACAACAAGTACTTCAGCCCCTTCCCTATTGCTCAGCAACTAAACCCTGTTACGTACCGGGTGCAACTCCCACTGCAGACCCGATGTTACCCGGTCTTTCATGTCTCCTTGCTGAAACCTTGTCCTCCATCCTTCTTTCCAGAAACAGCACCAGCACCTCCCATAGTGTCAGTACCGGCCGAGACGGAGTATGAAGTTTGCGCAATTTTGGACTCCAAAATGGTACACAGTAGGCTACAGTATTTAATCGACTGGAAAGGGTATGATGTCACCGAGCGCTCTTTTGAACCAGCCCCCGCCATTCATGCCCCATGATCAATTCACCAGTTCCATGCCCGCTTTCCCCTGAAACCTGGCCTGGTCCCTTCCGGGGGGGGCTTTGGGGGGGATGCTGTCAGATCCCACTACCACCATTACCGCCACCCTCCCAGGGGCGGGGGAAGTGGCGTGCGGCACGGGGTGTCCCAGAGGTTTCCCCAAGCGGGGGAACACCTACCACCACCGCCGTAAGGGCCATGAAGTCAGTAGAAACCCCGGCCCTAGACACCACAGCAGTGTCGCAAATGGAGACAGCTGAGGAGGGAGAGGCGAGCCCCTCAGACATGCTGCATTGCTCCGCATGCCTGCGTGCGCAGCAGGGCGGGGCTATGAGTATTTAAGGAAGGGTTAAGGAACACAGCGTTGCCGGAGATCAGCAACGCTGTGAGACTGGCCACTTGTGCAGATAGAGATTGGGAGCGGAGAGAAGTCTTTGGAGAAGTGATTGGGAGAACGAGTCTATGAGTGTGTGGGTGCGTGAAAGGGCTGTGTGTGTGTGGACCGTGTGGATTGTTTGGAGGCAAAGGTAACCTTGAGTAGGTGTGTGCACGTGTGTGTGTGGTGGGTGTGTTGTGTTCTTCCCTACCTGCCCCGGGACTCTTACCCCCTCCTGTCCCGAGGGAAGCGTGCATTGGGTTCCTTCTCCTCAAACCTGGGTCTGCATCCCCACCTTCCTCACTTATCCTGGGCACTGGGTTTCTCCCCTGGCGTACATGTAGCAAGGCTGTGGGGGGGCACGGGTGGTGGGATAGGCTGTACATGTGAACGGGCTCCACTCAGGGCCTTTCTGTCCTCTCCCCCCGATGATGATCTGGCTCATTTCCCAGTAGGGAGCACTAAGGCCAACCAAGATCCTGAGGGGTTAATTTGCCACCAGTGTCGAGTGGGGTCCGCGAGTGCAGCAGCGAGTGGGGCGATGGAGTGTAGTGGTTGGCGTTGGGGTCCACATCTCCCCCTTCCCTTCCCCCATCCTAACACCTGGCTGTGACTTCATAAAGAAAGCTAGCCCTGCCATAGTTGGGTCAGCTTGGAGACAGCATGTTGAGGAGTGTCTATGCTGGCTTTGAGCTGTGGAGGAGGAGGAGGCGACAAGATGGAGATGAAGTTTGGCAAGAATGCTGACCCTGCAAGCAAGGAGCAAGGGGTTCAGGAGCAACCTATAGGGTGGGGGCCTTAGAAACCCCAGGGGATGCTAGAGAGGAGAACAGACAGCCTGGGAAGAGTGAGAGACTGGTCAAGGGAGGAACAGCTGGTAGCGCACCTGATGCTAGGGTGCAGCTAATACCAGCAGATTGGTAGCCCAGCCAAGGGGGCTAGGGCCAGTATGCCAGTAAGATGAGGCATAGGCAAGGTAGGTGCCTGAGGCAGGGGGGTGCGGGCTGGTGATCTGGCCAAAGGAGAGAGCTATGTGTAAATTCCTTGAGGACATTGAGAAGAAAGTAGGCTGTAACCTTGGGGGGATTGCCTGAGGATTTCTGAAATGACCGTACGCTGGGACCAACAAGTGAGGGCAGTGGGTGACTGAATGCTGAAAGTCTGAAATACGAGTAGGCCTTGAAACCCAAGGTGGAGAAGAGTAGTGTAGGAGTAGGGCAAGGAGGATGCCTGACCTCCTGGTCCTAGAACAAATGGAGCCTAGAATTTATTATTATTATTATTATTATTATTTATTTATTTATTTATTTATTTATTTATTAAGCATTTATATAGTGCCAGCAATGTACCTGGCACTTTACAAAGTAATGGAATAGACATGGTCCCTGCCCTAGGACTTACAGTCTGAGAGACGGGTGGGGGGGACATGATGGAAGGGAAACAGAGGGAGAGACAAGGAGTGTAACATTCATGAGGATGTGAGGTCCCAGGTGCACACGCTTGGCTTGGTTACATCGAGAATGATGGCTGACTGGTCCATGTGGTGAGGATATGAGTACACAGACCTCAGGTAATAGATTGTACCGAATGGAGGGTATCAGCAGGAGTTAGGGGAGGGGAGCGAGGAGTTGGGGAGGTCAGAGTGGAAGAGGTGGGTCTTGAGTTCTTGAGGAGGGATTTGAAGGTATGAAGGGAGGGGGTGAGGCGGATGTGGGCAGGGAGGGAGCTCCAGGTGTGGGGGGCAGGTAGGGAGAAGGGACGAAGGTGGTTAGGGGAGCAGGGGAGGCATGGGAGGGCAAGAGAGGGGACAGAGGAGGAGCGGAGTTCACAGACTGGAGTACAGAGGGAAATTAGTGCAGAGAGGTAGGGGGGAGCAAGGTTGTGAAGAGCTTTATGGATGAAGACTAGGAGCTTGTGCAGGATTCGTTCAGGAAGGGGGAACCAGTGAAGAGAGGAGAGGAGGGGCTGCACGTGGTCGAAGCGACGGGCAAGATGGATGACCCTGGCAGCAGAGTTTTGGACGTGGATAAGGGGAGAAAGGGGAGAGTGGGGGAGGCCAGTGAGAAGGAGGTTACAGTAATCAAGGCAAGAGATGACCAGGGCATGAACAAGGGTTTTGGCAGAGGAGACAGAGAGAAAAGGGTGTCTCTTTGCAATGTTATGGAGGGAGAAGCAACAGGATTTGGCAACAGAGTCAATGTAGGGTTTAAAAGAAAGGGGTGAGTCAAAGATGAAGCCTAAGTTACGGGCTTGGGGGATGGGAAGGATGGTGACCCCCTCGATGAGAATAGCAGGTGAGGCCAGAGCACCATGGATGGCGGCCTATGGTGGGATACTTACCACCAGGAGCTCCCCAACTGAAATAACATCTGTGCTGATGATGGGGCTGTCCCTAGGAGAAGAACAACATCAGCGAGTGCCATGAAGAGAACATCTCCCTCAGTGATAGAGAAAAGCTAAAGGAGTAGGAAAATCTGTGAGTGAAACCAGCCCTAAAAGGACTTATGGTTGGGCTGCACTGTCATGCAGCACAGGCAAATTAATCTGTTTTGGTACAGTGAATAGTGCAGGAAGCTTCCAGCCCTGTGATTCTATGACTATACAGAATTCCATTGTCTCTTCACATTTTTCCCTTTTCCTCTTGGGTCTGCTTCAAATTCAGCAGCTCTGCCAGTCCCCTGTCCATTTTAAATATATAACAATTTTGGGCTGAGCAACGTGTCAGGTGGACTCTCTAGGGGGCTGTGTCATGGGGATCATGGATTAACAGGGATGTTTCTGACAAAATATGAAACATCAACATACATGTGAAGCAAAAATGTTTGTTGGCGCATCCAGAATGAGACAAGGACACAAATCTTGGGTTTTTAATGGTTGCACTCTTTATTTGAATCAAATCTCAGGTATTTTGACAAGTGTGATTCCAACAACGAGGAGTGTGAGGCAGGGCTGCCTGTTGGCACCAGTGCTTTTTAATATCTATGTGAACCCCCTCATACAGGCATTGAGGGATCAAGGACGATATACGGCCCCAAAGGTGTTAAATCAGAAGCTTGCTCTGCTAATGTATGTGGACGATACCGCCTTAATATCCAGCTCTAGGTTGGGGCTCACTTACCTGTTACAGGATTTTGGGGAACTTTGTGTTGGTTTGGATCTAAAAGTGAATTTTTCAAAGACCAAAATTGTGTTTTTTGAGCCCCAATTTCAGTCGAGAACTTTGCGGATGGGGGCCAATATTTTGGAGCAGGTCCCCAGTTACAGGTATCTGGGGTTGGTTTTTGTCCATACTGGCTTATGGAGGGTGCATGCTAGCAGGGTGAAAACCTTAATAGCAAGAGAGGCGGTTGCCATTATCAAATTTTTTCATACCAGTGGAGGGGGTAATATCAAGATTGCGTTGAGAATTCTTATGGCCAAGTATGTCTCAAAAATTTTGTATGGTGCACAGAATTGGGCAGTCAGAGTGGAGGTGGCCAAAATAGTGGATCCGGCAGTAAATTATGTACTGATGTCTCTTTTGGGAGTACCTAAGTCAACTCCAATGGCAATTGTCAACTTAGAATTTGGGTGGCAAACATGGCTAACAAAACTGAGTTTGACAACAATTACTTTCTGGCATAAACTAACCCTCCAAGGAGCACAAACACTAGCTGGCAGATGCTTGATTGAAAAGGAAAAGGCGACCTTGGATCGATGGTGGAAAGAGGTCCAGAAGATGATGCTCGAGTTGGGGTTTTCCCCAAATGGACTGCGTCCTCTATCAAAAGAGGCTGTAAAAACAGTAATAAGGAGAAGGGGTTTAGATATTTCTTATCAAATGGATAGAGTAGTGGCAGCCACCAGTAAGACCTCGCCATGGTATAAATGGATCATACCAGGTATTAACGGGGCACGGTATGTGCAGACGATATCAAATGTGGTTATTAGAAGGGCATTTTCTGCCTTTCGACTGCAGTTGTTCAAGTCGGAAGTTCTTAGAGGGTGTCATATGGGTATATTGTGGACAGAACGGATCTGTCCATGTGGGTTAGCAGTGGAAGATGTTGGTCATGTACTCTTTGATTGCCCCTTTTATCGGGAGCTGAGGACTCCATTTGCCCACAAGTTACATCTCCCCCGGACAGCCTGTAAGAGGCGTAAATTTATATTTCTTCTAGGGGACAAAAACATAGATAGAACAGGGCAGGTTGCTATATATGTATATTGTATAATGAAAGCGAGGAAGCAACAGGTCCTGAGCCCCCCTGCTGTAAGGTAACTCGAGTTAATGGAATGTTTGGGTTCGTCCCCAAAGATTGTATGATAGACTACTCTCTTTGGAAATATTGGACAGGGGTTAAGGGCTAGCCTCCGAGTAGTCCCTCTAAGGATTATATGTATAGGCTCATCGTTTTTTAACCTTAATGGATTATAATGTATGTGATGATTTGGTAAGAATGGGGCAGGGGTCAAGTGTGCCGCCACAAGCCCCGAGAAGGGTAAGGCGAATTGTCAATAACTACTCCTTCGGTGGTTTAGGTATCGGTTAGATTTGTCAAGAGTAGGGCAGGGGTCAAGTGTGCCGCCACAAGCCCCGAGAAGGGTAAGGCGTCCTATAGCAAATAATCTCTCATGAACTGTTTGAACAGATAATTTAGGATTATTAAGATCCTTTATTTATTGTTAATGTTGTTTGTGTATAGAGGTAAGAGCAAAAGCCCTGGGATGGGTAAGGTATTTGTTGTTTTATAGGGAGTGGTATGTATAGTATGCATATGTGTTGTTTACTATTTTATGATTGTTTTGTTTTATTAGTTTTATTGTTGTTATGGCTAATGCTAAACAAATAAACAAACTTGAACTTGAATCAAATCTCCTGGTGGGAGAAAATTGCCTCAGCAATTCAAGGGTCCAGTACTCACCAGCTTAACTGCTAAACCAACTATCAGGTCCAGGGATCATGGCCTCAATGTGTCCTCCAGTTCCATGCCCCAGTGTCCTCCATCATCTCCCCTCTGGCCCTCGGCCCAAGCCTTGGCCCAAAGGGGACAGTGTTCTTTCTGGACAGGAGTGAGGATCCTGGGTGCTGCAAGCTTGGGAACTGTGCATGTCCCTGCCCGCCATTGCATAACACCCCTCCTTGGGATGCTAACCCTGGCGCTGGCCATGCCCTGCCTCTGCGCCCGGTGTTGCTTCCCCGTCTCTTAAGGAGATGACTCCAATACTACTGAATTTCTATCTACAAATCTAAACCAGTACTGGACCCCCGCCACTAAGGGACTGCCGATGTTTACTTCGGACTGGCCGTCCCCCACCTTTCCTCAAACCGCTCTCCAGGAAACTTATCAACCCCACCTTCAAGGCGGCCAGATACATGTCATTCCCAGACAAATGCACCCTGTCTTCCCTGAAAAACTCGGGATTGCAGTATGTGATCCCCACATGGGTCATCCTGAATCCCCTTCTACCGGTAACCCACTTCCCAACATCCCTGTTGATGTTACATCGGCTTTGTCCACCTTCCTGGGGTGAGCGACCCCAGCCCATTTCATTTTTTTTTTCATTTCATTTTTAATTTATACCCCGCACTCTCCCGGCCAAAGGCGGCTTGAGGCAGCTTATACACAATAAATCAATACAATACAATCCCATGATCTTCATCCCACACAGGGGAATCCAGTATAATACAAAATACAATCAAATAAATACAATTAACAATGTCTGCCCTCCCCACAATTTCCCTATAATATTCCACATCCAGTACACTGAATACTTCTTAATGACATTACTATTCATGCCAACCCCTGCTCTCACCAGGTAATTGACTCTCCTCCATCACTCTTCCCTCCCCTGCTGCCACCAGGGAACCATCACCCTCCACCCCTCTCTCACCGAGGGGGGTGCCCTCCTCATCATAATCATCAAGAAGCATCCATTTTTACAATATCCTCTGCCCCAACCTCCCGGCCCAGCTGAAGGGCACGCCCGTTGACCGTGCCTTTGACCCGCACCCCCAGCACGCGCCTCCGGCACGGCCTCTGGCTTCCCCTGTTGATATGGGGAACAGGGCGGAAGTAGCCTCTGTCAAACCCTGCCCCCGTAAGGGGCGGGGGGAGGCAACAATGTCCTGTGGTCTGAGTCTGGCCAGTGTAAAGCGCTCCCCTCCGCAGACCAGTCGACACCTCGGTCCATAGGGGGAAAAAATGTTGACACCCGCTCCACTGACCTGACCACAGCCAATACGCCCCTTCGCCTCACCTGTGCCGCTACTCTCAGCTCCATTCCTCGACCGGCTTCTCCTGTTGATATGGGGAACGGGGCGGAAGTAGCCCCCATCAAACCCCACCCCCACAAGGGGCGGGGGGAGGCAACAATGTCCTGTGGTCTGAGTCTGGCCAGTGTAAAGCGTCCCCCTCCACAGACCAGTCCACACCTCGGTCCATAGGGAGAGAAAATGTTGGCACCCGCTCCACCGACCTGACCACAGCCAATACGCCCCTCCGTCTCACCTGCGCCGCTGCCATTAAAGTTGGCCCACTAAATCTGTCCACCCAATTGTCACCCCTGGAAACAACTTCTCAATTTCCAGTATGTCACCCTTGATGTTGGTCATTAACCGGTGCACCCCATTTATTGATGTCATATCATTTCCCCCCCAGATGAATGACTAATACATTGGGGGGAGGCCTCCCTGGTTCCGCCCTGAGACATGGTAATAGCTGGTGCCACCGTATCCCACTGCGCCCCTTCCAATGGATGATGGCTGTGGTGGATAGGCCCAACTGAGTCCCCCAGTGGGTCTGCATGGCTACCTTCCCCACAGCACACCAGACTGTGGCCGACTCTTCAAATTGTGTCTCTCGGGGTGAACCTTGCTTGACCTGGGCACACAAATACAAAAAGACAGATTTAGTCATTGGGGGAGGCTATGGATGTAGCTTCTGTAAGCCCCAGATCGCCACCTACCTAATGCCCTAATCTTCTGTTCAGGCAAAACTTCTGCTGTGGCTGAGCTTGCTGCCCCTATCCTGAATGAATGGGACACATGATCCCTGGAGGAGAGGCCGAGATAGAAAATGGTAGAAAATTGATACCGGGTTAGTGGAGAACCCGATGCGTGGCAAAACAATGGGCCATTAATCGTTGGGCGGGTCTGGAGATACCATTCAAGGGCTGCTACTGAGCACACCTCTCTAGCCCCTTCCCTTCCCAGA
Source organism: Sphenodon punctatus (assembly GCA_003113815.1). NCBI lineage: Eukaryota > Metazoa > Chordata > Lepidosauria > Sphenodontia > Sphenodontidae > Sphenodon > Sphenodon punctatus. The sequence goes on along the minus strand of QEPC01004304.1, from coordinate 6,183,658 downwards.
GAAACAGTCTGTCCCCTGCCCCTCTGGTCTGTCTTTGAACCCCTTAACCTGATCCACGATGTATGCTCCCCAATGCGTATGTCCCCAAGGGTGATGGCTCTACCCGTAACATCATGATTCGACTCAACCGCCAGTTCACTGACTCTGAAGGCCCCCAAAAAGGCGACTTTAAATACTGTCGCAAACAGTGCAGCTTCATACTGATCCCTGCACACTTGGGGAAGGACGTTGCAGGTCCTTACCAGGAGGAGAGGTGTGATGGGGGCCCAGCTATCTGGTTGTCTTGGCGCCTCCCGGGACCATCCCTCCAGCATCCTCCGGGCAAAGAAACCTTCGTCGGGGGAGTTGGCCAGCGAGGTGGCTCATAAAGTTAAGGGCAGACAGCTTACCTGCAATGGTCCCAACTGCTGTCCCCTTGTGTCTTAAGCACAGGGCTAACTGGAGCATTTGTGCCTCCGGGATTGGGAAAGCTACCGACCAACCCCTCTGAGACCGAAATTGCTGGAATTCCCTAAACGCTTGTTCGTACCCCACACGGGTCCGTACGGCCAAGGATCCCTGTATGATGCTGAATACTTCTAGGATTCAAGGCTCCACACTGCCAGTGGCAGAGGCTCCACTGTTGGGTAGGCTTCCGGTGCCAGGAAGTGAAAACGCTCCATCTGGATACGAGAAAGGGCATCTGCTATGCTGTTGCTCGTACCTGGCACGTGTCTGGCGACGAACAGTATGTTGTGCCGCAAACACATGAACACGAATGTCCTCACCAGCCCCATGACTCTGGGGGACTTGGATGACATGGAGTTGATTACGTGCACAACCGCCATATTATCGCACCAGAAAAGGACAGAATGGTCTGTGAAGTGCCTTTCCCACAGGTGCACTGCCAACACAATTGGGAAAAATTCCAAAAATGTAAAATCCCAGTTTATCCCTTGTTCCGCCCACTCTAGGGGTCATCGGGCAGCACACCACCTACCCCTAAAGTACACCCCGAAACCCATGCCCCCAGCCACGTCGGAGTGCACCTGCAACTCGACCTCTCCCAAGAGACAGTGTAACCCGGCTATGCATTTTGGCCAGCCCTGCTCGGGATCCACCCTATGCCGCCCACTGTCGACCCGACGGCAGTCCCTGCCAGGGTGTTTTGCCACATCCTGCCCCCGAAGCCACCAGAGCTGGGGTCCCCCATACCTCTATGGCCTTGGACTTGGCCAGTTGTGTCCCCCCGGGCCATTGTGGTTGGTAGTCCTGTGCCATCCACTGAAGCTCATGCACCGTGATTCTCTGAAGAGCCTCTGCCACTCCCACTGCTACATCTTCCTCGTCCTCCGCAGCTGGTCCCTCCTGATGTTCCGTTTTCCTAGGGGGAACAAAACTGGCCATGCCTCCGCTATCCCCCCCAGCCGGGGGAGGAAGGGACTAGCCTGGGGTATCCTCCCTGGCTCCCAGTCCCCGGGGGGAAGCTGTGGAATGGGCCCGCGGCTGGGTCCTGGCCCTTCTGGCTGGTTGTGTGCCGCCCATCCCGCTGCCCCCAGCCCTGTACCTAACCGGGGGAACTAACACTCTCCCGCCCCTCCTAGGCTCCGGTGGATTGTTCACTGGGCAGGCCATCCCTTGTCCCAGGCATTCAGGACCCTCAGTGGTGGGATCCATATATCCAGGGGCACACCAGCCTGCCCCAGCATAGCTGCAAGGAGAAAGGGGTCACCCAGACCCTGCTGCGTCTGATGACTGTGGGAGGGGGAACTGCGCACCGCAGCCATGCACCCATCAGGACCTCACACCCCGCAAGGTGATCCTGGAGGGCCCCCACCGCTGACCCCGTGCCACCACACACGGCTCGGCCCCATGTATGCTCGCAGGCCCCTCTATCGGCCCACTCCTAGAGTCAAGCACTTCACCCTCCGGCCCACTCTAGGCCGCCCGGTAACCGTGTGCAGAGAACAAAGGCCTGGGCCACCGATCGGGGGGGGGGGACTTGCTGCATGGCAGGCCGCTATTGACTGCAACAACCAAGGCCTGGGCCCAATCAAAGGGATGGCCCAAATACTGCCCCCCCCACATTGCCAGCAAGGTAGTGCAGCAGCTCCTTGCCCGGGATGGTGGCTTGCTGCGTGGCGGGCCGCTACGGGCCACTACGGGCTGCGCCGGTAGGCATGTGGAACAGGAACATTGAGCGCCACTGATGGGAGTGGCTTGCTCTGTTTGTTCCACACCACGAATGGTGGACAGAGGCAAAGGGGATGCTGGGTAAGGAACAGACCCCACCCCCAAATGGGGTGGGGGTTCTGAGCCCGCGCTTCCCTGATTGGCGGTGCCCCGGCTGCCAGGGGAACATCGGCAGGAACGCGCACTGAGCCCCATTCCGGCCATGTCCCTGACAATGCTTGCTGTTGCAGTATGCTGCAGCAGCGAGATGCAGTTGCTACACCCTCCTTGCCCCATTCTCAGAGGGGAGCGTGCCAATCCCCCCCCCCCATGGCTGTCATTACTGGTGTGCCAGGGGACCATCTTAGATTGTAAGCCCAAACTTGTGAGATTGTAAATTAGGTTGTGAGCCCAAACCTGGTAAAACAGGTTGGGACAGGAGAACCAAGGCGGGTGGAGTTCATCACCAAGGCAATAAACCTAGGTGGGTCCAAGTACCTAAAGGACAGATACTTAAAAGGATAATAGGACTAGCCCAAGGGAGGAGGGGTCTCCTCCCACTGCAAGAGGAAGAAGGAACCAGAATTCAAGCTGAAGGTTAGTCTCCATTTTGGAAGCAAGGTGTTCACAGTCAGGAGAGGCTGAAGCCAACATCATGAACTAAGAGACTTCCAAGCAACTCTCCAAGAACGGGACTTGGCCCCTCAACATCGGGCCAAGATAAATGGAAACACTCTGGACTGAGCTGTAGGGTAAGGGAACAGACAGGGAATTCCTCAGCATAAGTAGTAGGGTGGCACTTTCGGTTTTGGTTTTAACCGAAACAGCCCGATAATAGCTCCGAAATTGGGCTGGCTTGGTTCCCAGTTTTTGGATCTCATGTTCCCATTGTAGTTAGTGGGAAATCTTCCCATTAACTTCAATGGGAAGAGCCAGCTGGGGAAACCTCCCCCACCCCCTGGGGCCAGGCTTTACCTCCTATCCTCTGGGCCCCTACACTTACCGATACCGGTCTGGGTCCAGAGGATGGGGTTGACTGGCTCAGCTGCCAGCTGGGTTGCCACCTCTGCTGCTGGCAGCTGGGTCTCCTCTGCTGCTGGCTGGTGGTGGGAGCCGGCTATGCTGCCAGGCCTCCAGGCCTTCTCTTCTTTCTTGGTTCAAAGATCTCAAAGAGCAGGACCAATCAGTTTACTGGCTACGACCAGCAAAATCTATGGGAAGTGGCTTTTGCTCAAACTTAATACTTGGCTGTCCCAGGCAAATATCCTCCACCCTGAACAGGTCTGGTTCCAAAGGGGCCGCTCCACTGTTGAACATTGCCTGATCCTCCAGCATTTGTAACAGGTAACCAAAAATTTGTAACTGGTAACCAAAAATTGTATGTAGCTTTTCTGGACCTCAGACAGGCCTTTGATAGGGTATGTAGGCCCATTCTTTGGGATAAATTGAGGGTAACTGATATAGATAAAAGGCTATTGTTTTTGTTACAATGCTTGCATGCCAATACCAAGTTGGAGGTGAAGGTTGGAAGCTCCGGTCAGCTAATGGACGCTATTCATACTTACTCTGGTGTGAGGCAAGGGTACGTACTGGCGCCTACACTTTTCAATTTTTAATAAACGACGTGATTCCTCTCCTGGCTGTTCCCTCCTTTTTTCCTCCTAAGCTGGCAGACCGACCAGTGGGATGCCTCTTATATGCTGACGACATTGTGATAATGTCGCAAACAAGGATTGGATTGAATAGACAGCTGGCCAGTTTCGCAGGTTTTTGTCAACAGAATTGTCTTGAAATAAATCAGGACAAATCTAAAATCATGATTTTTTCACGATCACGAAAAGCTTTTGTCTGGTCGATTAGGGGTCATAGGGTTGCCCAGGTTGATAGCTTCCAGTATTTAGAACTACTTTTCCATGCATCAGGCTCTTGGGATAAGCATCTGGAGAGGGAGCTTTCATTGGCCAGAGGTATGGAGATAGCTGTGTCTAAACTTTTTCTTAGTTCAGGGAAGGTGGCAGTGGAGCCCGCTGTCAAGGTTATAAATGCCAAGATTCAGGCTCAGCTTTTGTATGGGGCAGAAGTGTGGGCCCCGCTGGTACCTTCGAAGCTGGGGAAGGTGGACAGTCTGCAGACCAGGTTTCTACAAAGGCTCATGAGGGTCCCTAAGGGCACGCCCTATGCGGCCATGAGGGCAGAAGTGGGTCAGTCAAAATGGTCATCTGTGGCTTGGGGCTTAGTCTTGAAATTTTGGGCAAAGCTTTATAAGTCTAGGGATAGGGGACTAGTGCAGTTCTGGCAGGTGGATGTGTTTCAAAGTACATGGCTAAAGGCTGTAGAGAACTACATATGTCAGTTGGGCTTTCATCTGGGGTATTGGGTAGATAAGGAGCTGGGCGTGATGTCAGGGATCTGACCAACAGGCTAGCTGATAAGGAGCTGCAGATTGAGACGGCCAGTATAAGGGCTTCTTTCCATTTACGAGATTATCTCCCTTATATCCAGCCCCGCCCATGTCTGGCCAGGTACTTCCTCTCGGGTCTGTCTGAAAGGGCCAAATATTTGTTTAGGTGCGCTTGATTAAATGTCCTCCCCTCCAGGGTGTTGGAGGGGCAGTTCAGCGCTACCGTCTTCTCCGACAGAATTTGTCCTTTTGACAGACAGCATGTGGAGACGGTGGACCATATTATGTTTGGTTGTCGCCTATATGACACTTTGCGCACCCAGTTTTTGTTTGCCTTCCTGCTGCAATTTCCAGGTAGATCCAAGAAAAATCTGCTTGTGATGGCCTTGGCAGATACAGATTCTACAATTACCAATTCGGCTGCCCAGTATTTGGTGGCTGCAGTCAACCTTTGGAAACTGTTCCTCCAGTTTAAACAGCCGCTGTTATAGTATGTAGGGTCATGACACTCAGGGATTTGACAATGGGAAAGGGGAACCCCTGCCTCTCAGTTATTATTTTTTATTGTCTTTGTTGATTTTTGCCAACAAAATTTCTTTCTTCTTTCTGAAGTGAGCTATGGGTTCATTAGCATTATTGTTGTGTTTGGGTGACTTGTTTTGCTACGTCTGTTATTTTGTTATTTTGTCTTTTTGGTCAATGGCTGCAAATAAATAAATAAATAAATAAGAGCAGGACCGTCACCTCAGGGAGTGCCCGGCAGAGAAGCTGGTTCTGCTGCCTGTGGCTGGACCTCCTCTGCTCTTGGCTGTGGGTGGGAACTGGCCTTCTCCTCTTTTTACTTGGTCCAGAGCCTCTGCCAGGAAGGGCCCATTGACTTCAATGGGAAAAAGAACCGAGAACTGATAGTGATACCGAGACACTTGCTGAAATTCAGGGATCTGAAGCTAAAATAAAACTGAAACTGAAATTAGGTCCCTGTGTCTCACCCCTAGTAACTAGTGTGCTTTTATATTACTTTATTTAATTTGGGACTTGCACTCTCTAATCAGTAAGCCTTAACCTAAAATTGTTTATATTATATTTTCTTATTATCATGCCTTGCATGCTTGTGTGGTTATTTCTGCCCTTGGGGATTCATAAGTGTGGGGGCACTCTGGGTTAACACCTAGACGGTCCTTTCTCTAGAAGTTTATCTCCACGGAGAGGCCTTCTAAACTACAGGTGGTCAGAAAACCAGAGGGTACATTCTGGGCCACGGCTGGGCTGGGAGGAAAAAGGGGAAGCTTTGTTCTTCAGTTGGGAGTACAATGCATGGCACTGGGGCAGCAATGAAAACCTTGCTGCATTTACTTCATTAAATTTATAGGCCAGAGGCAGATTATCTGTGACTGGGGGAAACTGCTGTTAGCCTGCTACTCAGTCCCTCTCTGATAGAGGAAGGGACTCTGGCCTATTCAAGAGACAATGCCAAATCAGATGAGTCTTTTCCTCAGTCTAGCACGAGGGTGGCCAAGAGATAGATCACAAGCTATCTCCAGTAGATCACGGTGTGGGGAAAGAGCAAGGCTGGCCCTAGTATTTTATTTGCAAGGCCCAAAGTGAAGATAAATATGGGGCCCTGGTGGCCTCAGCCCCTGTGGCCCTGCCCCCTTGTGGACATCCTTTGTGGGGTTCTAAAGGTGGTTGTTGGGGCCCTACAGCCCCTGGAAAGAGCAGGGCCCAGGGCCCCTGTAGTAAGGCTGGCTCTGGGAAAGAGACCAGTCCCTCAGAGATGTCAAAGAGCAGGACCATCACCTCAGGGAGTGTCTCTGGGTGGAAGGCAGGCTAAGAGAGCTCCTCCAGTGTGTTGGGGAAAACTCCCTCTAAAAGGGGAGGGGTGCTCCTCTCCCTCCTGAGACCAGTTCCTGAAGTGCCCTAGAACTGGGATCAAGCTGGCGGAGTCCTGGCCTGGAGCTCCAGAGCCAGCAGGAGAGGTCCTAGTAGTTCGCCTAAGAAATACCACAGAAAATCACTGTGCATGAGCAAAAATGGTCACCATTGCCATTCTGTGCATGTGTGGCCATTTTCCAAAATGACACTGGCAGCGTCAGTGCCATTCTGGAGAATGGCAGTCAGTCTATGCATTTCTGGATGCCAGCTGAGCATGCACAAACTGGCTGCCACTTTCCAAAATGGTGCCAACGCTTTTGGCATAATTTTGGGAAATGGCCACACATGCGCAGAATGGCCATAGTGGCCATTTTTGCGCATGCACAGTGATTTTTCTGTTGTTTTTCCCCCCCCTTCTGGCGCAGCCCTGAGAAGGCCAAGCTGGGTGCCGCAGATCACCGGTTTGGACTCTGGAGCCTAGGAAAAAAGGTAAGTAAATCAACTACCCCCTCTCCCCACCCCTACATGGCCTCTCTACCCCCAAATTTGCCTCCCATGGATCCCTGCCTGGTGCCCACCTCCCCCAGACCTCTGCCCACCTGGTCCATCGCCCACCCTAGCCTACCCTTGAGATGGTTGTAAGATGAGGCAGGCAATTGGCTGGGCAGACAGGAGTCCGGGGGAGGTGGGCAGGATGGGGAGGCAGAGCTGGGGGCAGGATTGGTCTGGTACGCTTAAGCTCTTTGGAGCAGCACCAACACTGCTCTGAGGAGTTTTGATAGATCCCCACTGGGGATATGAACCTTTGGCTCATATCCCCTGGTAGGTTCGTATTAACTCTTATCAACACAAATTGTCCAAATTCAGACAAGTCATGTTGATGAATCCAAGCTGCCCACCCCTAATTTATGGGTGTTACCTGAGGGCTGCATTCAGTGTGGAAGTCCCTTTGCCTAATACGTGTGTGCATTAGATTCTCCTTCCCTCTGTTTCTCAAATATGCTCTTATTTCTGAGTGTCTTCTCTTGCAAGTGAGCCTTCAAATCTGAGCCCAGATGTTTCCTTCCAGCTTCTTGGGTGACTAGCATTGGAGAGGTGGCAAACTCTTGTAATTCTATCACAAATGGTGACAGTAAGGGGCTCTTACTAACATCGCAGACTGGTGAGACCTTCAGCTGTCATTCGTAAGAAAAATACGTTTCTAGCCCTACTGGCTGGGGAAAAAAGCTTGTGAACAATCAAAAGAATGCATTATGCACTGTTATCGTTTAAATACGATAATTTAAAGGAAGCCTCATGGTTCTTTGGGGGGAAACATGGCAGATTCATGACTGTTTTTAATATTTAGGGTTGGTGACCCCACACTGCCTGCACTGAGGAGGAAGGAGCATTATTGTTACTCTGTAGGGCTGGAAAACCCACACTGGGCCCATCTGTGCACAAAGCCAGGCGTGTCCCTGTCAGGAGAGAGCTTGTGAAAACAATGAATCCCCCAGTGACCTGTTCCTCCCCCCTCAGCGCCAGCAGGTGACAGTCAAAGTGTTAGAATCAGAAATGCCCCTTAGGCAAACCAAACACTTCAGCAAGATGTAGGTAGTTCCAAAGGGAATACAATGCTGTGGGGAATTCCCAGAAGGTTACAAGTTCAGGGGCTGGGTTGGTCCCAATAATTAAACATGAACAGACACTTGTCTTGCACTTGCTGGTTTTAAAATTCCCCTTTCCCTGTTTTTCCATTGGTCACAGCCTGAAAGAGCCCTGAAGGCCAGAATAGCATGCTCTGTTTAAGAGAGAGAACTCATGGCCTTAATGCCTTGCCTTGGAAATGCCTGCATGGTTCCAGCAATGGGTACTTTTAGATGGATGCGGAGCTGGTCACCCCCAGAGCTGCTCTGGGAGAGGATCCTCACATCCAGCCCTGCCTGGGTCGGGTTTAAATGAACCCAGTGGGTCCCCCAGCCTGTGGCTGGCCTCCCTGGAGCCTCCCTGCACCATGGCATTGTGGGCAGATTGCTTTGTGGCGTTGCCTGTGGCAACGGCCAGTCAGATGTGGAGCTGCAGCATGGGTCCACTGAGCAGATGGACCACAGCTCTGCCTCGGGCCGGTGCCCTGTGTTTGGCCAGCCTGCTCTGCTGGCGATGCTCTGGGATGTTCTGTAGCACTGCAAGCGGGGCTGGAGTGCAGCAGGCAGTGCATCTTTAGACTGACAGGCCACCCAGGGCAGCCCATCTGTATAAAAACCTTTAAAGTGTCTCTCTCCAACTCTGCCTCCTCCTCCTTCCCCCTCTCAGTTGGTGTTCCTCAAGGCTCTGTTCTTGGCCCTCTCCTCTTCTCGATCTATACCTCATCCTTAGGCAAACTCATTGCCTCCCATGGCTTCCAATACCACCTCTATGCTGATGACACTCAACTCTATCTCTCTACTCCCTCTCTCTCTCCCTCTGTTCAAGCTCGTCTCATCAACTGTCTCTCTGACATCTCTACCTGGATGTCTCAACGTCAACTCAAACTCAACATGGCTAAAACTGAACTCCTTATCTTCCCCCCTCATCCTTCCTCTCCTTCCTCACTGTCAATAACTATTGATGGAGTCACCATCCTGCCTGTCCCCCAAGCCCGTAGCCTAGGCTTCATCTTTGACTCAGCCCTTTCTTTTAAACCCTACATTGACTCTGTTGCTAAATCCTGTCGCTTCTCCCTCCATAACATTGCTAAGATTCGCCCTTTTCTCTCTGTCTCGTCTGCCAAAACTCTTGTTCATGCTCTGGTCATCTCTCGCCTCGATTACTGTAACCTCCTTCTCACTGGCCTTCCCCGGTCTCACCTTTCTCCCCTCATCTCTGTCCAAAACTCTGCTGCCAGGGTCATCTACCTCGCCAGTCGCTTCGACCATGTGCAGCCCCTCCTCTCTTCGCTTCACTGGCTTCCCCTTCCTGAACGAATCCTGCACAAGCTCCTAGTCTTCACCTATAAAGCTCTTCACAACCTTGCTCCCCCCTACCTCTCTGCACTTATCGCCCTCCATACTCCAGCCCGTGCACTTCGCTCCTCCTCTGTCCCTTCTCTCACCCTTCCACGCCTTCCCTGCTCCCCTAAGCGCCTTCGTCCCTTCTCACTTGCTGCCCCCCATGCCTGGAACTCCCTCCCTGTCCACATCCGCCTTGCCCCCTCCCTTCATACCTTCAAATCTCTCCTTAAAACTCACCTCTTTCGCTCTGCTCTGTCTGACTCTTTATCCTGCTGAGCCACTATTCCTATACCTACGATCGGTTTACCCTTATCCTTGCAACATGGACCTGCCTGCTGTCATTCTCATCGTAACCAAGCCAAGTACGTGCACTTGAGACCTCGCATCTTCATGAATGTTAGACCCCTTGTCTCTCCCTCTGTTCCCCTTCCTAAGTCTCTCCCCCAGCTCCTGTCTCTCAGATTGTAAGCCCTAGGGGCAGGGACCGTGTCTATTTTATTACTTTGTAAAGTGCCAGGTACACTGGTGGCGCTATATAAATGTTTGATGATAATAATAATAATAATAATAATAATTAATAATAAAAACACCTAATGTGCTGGTGTCTTCCATCAAGTCTTTGAACTCTTGCCCTTTGTGAATTACATCAAGGATATGTTCCATTGCAATCCAGAGATAGAGTGTTGTTGCTGTGTTGGTCCCAAGTGACAGTGTTGCCCTTTGGGCCTTGAAGATGTTGTAGTTTGGCGTGTGTGTGTGTGTGTGCTGAATGGCTGTCTGATACTATTCAAACCACTTTGTCTCACTGAAAATATGGAGACACTAATTCAGCATCTGGTTCTCCTTTTCATCTCTCCCTCACTGGAGACACCAAGAACTCTGGGTACAGATTAACAAAAAGGCAAACTTGATTTGCATCTAGAGTCCAAAGTTATGAAGGAGCAGGGTCAAAATAATCTACACACTTAATTGCACTGTGGCAGTGCATGATGGTAATTTCCTACCTTGGCTGGGTCTTGCTGCATCAGCACCCTATCCTAGTCATACAGTCCAGCCAGTTGGTAGGGCTAAGAATTTCCATATCCTGCTGGATAGGAAATTGCTGCCCATCTGGGATGAAGCGTTGTAAAACCCTGAGCTAAGGGGCAGGGGCTAAACAACCAGGTAGTATTTCAGAGAGGCTCCAAAAGGGAAGCTGGCTGAGAGGCAGATGCGAGAAGCGCAGAGAGGGCATTGTCTCTGTGGTGAGGGTGGGAGCCCTGAGGGTCTTGCCTCTTAGATGGGAACCAGAAAGGGCCACAATTCAAGTGCTGTCTGCTTAATAAAGAGAGTAGAAAAGTGAAAACCTATGAAGAAAGTGTTGGTATATGCAACATCCATAAGTTAAAGTTACCAAAATAAGAATAGTAATTGACTATAGAGCCACCAGATGGCACTGCTAAGTTTATATGTATATGGAAGGGAGATGGGGTTTTGCAGTTGAATTCCTTTATGTAGCCACTCCTTCTTCCCTTCACTCTCTCACTGTGTGTGTGTGTGTGTCTCAGTCTCCATTTTGTCTTCATACTAGTTAGATGTAACTAAAGGATCTGTGCCTGAAAAGCTTAAGTAAAGTTCTTGTTTAAACCTTCAACTGCATTTGTCTTTAATGATTGTGAATCAGATATTACTCAGCAACAGGTTATGGGCCCAGACCTCTTCAGAACAGCCCAGAATAACCCTAAAGACTGGAAGTGAGCTGAAAGGAAAAGAGACTCAAAGGAAACTCCCAAAGAAGGCCTACTAACTGTAAGTGAGCAGAAGAACCAGAATCCCAATCTGAGGGGAGGGAAGCAAGCATGGCTAGCAGATCTGAATTAAAGCTTTCCGTCTGCAAGCTGAATAACACAAACTACCAGTTGTGGAAATTTAAAGTAGAAATGCTCCTATCCAAAGATGACCAGTGAGAGGTGATCACACAAACAGACCTGTAGAAAACCCTGGGGAGTGGGACAGAAAGAACAAACAGGCAAAGGCAACCATAAGCCTGCTAGTAGAAGATGACCAATTAATCCACATAAGGGGTGAGGCTACAGCAAAGGGCATGTGGAATGCACTGCAGACACTGCATGAAAGGACCAACTTGAACAGTAAGCTGTTTCTCCTAAGGAAACTGTAACAGATGAGACTTGGTAAAGGGAAGGAGATGCAGGATCACATAAATTCAATGCTGGAAGTAGTAGCACAACTGCGGGGGATAGGTGAAGAGATAAAAGATAACCACGTGGTGGCCTTACTTCACTGTAGCCTGCCTGAATCATACAGCGCCCTCATAAACACCTTAGAGACAAGGCCTGAGGCAGAACTAACACTGGAATTTGTAAAAGGGAGACTCGGATGAATTCCAGTGCAGGAAAGAAATCATGCAGGATAATCAGGACCAGGATAAGGAAACTGCCCTGAGAATTGCAGTTAACAGATTGTGCAAGAAGGAAACAAGGGCATGTTTTGGTGCAAGAAAGAAGGACACCTAAAGAAAGACTGCTCCATATGGAAGGCAGAACAACAAAAGCAATCTCCACAAATGCCTAAGCAAAGGGCCAAGGCCACAACCAGTGACACAACCACAAAACAGTGGAGTGGATATTTTAGAGCAACAAAGGCCAACTCATCACAGGACTGGTGTGTCGACTCTGGAGCCATGAGTCACATGACCAGCAACAAGAGCTTTTTCACGGTACTGGACCTGAACAAGAAAGAAGAGATATATCTCGCTGTCGCTGATGAAAGCAGCATCACTGCAGAAGGTATTGGCGAGGGAATTCTAAGTTTCAACTATCCACATGGAGGCACATTAATGATACCAGTAAAGGATGTGCTATACATACCTGACTTAGAGGGAGAACTCCTATCCATTAAACGCCTAACAGAGAAAGGGCTCACCGTCAAGTTCCGGGGTAATGAATGCACAATCCAAAAGGGGACAAGGGTCCTATCCAGAGCCTATGCAGATGAGCACCTGTATCGCTTGAGTGCAACCAAGGAACAAGCAAAAC
>QEPC01004304.1:6081319-6155709 GCA_003113815.1 Sphenodon punctatus | reverse complement strand
GCGTCACTTCCCGAAACTCTCCCCACAAAGATGGACCAGACGGGCCCTCTGCCACCCCGCGCTCTTCCCCTACTGCCATCAACCCAGCGTCAAAGTCGGTCTGAATCCGAGCAATCTTGTCTGCGAACTAGGTGACAAACTCCTCACAGCGGGCCCGGGACAAGTCCCCATCCAGGCGGAGGGAGGCCAGACTAACCAGCCCCCGCACCACCCGAAACAGCTCCGCCGGACGCTAACATGGTCCGTTAGGAGGTATCTGGTGCAGAGTCCGTCTGGTATAGAGGACCTTCATCTTGTGTTTGATTTGGCCAGAGACAGATTGGGGGATGCTGTTAGTGTATTGTGCACCCACTTGTACTGAAGCTGGTGTTGGAGGTGATCTTGTAGTCCTTGAAGCTAGTAGTCTTAGGAGACTTCAACATTCCTGCTGATGCCAGTCTTTATGGCATGGAGCATGAGTTCATGGCCACCATGGCAACCATGGGCCTGTCTCAGGTGGTGAGTGGCCTGACACATGAGGGGGGACATACTCTGGATTTGGTATTTTGCACCGGCCTTGAGGCAGGGGATCCATTGGCAGGGGATGTGGTGTTGGTGCCCTTGCCATAGACGGATCATTACCTCCTGCAACTCAAGCCCATTGCCCAGCACATGTCTTCCCCGCAAGGATGTAGAACGTATTCAGTTGGTTCGCCTCTGGAGACTTATGAAACCAGAGAGGTTCCGTAATGCTCTTGGGGAGTTACCCTCTGACCTCGACGGCTGTTCTCTCGATGACCTTGTAGCTTTTTGGAACATCTTGCTGACTGAGGCCATCAACAGAATGGCTCCCAAGCATCCACTTCCCAGGCATCAATGGTGCAGGGCCACGTGGTTCACAGAGGACATGCGGCGGTTGAAGCAGAAGGGGAGGTGGTTAGAGTGATGGTGGTATCGTACTTGTACTGAAGATGACAGATTGCGGCATAGAACTAGTTTAAGCGCAAATGCTATGGCTGTGTGGGCAGCAAAGAAGGGTTTCTTTGCTGCCATCATAGCATCCGCAAAGTCGTGTCTGGCTGAGCTTTTCCAGGTGGTGAAGGAGCTGGTTGGTCCAGCCTGTCTCCATCTGGAACTAGATTCTTCCAGTGTTTGCTGTGACATGTTTATAGATTACTTTGTGGAGAAAATCGTTCGTATTCACAACTTAGACGCCACACTTAGTGCGGTAGTGGAACCAGAGGTTATGGATGCCCTGCCTTGTCTGGTTTTATGGGATCGATTTCAGTCTGTATCACTCGCTGATGCGGGTGATGTGCTTAGGGCGGTTAGAACCACATCTTGTGAACTGGACCTGTGCTCATCCTGGCTGGTTAAGGCCAGGCAGGAGACACTGGGGCTGTTGCTGGCAGGGGTGGTCAATGCCTCCTTTCAGGAGGGCAGAGTTTCAGAGCGCCTTAAGGAGACTGTAGTGTGGCCTCTGCTCAAGCAACCATCTCTTGACATGGACTCCCTGGCTAGCTATTGGCCAGTCTCTAACCTTCCCTTTTTAGGGAAGGTTATTGAACAGGTGGTGGCTCAGCAGCTTCAGGCGCATTTGGACGGCATCAATGTTCTGGATCCCTTGCAGTCCGGCTTTTGACCATGTTATGACACTGAGACTGCGCTTGTGGCCTTGGTCAATGGCCTCTGTCACAAGCTAGACCAGGGTCGGTCTACTCTGCTGATTCTGTTAGATCTGTCAGCTGCCTTTGATACCGTTGACCATGAGGTGCTGGTGACGTGCTTGCGGGACCGTGCTGGGGTAGGCGGTATTGTTCTTGAATTATTCTGCTCTTTCCTGGCCAGAAAAACTCAGCGAGTGGTGCTGGGGGACCATTTTTCATCTCCCTGGGATCTCAAGTGTGGAGTTCCACAAGGTTCCATTCTGTCCCCCCTCCTGTTCAATGTTTATACGCAACCTCTGGGAGAGGTCGTGAGTGGGTTTGGGGTTCGGTGTCATCCACTGATGACACCCAAATTTACCTCTCATTTTCATCTGACCCAGATCTGACTGTCTCGGTGCTTACTTGGTGTTTGGCGGCTGTGGGGGACTGGATGAGAGTGAGCCATCTGAAGTTGAATCCTGACAAGACAGAGGTGATGCTGGTGGGTGGGACTGGAGGGCTGGGTGTGGGAGAGGTCCCCATCATTGATGGGGTTTGCTCCTCCTTGGGTCCCTCAGGTTCAGAGACTGGGGGTGCTCCTCGATTCACAGCTTTGCCTGGATGCTCAGGTGGTGGCTGTGGCAAGGATGGAGCACTTTTTGCCAGTTACATCTTGTGCGGCGGCTTTGGCCATATATCTCAGGCTCCAACTTTGCCACCATCATTCATGCCTTTATCACCTTGAGATTAGACTACTGCAACACACTGTACTTCGGACTACCCTTGGTGATGGTCTGGAGGCTGCAGCTGGTGCAGAACGCGGCGGCCCACCTCCTTACAGACACAGGTTGCCGTGAGCATATAACACCAGTGCTTCGTTTCTGCACTGACTGTCTATAGTCTTCCGGGCTCAATACAAGATGTTGGTATTGACCTTTAAAGCCCTATACTGCTTGGGCCCCACCTATCTGTGGGACCACTTCACCCCCTGGGTTCTGGATCGGCCCCTGTGGTCATCAGAGGGCACCCCTTTTGAGGTCCCCTGCGTTCATTGGGTGGGGATGATGGAGAGGACATTCTCGATGTCCACTCCAAGGCTGTGGCACTCCCTCCCAGTGGAGGTTCACCTGTCCCTGGATATCTCCTTCTTCCGAAGTCAGTGTAAGACCTGGCTGTTTTGCCGGGCATTTGGCGAGGGAGAAGGAGTGGGTGGGTGGAGTTAGGGTAAAGGGTGTGTGTGTGTATTTTTCTGGGATGCCTGTTTTATTGTTTTACTGGTTTTTTGTTTTATTGATATTTGCATGTTTTAACTGTATTTTATTTATTTTATGAAAATTGTAAGCCACCCTGAGGGATTGCCTGGCTCCCCATGTTCTGTTGTGGCCTCTGTGGTTGGCTGGGGACACTGTCTTAGAGACTTTGGTTTTTCACCAGATTTCAACTATGAGGAGGGTGTTCTCAACCGTTGCACCTTTGCTGTAGAACTACCCCCCCCCCAGGAGGCCCACCTGTGTTCAAGCCTGGTGGCTAGGGATGGGGCATTCGGTTTTGGTTTTAACTGAAAGAGCCCAAAAGTGTCTCTTTCAGTTAAATCTGAGAGATCCGAGAATTGGGCCTGTCTCGGTTTCCAATTCTCAGATCTTCTGTTCCCATTGAAGTCAATGGGAAATCCTCCCATTGACTTCAATGGGAAGAGAGGAGAAACCTCCTCCACCCCCCACCTCACTCCTGGCCTCGGAGGGAGGGGATCCATTACCCCTAACACCCCCACTTGCTGGGGCCTGGCTTTAGCCACCCCCCAACCACTGGAGCCCTTGTACTTTACTTACTGTTGCTGGTCCAGTCCGGAGGGTGGGGGTCATGGCTGCTGGTTAGGCCACTGACTGGACCACCAGCTGGGTTGCTGGTTCCACTACTGATGGCCGGGCCTCCTCTGTTGCTGACTGGTGTTGGAAGCCAGGTCTGCTGCCAGGCTGCTGGGCCTTCTCCGTTGCATGGTGGTGGAGAAGGCTTGGCTACGGAGCCAGCTCCTGCCACCAGCCAGCAGCAGAGGCGGCCCAGCCACCGGCAGCGGAGCCAGCTCCTCTGCCAGGCAGCTGGGCCTTCTCTTCCATCTTACAGGTCTGGAGCTTGAAGAAAACACTGCTGGATTGGCAGTGGCACAGCGCACACGCAAAAAATAGCCACCAAGGCCATTCTGCGCATGTGCAGCCCTAATTGAAAATGGTGCCGGCAGTGTCAGTGCTATTTTGAAAGAGGGCAGCTGTTCTGTACATTTGTGGGGAGCCATTCCACACATGCGCAGAACAGCTTCCCTCTTTCAAAATCCTCTGCTGTTGGCTGGTGGCAGGAGCTGGCTCTGCAGCCAGGCGGCCGGGCCGTGGAGCCAGCTCCTGACACCTGTCAGCAGTGGAGGAGGCCTGGCTGCTGGTAGTGGAGCCAGTGGCCCAGCCAGTGGCCATGACCCCCACCCTCCAGACCGGATCGGCAACAACAATAAGTAAAGTACAGGGGCCCCAGGGTTGGGTAAACCCAGGCCCTGGTGGGTGCGGGTGTTGGGGGTAATGGATACCCACCTCCACCCTCCAAGGCTGGGAGTGGGGTGGGGTGGGGGATGCCCAGGTTTTTTTTGGTGGGCTCCCCTGTGTCTCGGAGGGTTCTCTTTTCCATTGAAATCAATGGGAAAATTTCCCATTGACTTCAATGGGAAAAAGAACCGACACCAACAGATCCGATACCGGTAGGAGATCCAAGACACAGGGGAGTTTTGTGTCTTGGGTCTAAATTGAACTAAATGGAATATCCTAATAATTAACTACGTTACTGGCCCAGAGGGCTGTGGCCAATATGTATCTAGAAGCTGCCACTCTAGCCCCAGGACCCACCATCATGCGTCTGGGGCCATCATTCCTCGCACAGAAGTGATGTTATTCCAACGCACCAAGAAACAGCCACTCCAGCCCCAGGACCCACCGTCAGGTTTCTAGGGCCAAGTTACAGGCAGAGAGGGCTGTGGCCAATATCCAGAAGCTGCCACTCTAGCCCCAGGACCCATCGTCATGGGTCCAGGGCCATCATTCCTTGCATAGAGAGTCAATTTTCCAAAGCATCAAGAAACAGTCACTCCAGCCTCAGGACCCGCTGCCAGGGTTCTGGGGCCAAGTTACAGGCAGGGAGGGCTGTGGCCAACATGTATCTAGAAGCTGCCACAGTGGCTGTCTGTTCTGTATCTGTGGTGAAAATTAGAGCCCACTGGGCCAAACAGATTATTGTTAACTCTGTGGGAATGTAATAGATTCCGTTTCCTCTGTTTTTTTGTTACTACTGTGATATATTGTTTTAATCTTTTCTGTAATATTTTCCTTTGATATGGCCAGCTGGCTGATTCAAATAAAATACTCCTTCTCCCAAACATAGGGCTCACGATAGGTTTGCGCATGGAAGGGTTAATGGGATCAGTGAAGAAATGGCACTTCTGTCTGATAAACAAATCGCTTGATTTATTTCCCTATTAGCTACAATTCTAAAGCAGTAACAATAATACAACAGTAAGGCAATGCTCACCAATTGGAAAGTTACAGTCTCTAGACAGGATTCGATGGCCAGTTATCTCCAGGTCCAGACGGGGTGTTAAATAAGAATTAGCTCCCACCTGGGATCGAGGGACCGGCACACTGTGTTTCACTTGAGTCAATATACATGTACATAAGTTTGTCTTAATCAAGTCTTTGGTTTATTATAGCACACAGCTATCTGTTTGAATGGATGGACTTTAGTAAGAGATCAGCTTACACTAGATTAAGATGTAATGTATTCCCCTCAGCAGTTCTGGAAGGTCGCTACATGAGTATTCCCCAGGATCAGCGGTTGTGTACTTTGTACTTTGGGGGAAGTTGATTCGGCTGGTCATATTCTCCTTCATTGTCCTTTATTTTCTGGACCAAGATACAAGTATCTTGGTAAGGTCCTTTTGGACCTTAGAGTTAATTATATACAAAACTTGTTACAGAAGCTCCTTAGCCCAGTTGACTCAGAAACGACAAGAGCTGTAGCAAATTTTTGTCAGGTAGCTATCTGCATAAGACAATCAGTTCTTGTTGGCAATATTCAATAATTTCTGGGTGTGTTATAGTTCATGGGTGTTTGAGGATGAGTTATTCTCCTCAACCTGTTTTTTTTACATTTTTTTGTTATGTTTTAGCTGCTTGTATGTTTACCTTGTTTATATTTTATTGCATTGTATCATATATTGTAATAGCTTTGGCTGCACAATAAAGTTTATAAAGAAAAACAAAATAGCACACAGCAAAGCATAGAGTCAAGCTGTTGATCCAGCAGCAATAGCCCAGCTAGCTAATAGCCCACACCCAAAGTCAGAGTCTTACATGTCTTGCAAGTTCAAATGGTGGATGTCGTCTATCAGGAACAAGAAGTAGGTAATTGGTCAGGTTGTAGAACCCCCTATGGAGGAGTCCCAGAAAGGATCACAGCGCACGAGAACCATAGTAGGTTTCAAGTGCTGTGACAACGTTCTGGGATTTGGCATAGTCTTTTTATAGTGTCCTGGCTGATTTTTTGTGACCCCAATTCCTGGTGCTTGTTTTCCTGTTATCAATCACCTTCTTCAGGCGGGTGTCGAGGGGTGATGGTTGCTTGAATGGCTGCTGCTTATCAGTTGGCATCTCCCTGGGCAGGAACATCTCCTCTTTCCCCTCCGGGCATGGAACAGATATACCTGCCGAGAAGTCTCCTTTGTTGTTGCAGCAGATCACTGGGTGCTTTCCTGTTGCGCAAGTTGCATACAAGCATCTTCTCATCAAGTGCCTTTGTTTAAACACTCTCAGTTCTTTGTTCCAGGCTGGGTGCAGTTGGTCAAGATGAGTTAACAACAGGATGATGTAAATCACAGATCTTGCAAGACATGATAATATGTTGGGAGTTTGTGAGTTTGTGAAAGTCCTGAGAGATTATTTCCCACACGTAGTCTATCTGCTTATTTCTAGAAATCCCGCTTACTGGATCAGTACATGTGTTCAAAAGTTTTAATACAATAGTTACATATCAAGTCCATTTTTCAAGTATGGTCATTGGTTTCAAGTGTATCAAATCTCATAGTATATTACATACAATATTGTTTTGTTTAGGCCAGCTTTCTCCAAACAATCTCTTTCCTCTTCATGGGTTAGCAATCTTCCCACCACTTTGATGTGAGGCCCATGGGTTGGGTTTAGGTTGACTAATCTTGTTCTTGGTTTGTATTATTACAGACACATGGGCCTTTATATAAGGCTACACAATATATCTCTAAAAGCAAGTTACAATCTTTTCTGTCAAGCAGGAATACGATTATTTCATAACAGTCACCCCAGTGTCGCCATTTTACTATATGGCGGCATTATTTTGCTTCTGGCAGGTTTGAGGCTTTGAATTTTTACCGATCATTGACTTGTCTGGCTGTGCGGGAGCTCAATTCCCAGTCAGAGAGCCTATGTCCTTTGTGCCAATGGCGCATGAATGGCCCTGGCCTGCATGGGTAGTATTGCTCTCTTTGCCCAACATGCAATCCAGATAACAACAACTATTAAAAAGATTTGAATACCTAAAATGATAACAATGGGATGCATTACAAGAATAAACATCCCTGTAGCTGTGGGTGACCACCCAAACAGACTTTCCCCAAAAGAATGTTTAGTAGTATATTCTACTTCTGTTAGAACATGGGTAATACTAGTCCCTTCTGATCTGAGGACCAAAGCGGCATGACCCAGTGTGTTGGCTAAATGTTGTACAAAATTAGGCTGTTATGCAAAGCTTTGTGAATTGAAGCTGCTGAGTATGCAAATGACATATTCCAAAGCTGGAAGCTATCCTTATCCCACAATCTCTTCCACTCATTAGCATGCAATGTCCAAGTGCAGTTACCTGCGGCTATTTTGGTTACATTGCACATGAACATGAATCCAGTGTCCTGTGTAGTGTGCATAAATAATTCATTATACCTTATGGGAGGTCCAGGGGGTGCTGTTACATAAAAACATGTATTTCCTAAAGTG
Organism: Sphenodon punctatus; assembly: GCA_003113815.1. NCBI lineage: Eukaryota > Metazoa > Chordata > Lepidosauria > Sphenodontia > Sphenodontidae > Sphenodon > Sphenodon punctatus. Next base: position 6,148,031 of record QEPC01004304.1, on the reverse strand, counting down.
TATACTTGTGGGTCATTGGTTGCTATGGGAGAAATCATACAGGAATATGTTTTGTTATTGTAATAGCACTGGTGATATGGCTTGGGCAGTAATGAACAATAGTACATGGCAGCCTTCCAAGTTTGAGCCATAGGCCGGGAAGAGTAAGTTGTAACCACTGATTATTATGCATCCAAGGGTAGGCCTGTATGGCACATGCCCAAATGACTTCCTTTGTGGGTTACAGTTTGTATGGTAAGGATAATATCTCCTTGGTACATGGAAATATTATGCACGATTATCTTAATCCAATTAGCATTAAGATTTTCTTTGACTGAGGACACTGCCCACAGATGAGGGTGCATGAGTCCCATGTGGAGGCTGCCAAGCATATTGTCCAGCATACTAAGAGATCTTTTCCTGCCACTGAGTACCAAGAACAGCAAATTTGGTATTCCTAACAAATTGAAAGCGGCTTCTGAGGCTATAATTCCTTGTAACAATTTGATACCACTCTGGGAGGGTTACCCCAATTTGTTTCAGTCCCAGTGAGAGGTTGTGGACTGAGTCTGTAGGGAGTGTATCCAAGCCTGAAAAAGTGGTGATACAAAAGGAGCATATTGGGGGTGATGTTTGCTGATATTGTCATTGGATAAGGTCAGAGGTTACCAGCACTTGGCCCAATGTGGGGGTTAGTCTTTACCACTGCAGTGCCATCCTGAGTTATTTTGTTTAAAATAAATTAATTAGGGAGACCATGGCCTTAAAGGTTTTTAATGCTAAGGTAGCTGCCCAATTACTATATGGTGCATCAATTTGGGCAGTTAGAAGCAGGCAGGTAGGTGACTAGAGCGACGTTGTCATTGAACTCGTGCTGAATCCGACCAACTTCTCCATAGGGCCCATTTGAGGTCCTATGTTGAGGCTGTGAGGACGGCAAGGAAAGAGTTCTTTGCCGCACTCATAGCGTTTGCAAAGCTGCGTCCAGTGGAGCTGTTCCAGGTGGTGCGGGGGCTGGTCAGTCCAGCCTCCCTCTGCCTGAATGGGGACTTGCTGCAGGCCCGCTGTGAGGAGTTTGCTATCTACTTTGCAGACAAGATCGCTCAGATCCAGAACAACTTCGACGCTGGATTGGGGGCAGTAGAGAGGGAGCAGGAGGTTATGGAGGCCCCGTCTGGTCCAGCTTTTTGGGATGAGTTTCAGGAAGTGACGCCAGCCAATGCTGTGGGTGTTCTGGGGTCTGTTAGAGCCACCAGTTGCGAATTAGACCCATGCCCGTCCTGGTTGGTGAAGGCCTCCAGGGAGACATTGGGGACGGTGCTGGCAAGGGAAATTAACGCATCCGTTTGGCAGAGGAGGTTGCTCCCCGGTCTCAAGGAGGCCGTGGTGCGCCCCCTGCTGAAGAAGCCATCTTTGGATGTGGACGCACTCGCCAGCTACCGACCTGTCTCTAACCTTCCCTTTTTAGGGAAGGTTATTGAATGGTCAGTGGCACTGCAGCTCCAGACGCACCTTGACAGCATCGGTTTCCTTGACCCATTTCAATCTGGGTTCCACACCGGCTATGGTACAGAGGTGGCCTTGGTGGACGATTTCCACTGGGAGATGGAAGCAGGACATTCAACATTTCTGATCCTGCTAGATCTCTCGGCCGCTTTTGATACCGTGGACCATGGGCTGCTGTTGAGACAATTGCGAGCCCTAGGGGGTCTGGATGGGACTGTCCTTGGATGGTTCCGCTCATTCCTCTCGGGGAGAAGCCAGTGGGTTGTCCTGGGGGCTGAATCTTCCAGCTCCCGAGCCCTGGAATGTGGTGTTCCGCAAGGTTCCATTCTGTCTCCATTATTATTTAATGTATATATGCAGCCCTTGGGGGAGATCATGAGAGGGTTTGGTGTGTGTTGCCACCAATATGCTGATGACACTCAGCTGTACCTCTCTTTTTCAACTGACCCAGGTCCTGCCATCTCAGTACTGTCCCAATGTTTGGAGGCCATGGCGGTTTGGTTGAGGCAGAGCAGACTGAGGCTCAATCCTGATAAGATGGAGGTGAAGGTGGTGTTGGCTCCCCTCGTAGAGGGGGTCCGCCCTCCAGTAGCCCAGCAGGTTCGGAGTCTGGGGGTATTGTTGGACTCGAACCTCCACCTGGATCAGCAGGTGGAAGCGGTGGTGAAAACTGCCTTCTGCCAGCTGTATCTGGTGCAGAGGCTGCGCCCATATGTCTCCAGACCCGACCTAGCCACCCTCATCCATGCCTTCATCACCTTGAGGCTGGACAACTGCAACGTGCTCTACGTGGGGCTTCCCTTGACATTGGTCTGGAGGCTGCAGCTAGTGCAGAACGCAGTCCCCTTACGGGGACAGGCCGACGGGAGCACATCACACCTGTGGTCCGCGAGCTGCACTTGCTGCCTATAGTGTACCAGGCCAGATTCAAGGTGTTGGTTTTGGCCTATAAGGCCCTACACGGTCTGAGCCCTTCATACCTCAGGGATCGCCTCACCCTCCATGTCCCAGAGCGATCCCTTCGGTCTTCTGGGGGCGCCTTCTTGAAGGTCCCCCGTGTAAAACGGGGGGCCACAATGGAGAGGTGTTCTCGGTGGCTGTGCCACGTTTATGGAACTCCCTCCCAGAGGAAGCCCATCTGGCCCCGTTTGTTGGTTTTCTGCTGGGCCTGCAAAACATGGCTGTTCTCCCAGGCCTTCAGAGGAGGGGAGGGTGGGTTGGGTTAAAGCTTTGGGGGAGGGGTGTGTTTTTTAGAAATTTTTAAATGTTAAATTTTTGGGGGTGTTTTATTGTTGTTTAAATTGTGGTTTTTATGCTGTAAGCTGCCCCGAGATGCCATGGACATGAGGGGGCGGCAAAAAAATGTAAAGTTTTATGGTTTTGGTACATTGTAATTTTGTGTGGGTAATGGCCTTATGGCTACACCCGGTTTATAAAAAAATCTAATATTATCTATCTATCTATCTATCTATCTATCTATCTATCTATCTATCTATCTGTCCCACTGCCCCTTTGCGCAAATAGTGTGAGTGATGTCATGACATAGCTTGAAAGATGCTTAGGAGAAAAACTGTAAATAAAAAACAAACTACAAAGCATAGGTAAACAAGTGGTGATGAAGAGATTAACTGAAAACCTGCCTTTTGAATAATCATGGAAGACCATTGTAGTTGTATCACATTATTCTGTACTAACTGTGCAATTGAGAGTGCAGAACAATGTGGACAACACTGAGTGTTTAATTTTACTCCGTGTTTAGTTTTCTTACATCCTGTTCCCCTTTTCTCACATAGGTTTAGTGATATCACATAGACACATACTAGATGTACAATACTGAGTGACAAACACACAACACTGAGTGACAAACAGCCATGGCTTAACATACACACACACACACAAATGAAATAAAATAAAAACTGTGGTTGGTTCCTTAGATTGTTGCCTTCAAAGACCTTCTTCTTGCTTCTGTAAGAAATAGAGAGATCTGGTCTCTGCAAGGCCTAATTAATTACCTGAACAATTAATTTGCTTATGCACATTATATAGATACATCAACCTAGCTTTTATCAATACGAAAGCAAGGCCAGTAGCCTCCATTTGGAAAATTAAATTTGCAGGGTGGTTTAGGTGACACCCATAATTAATTCATAAAACTTTTATATAAAAACACATAGTTAATTCATAAAACTAATCACTGGAATTATATAAACATTACCCTATATTCCCCCCACCCCCCTTAATACTGTGAGAGCACGAACAGTATTGCCTTTGTAATGACTGTCTGCTTCTCTCTGGGATCAAATCATTCCAGAGGTCTGGTAAACAGAAGCTGCTGCATTTTCTTTCTTACATAGCATTAAAAATACTAGTGTCTGAGGGGATGGATTTTATGCTGTGTGATGCTGATGGCACCAGCAATGATTTGCCAACGTGGAGACAAACTGCATGGGGCACGGGGCAAAATACAAACACTGCTTCCAAGGCCAGACCCCAGGCAGGAATCAAACAGAATATTACCACAACCAGTGGATTTGAAATGAATATAAAGGCAAGGATCCCTTTCTAGGACTTTCATTGATTCGCACTTCTAATCTGGTGTTGGTCTGGACACATTACAGAAACAATGATTAATACAAAGCAGAAAGCAAAGAAGAAGGAACTGAAGGGATAGGGTGCCAGACGAAGTCAGAAACTTTTCTGACTGTATAACAAGGAGTCCAGGAATACCTTTCAATTTCAAATAAAGCATACACAAAGAAAATAGAACTTCCATGCTGCAGTGAGTTAGCACAGGGGTATATAAAGGAGGGATTCCTGCTTTGCAACAACTCCTGTGCCTATAAGAATCCTCAAACACACATACATGCATTCTCACTCAAAGACCTACAACTCTAACAGGCACACCTACTTACACAAGCTTTAAATAAAACATTCATACCACTTGCACATATGCTCACACAAATTTACTCAACCCACACCATGTTTCACTTGAGTCAATATACATGTACATAAGTTTGGCCATTTTTACACGGACGGCGCAGCAGCGCCGATGGGTGGAGATGGATGTGGATGGGTGGGCGAGCACACCCATCAAACACCCGGTGGCGCCGAGCAGGGAGACAATTACATGAACAGTGCCACGGGGGGTTGTGGGATGGAAAGGGGAGGGACCGGCAAACACCCAGCAGCCAAACACCCATCCCGGAAGCACCCAGCAAACACCCGTGGAAGTACACGGACAGCCGGGACCGGGTACGCCGGGGAAGCCCCGCCCGGCACAGCGACGGCACAATATGGCCAACAGAGGGCAAATGAAGCTGTGCAATGTGGCCCCGCCCCCGAGCCACCAGGACCCGTATGGGCAGGCAGGAGGGAGCAGGGATGACAGCCACCACAAAGGAGCCATCTCCGCCCATCCCCGGCACAGAGCCCAGATCACCCAGTGCCACGGGCCCCTCCCCCCAGCCGAGCACCACACACACAGCAGACAACAGAAGTACACAGGGATGGGCATAGAGTACGGATGTGTGAAGCCTCACACCCCAACCTGTTAACCTCACTCCCACAGATGAGCGCCCCAGTCTGGTGAGGGGAGCTACTGCCGGCAGTGCCGAGAGGAATTGGGAGATGCAGGCCCGGAACAGGTGGAGGAGAAAGGACCTCGGCAGGGAGCTGCTGCAGGAAACCAGAAGGTTAGCCGAGGTACACGCACAGGAGCTCGCCCGCACAAAGGAGGTGAAAATAGGGGAGGGTGTCACGGGTTTGGGGGTCCGCACCCCCACTTTACCGGGTTTGAGTGACTCAGTTTCCCTTGCGCACAGTTCTCTTGAATCAGTTCTCTCTCTGGCTAATTCAAGTGTGCCACAATGAAACTCCTTTGTCACACAAGGGCCCGATCCTTCCCGTTTACAGACTCTTTACTCTCTGGGTTCGCAAGAGCTTGAGGGCTCTTGTAGCTCACTTGTGTTCCAATATTAGACACTTTCCACTTCTTTATGAAATAAGAAGTCAGTTTATTGATTACATAAACAAGATAGTTAAACAGAGTGGTAATTAGAAATCAAAGGTAAATATAACGCATTCCTAACTTATACTGGTTGAGTTCCTAAGTTATTCATCTTACCCTAGCGAGTCCACAAGTTCTGGTTTCTCAGCCATAAAGGTAACGTCTGGCTGGGCACTTGGCTTTAAAGAGCGGAATCTCTCTCTCAGTTCATGCTGCCCCAGCCTGTTGTTGACAGGCTGCTCATTCGTATGCAGATGCTCAAGCTGGCTTTTGCAAGAAGTCTCTCTCCTTTGTATCTTACTCCCATTTAAATAGGAATTTAAGCTCCTTTGTCTCGGATTTCCCGCCTTGGGGATCGGCACGTCCGCAACCCAGGTAAACATGGAAGTTCATTAACATCTGCACAGGCTGTCTAGCGAGCCAGATGTTTTGAATACACTTTGTTATCTCTTGTAGTTTCTGTAGACTGGTGACGTGTGAGAGGTCTAATTTGAGTTCTACAGTTCTCATTTTCAACCTTACAAACATGTGGAACCTTTGACATTACATAGTGTACATGTATAGTATCATTACATACATGTGAAACCTTTGGTGCCCCACATTTACCAAACATGTAGTCCCGTGTTACACGTGTGTGACCCCATGTTTCACCGTGACAGAGGGGGAGAGGGACCAGCAGATAGTGGCAGCCAAACTGGTCTCACACCGAGCACCTGTGGGACAGGCACCTGACTGCCTCCCTCCACTGTGAGATGCGGCTCGACCGAGCCAAGATGGCGAGGGGATGTGTCGCGCTGGAGGGGACCTCCGCACGGGCCCTTGACTTCATTGGGGGGCGGTGGGGCTCCTGTGGAGGGAACCCCGGCAGGACACGCCCTGTCCAGGCCCGGGTGGAGGGATGGCAGGCAATACCACCAGGGCACCCCCCACAGGTGCAGCCCCCCCAGCACTTCGGCCAACAATGGTTTCCCCAGCAGCACCCCTTCCCCAGTCTCGTTGACAGGGTCACTCTCCCCCACATAGCCCCACAACATGAACTCGTGGGGCTGCCCTTCCAGCCCGCACCTCTCCCAGTTCCTCCACAGTTGCCTCCGAGACCCCCCCCTCAGGGAACCACGGTCTCCCCCCGTGAACCCGGAACCTCCAGGTGACCAACTGCCCATGCCGGTCGCCCACCAGTTCCAGTAAGCCAGACCACATAGTTGTCAGGAAAGGGGGTGGGGTGGGGAGGACATAGCGAAGAGCAGAGGGATGCGGGGAGGAGCTGCTGTGTGGGGAGCAATGGGAACAGCAGAGGGCCATGGAAAGGGCTGTGGCAGTGCAAGGCAGGGTGTAACACAGACCTTACATTCCATTACCCCAGGGTCCAGCACCCCAGCCCGATATGGAGCGGCCTGTGGACAACGGAGAGCCCGGGCCGGCCGGCCGCTGCTCCCAAAGGACAGCGACTTTAAGGGCCCACAGGGGATTGAGCCTTGGTGGTGCACCGAAGCGGGCATGGGGAAGGCCCCGCAAATAGTGGGGGGAAAAAACCTTGTACAGAACCCCTAGTAAACTGTTTTACATTACCACTCTGTTATTCAGTGTGTCAATGGGGGCACCATGGTGGCAAGGGGTCACTCCATAGGCAGTCGGGGGCAGGGCATTCACAAGACAGGTGCTGGAAGCATACGTCTCTGGCCTGCAGGCAGCCGGGTGGGGAACAGCATGGCTCCCATGGCCGGGTACAGGTCTGCATAGTTACATCAGTAGAGCACTGGGCATGCCACCGATAAGGTGCCAAAGCCTGGTGCGGTTTGCTTGCCATGGCTAGAAGGCAGTGGGTTACCCAGTGGCATGGGGCACAGGCCTCACAGGACTGGAGAACTCCTACGACCCAAACAAGAGGCCACAAGCGGATTGTGGGAACTGACATAACAGGATTTATTGTTACCCGTTACACGGTATCGTGAAGGGTTGAGGCTGTCAACAGGCCTACTCAGTTGCCTGCCATCTGGGCGACAATGCACTGACACAGAGTGTCCTGGTTCTCCTCAGATATGCGCCTGAACACGCCACCCTGGACATGTTGGTAGAGGGGCACGGGACCCTCTTTCTGCACTGGTGGGGGGTAGTCAAGGGCAGCTCCCCTGGTCTCGCAGACATTGTGCAGGATGCAGGCCGCCAGTACAAGGATGGGGGTATGTCGCAGATCGAACTGGCTCCTGTTCATGAGCAGGCGCCAACGCCCCTTGAGCAGCCTGAATGCCCGCTCCACCATGCTCCAAGCCAACAAGAGCTGTTCATTGAAGAGCTGGCGCTCCGCTGTGCACGCAACGGGATAGACCCTCATAAGCCACGGACTCAGCAGGTAGGCAGGGTCCCCTATCACCACTGGGGCCATGGAGACCCCCTCAGTGACATGGTACAGGTTGGGAGCTATCTCCCTGTCAAACATGCATGCATAGAAAGGGGAGGCCCACAGTATGTGAGCATCATGGCTCCTCCCAGAGTGGCCGGTATAGACATTGGTAAACAGAGCCCGGTGATCCATCGTGGTCTGGAGATTGATCAAGAACACCTGCCTCTGATATAGGTAGTCCGTCTTGGCGTGTGGGGGCCGGATGATAGGGATGTGGGTGCTGTGTATTGCCCCATGCAATAGGGGAAGCCCACGTCCTCGAAGTCGCGGATCACAACCTCTGGATCCCGGAGCAGTATGACTCACTCGAGCAGTAGCTCAGCTAGCAGGTCGCACATGTTGTGGAGCACCCTGTTAATGGTCACGGTCCCCACCCTGAACTGCTCCCCAATGCTCTGACAGGAATCGGGGGTGGCCAGTCTCCACACGGCCATGGTCACGTGCATCCCTGGTGGCAGTGGATACCGCATGTTGGGTTTGTGCCTCCGGAGATGTGGATTCAGGAGCTCTCCAAGCCGGGCCAACAATGTGCGGTTCATGCGGAAGTGGTCCGTCCACTCCTCGTCCGTCCAGGTGGCCAGCATGTTCTCCCACCATTCATTGGTGCGAGAGCGCATCCAATTCAGCCTCCGCGTTGGGACAGTGACACGGCACCCGTAGACATTGAGTGGCCACTGGGATGGGCGCATGTCCTGGGACACTGGTTCTGAACATGGACCGTCGGTGGACAGTTACCCTCTGTGCCCACCACAATGATGCAGCTCGTCGGAGGTTGGCCACTCTCCTGTGCCATACGCCATGGTTGTAGAAGCAGTGACCTGGCAGTAGTAGCTTGGCCCATTGCTCCAACACCAGCTCCAGGATCATGAAGCAGGCGGCCAGGGCCATTACAAGGACAGCCCTCCACTCAGGGGGCTCATTAACAGGCAGCATGGTACCACCCACAACACTCACACTCGGGGTGTGTGTGTGTGTGTGCCCACCACCGGAACCAGTGCAGGATAACCTAGCAGCTACCTGCCTAGGTGTTACATCACCAGGGGACCTGACCCAGGCCTGCGCAGCTGTGACTGTGTCCCCTTTAGCCACCCGCCCTGTGAGTGGCCTCTGCACCTAGCAATCACCTGGCTGCGATCCGTTCCCCCTGGCCCCGAGCCCTGTGCGCCCTGCACACCCGCACTGTGCCTCCTATGTCCCCTGCTAACCATAGCCTGTCCCAGGGTCCTGGGGACAGCTGCACAGGGCGACCCACTGAGCACACCCGCCAACCCCCTCCGCTGCACCTGCACCCCGTTCTGGACACCAGCACAGTAACCCCGCTATCTCTCATTCACCTGGCTCACATCACTTCTCACACTACACCCCACGCCCGGCCACAGCTACCAGCACACATATGTACCCTGGCAGCCCGTGCTGTCTGCCGTGCAAGTAGCACGTTACCGTGGGCATATTCCACGCACCTGATGGGGATTCCCCCTCGGCGGATCACTGGCACATCCCCCCCTCTCGGACCACCTGGCAGCCATGGGCCTTGTGGTGTTCTGGAGCGTCTCTGTGGGCTGGGGGCCCCCCACCCCCTGTGCCCCTGCAAGGACCCCATGCAATCCCTTGCCAGGGTGCATCTGGCCCAGCCTTGCTTCGGCCACATTGCTTGAAGGCCACGGCAATGTGCAGCTATGTCCCATCAAGATATGGTGCATGGAATTCCTTGTGCCAACATGCTGTTGGAAATGCTGTGGCAAAGCCGCAATGTCCAGCTGCTGATGAGCGACCCCCTGTTGGTGACGGATGGCTTCAATCTCCTGTCATGGTACATGTGGGTGATGGGTCATCCATTGGGGTGTCCGTCTTGCAGGAGGAGTGCTGGGGAGCTCGACTTCACCCTCCTTCAACAGCCTCTTTGGGACCAACCAACCGCAGTTGTAGTGCCCTGGACCACACCGGAGATCACAGCTGTCCGCCTGGTGGCTGCACGTCCGGAGTATGGGCTGGCCCTCCAGGCCGCGGGTCCCCATGTTGCTACTGACTACACCGGCATCCTACTGCATTCCCGTGGCGTCTCCCATCCGCGATCGGACTGCCAGGTGCTTCTTGGGGAGCTGGGTCTGCTACCCACTGATGTTGGAGGACCCCTGCTGACCGGAACCCCAATGACATGTGAACTTGGCACCCTCCAATCGGTGATGAACTTATGACTTGTGAAGGCTGCCACTGCCACGGAGAACCATCTACTGCCCCGTTTCATGGTGGAGGTGCATATGCGTTCCTGGGGATTCCACCGGGGTCCATTCGCCTTGGAGGATCTGGTCCTGGCCCAGTGGTTTCAGGGGCACCCTCTGGCCTCTCCATGAGCAGGGCATCCTGAATGGCCCCTCCATCGCATTGTCATTGGCGTGCCTGTTCTGTGGGTCGCCCCAACCTTCACCCCACCTGCTCTGGGCCAGGGTACTGTGTAACCCGGTGTTGGGCTGGCCTATCAGCCGGACCCCATTGCTGCTTCCCTTCACTCTGGCCCCCATAGCCCTGTAACATTCCGGACCGCTTCCTTCACTCTGGGGGTAACTGCAACGGGGCCCCTGCGTGCTGGTTGTGGGGAATTAACACGAGTTCCTGAGTGCCCCTTAACCGGACTCTGTTTGGCAGTTCCCCCCCTTTCATCCTATCATTAATAAAGTCTGTGCCTTTGCCTGTACCACCTTGGGTGCATTTGTGTCTGTGTGCGACACCACACACCCCTCCCCTGGCTGGAGCCCTGTCCTTGTGTGTGGGTTCCTGTGATGGGGGTTCCTGCAGTTCCTGCTCTGGATGACTGGGGCTGTCGGGTGGCATATAGTGGTGCATGACGGCTTCCCCTGTGGACTCCATCATGGCTCATGGGTTCGCCCCTCTGGGTGGTGTGGCCCCAATGCATCACGCTGTGAGCGCTGTCCTTCATGTTCCAGTGGCTACCTGCTGTCCTCCTTCCATGTGTGGGCACCCTTCCTGTGGCCTAGCCCCTGCTTCTCCCTGTGGCCGTGTTGCGTGTTGCCTTGGTAGCTTGGCTGGGCCGTTGTGGTGTGCATTTAGCAACTGTGTGCTGCTGATGTCCCATGGAGGTGCTCTCAGTTGTACCCCCAGCGCTGGGGGGGGAGGGAGAGGGGCGTTAGCGGGCCCCAACCCCTCCTTAACGGCTGGTGTTGCCCTGGGGGCCTTTGCACTCACATACTGGGCTGTCTGGCAGGGGATACCCATTGGTTGGCCACCCCACCTGGGCTGTCCTGCCTTCCACCACTCCTGGCACCCCCTGTTGGTTGCCACCATTTGCACTGTAGGTGATGTATGGGCGTCAGGCCCAACGGGCAGCTGATCGTGACTGTGGGCTGTGTACGGGCCTGTTGCTGGCCGCCCATGGTCCCCCTTGGTGTGAGCGGGTGGGGTGCTGGCTTGGGTGTCCCTGGCCACTGCATGGGCCGTGCTTGCTGTGTAGTTACTGACCCCTGCTGACCCACTCCCTTTCCGTGCACCCTCTCCCCTTCTCCCTCTCCCTTCTCGCTACTCTGGCTGTGTTTCTGGCTGTTCCCCGCCTGGCAGAGATGGCTGGCCAGCTGCAGTGTGGGGCCTCGGATCTCCGTGCTGGGACCCGCCTGTACGATGAGATCAGTGAGTGTGCTGCCTATGTGCAGGGCCCTCTCCCTGGGTGCCTGTTCGGGGTTCCACAGTGTTGGGGCCCACTGTTCCATCCATGATGGCCCCTTCTCTCCATCCCTTAGTGCAGGTGATGATTGCCGAGCGGACTAGGGAGCAGGAAGATGTTGTGCAGCTGCTGCTGCACCTCCTGGAGTGGGTGCACCGCCTGGACTGTGCTCAGGCGGATTGCTGGAGCTGTGTACAGGGCCGGCGTCCCTATTGAGGCCGGGGCCCCACCCCAGGGAGCCACCCTCCATGCTGCTGCTCCATCTCCCTTGTACCTTTCCCATGTTCCACACCCTTCCCCCTTGTATTAAAGTTGCTTTTCCCCCTTCCCTGGGTGTGTGTCTTGTTCCTCCATGTGGTCTGGTGTGGCAGAATAGAGTATGTAGATTAGCTCTGCCTGTGTCTTTTCTCAAGGTGGCAGAACAGAGCATGTAGATTAGCTCTGAATACTGTGTTTGTTCCCAAGAACTTACTAGCGCAGGCACTGTAGCAATTTATTAACACGGACTCAGCAGATTACACAGGGACTTTCCGACGCAAGCGCAGTACTAATCCCAGACGTGACTCAGCATTTGACCTGCGTAGTTCGCCCCAGTTACATAGCACTGGACACTACTCCCATATCAAGAATTATGCTGAATATTGTGTTGGAGCTGGGGAAACAAAGAACTGTGCATTGATTGGGTCATGATCAGAAGCATGGTGCTAGATGAAAATGTATAAATATATGTGCCTTTCTTTGTTGGGTGCCTGATGATCCAAAGATCCTCAGTCCCACAGCCGCTGTGTATCCTGCAATAAAGCCTGATCTGATAGACGTCTCTGTGCAGTCTCCTCTCATTATTGCCCCCACAAAGCAGAATTTCTCCAACACTGGTCTCTTGTGTGGGCGCCTCTTGGTAGTTGTGACACTGTTGCCTGGCAGGGACCGGTTATCCCATGCCCCCCTCCCCATCTCGGCGTATGTGCAGCTGCTCTGCTGTATCCTTTGGGGGTCCCCCTGCTGTCCCTGGCCTGGGTTGTTTGCAGCCAGTCGGCCACCTGTCTTGGTTTCCTTCTGTCACCCACTGGCCTAGTCTCTGTCTCCTCCTTCCCCACATGTGTCTTGGGCCGGGGGTCTGTCCCCTTGGCTGCTGTCCTGGTGCCCTGCCCCTCCCAGCGTTTATGGTAGCCCCCCCCCCCATTGGCCACACGGATACCTTGTTGGTGTGGGGATGCCAGCAGCGGGTTTGCTGCCAGTTGGTGTGGTCTGGGTGTCCCCCCGGCCCTGCCCCTCCCAGCGTTTATGGTAGCCCCCCCCCCCCATTGGCCACACGGATACCTTGTTGGTGTGGGGATGCCAGCAGCGGGTTTGCTGCCAGTTGGTGTGGTCTGGGTGTCCCCCCGCCCCTGCCATTCCCTGCCAGCCTGGGTGTGCTGTGGGTTTCCATTCCTGCCGGCATGACTGCATGTGTCTGGTTCCCGGATCCTTGCCCGGGGGCCATGGGATTGTGTGTGTGGGTCCTCTGCCGGTGTGTGTGTGTGTGTGTGTTGGGGTCCCCTGCTGCACTGGGCCTCTGCCCCCTCCCCTGTGCCCCCTCCCACCTCACCCCCCCACTGGGGGGTCCCCCACTTCCTTGGCCATGCAGCCCTTCCCTGTGTGGTTGTGTGAACGTTTGTGTGTGGGCGGTGTCTGGGGGGGGCATGGCGCCTGGCTGTCTGGGCCTGTTATGGGGCTGGCTGGGGTCTGCTACCATGTGTCTCCTGTCATCCCAGCTCCCTCCTACTGTCAGTGGGAGGGGGAAAGGCAGGAGGGAAACAGAAAGATACAACCATCACGCACACTTCCTGCACATGGGGTGCTCTGCAGGTAGCAATGGGGGAAAACGAGGTCCGTCAGGATAGCATGTGGGTCCTTCCACGTGCTACTGCACCAGGAAGTCAGGTCCCTATCATCATAGGGAGGAGAACTATTGGGAAGGGGGAAGGGGTCCCACATACTCCAACAGTTACCCAGAAAGGGACTAGGAGGTCTCGTGAAGGGAAGTGCACAGGAATTTGGGGGAGTAGGACCCAGGGCAGAGGGAAAGGCAAGGGGGACTTTCACACCACAGGGATAGGGAGCGAACCCCAGGAGGGGAGAGGGAGGCGAGCGGAGCAGCGCAAGAGGGGTGGGACCCAACTGCATCGTGGGAAAGCTCCGTCAGATCAACGCTGCTGGAGTTCCTGTTGGGGGTTGCGGGAAACTGGGAGCGGCGGCAGCTCCACAGCCTGAGCCGCATCGTCTGTCTCGGCATGGGGGAGGGACTTCCGGCCAGCGGCCGCCAGGTGAAGGTGGCAGTGGCGGTGGTGGCTGACAGTACCCTCCCCTCGAAAACCCCTTCCCAGGTGGCGGGCTGGTCCGGGTTTGTCTGGGTGGCAAAGATGGAAAAGATGGAGTAGCCGAGGGGCCCAGACATTAGCAGCAGGTTCCCAGGATCTCTCGTCAGGCCCAAAGCCCTGCCAATCGATGAGGTAATGGAGCCGGTCATGGCGAAGCTTTGCGTCGAGGATGGCTCGGACCTCATAATCAGGACTGGGACCCAAGGTTCCAGGGCTGGGGTCATCCCCAGGAGGCCCTGGAGTAGTCCACGAAGAGACTGATTTGAGGAGAGAGACATGGAAGGTGGCATGTATGCAAAGGTTCTGAGGGAGTTGTAAGATATACGTGACCTCATTTACTTGTTGAAGGACGGGAAAAGGTCCAAAATATCTATGATCAAGCTTGGCAGACGGGCGTTTAGAGGGATAATGTCCACCCATACTAATTCTCCAGGGAGCAGCTGATGAGCCAGGCGTCAGTGATGGTCAGCTTGTCTCTTGTAATGCTGTTGGGCCACTTCTAGGTTTTTTTTGCCAAGGCATGCACTTGTTGTATTTGCTGGGCAAGGGCCCCAGCAGCAGGAACTGGAACTGCTGGAAGGTCAAGGGAGGACATTTGTGGGTGGTAGCCATAAGTGACAAAAAATGGAGAGTTCCCGATAGAGGCACTTGGAGCATTGTTATAGGCGAACTCTGCCATGGGGAGCCAGGCGTACCAATCATCCTGGAGGTATCCAATATAACATCGAAGGTACAGCTCAAAGTTTTGATTGACACGTTCTACCCATTAGCCTGGGGGTGGTATGTGGTTGTAGGTTTCAGTTTGACATGCAGGGGCTTGAAGAGGGTTGTCCAAAAGTGCGAGACAAATTGTGTTCCCCGATCACTTATTATTTCAGCTGGTCACCCATGGAGCTTCACCACATGTTGTAAGAACAGCAGTGCTGTACGTTGTGCTGTAGGGAGCCCTTTGCAAACAACAAAGTGTGCCATCTTTGTGAAGTGATCCACGATTACAAAAACCATGTCGTATCCCCAGGAAGGGGGTAGTTCAACTATAAAATCAAGTACAATCTGGCACCAGGGTCCAGAAGGGGTGGCAGTGAGTTGGAGGAGGCCCGCTGGGGCTCGTCTGGGTACCTTCGAATGGGCGCACGTGGCGCAGCCTTGGGCATAGTGGTGGACATTGGAAGCTACCATAGGCCACCAAAAGCGCCATCGAAGAAGGTCGAGGGTGTGCTCTGCCCCAGGGTGCCCCGTTAGCGGGGCATCATGATGAACCCACAAGATATGGGAATGACAGGAAGGGGGTACCACGAGTTGGTACCCTTCCTAATGAGTCCATCCTCATGGATATAGGAGGGATTCTCCTCGAGCTGTAATTCCCGCGTGGAGGCCTGGCGCAATTGGTCCAGGGAAAGGAAGGTAGTGGCAAATACTTTGCTGTCCAAAACGGGGCCGCATGGGCGCACCTCGTGCTCCTTCCTTTCATGGTATCTGGACAAAGCGTCCGCCAAGATGTTCAGCTTTCCTGGATGATACTGTATGGAGAAATTAAAACAAGCAAAGAATAACACCCAATGGGCATGTCTGGGGTTGGTGATTTGGGCGGTTTGCAGAAAGGTTAGATTCTTGTGGTCTGTTGTAACAGTAACAGGGTGTTGTGTTCCTTCCAAATAGTTCCTCCAGGTTTTGAAGGCGGCCTTGATGTCTAGAAGCTCTCAATCGAAAATGGTGTAGTTCCTCTCAGCAGGTGAAAGTTAGCAGGAGTTGTATGCACAGAGCAGTGAGCTTCTGCCGGCTATTTCTTGGAGGAGGACCGCCCCTATGGCGATGCTAGATGCATCGGCTTCAACAAAAAATGGTTTGTGGAAGTCAGGGTGTTGAAGGAGGGGTGCTTGCATGAACGCCCTTTTTAGGAACTGAAAGCTGTGTTCCTGTTCGGGGCCCCACATGTAGGGGTGATCCTTCTTGAGAAGCTGCGTGAGTGGGGTTGTGACTTCTGCATAGTGAGGCATGTATTGGTAGTAGTAGTTTACACTACCGAGAAAACGCTGGAGGGTTTTAATTGTCTTGGGGGGTGGCCATTGCTGAATTGTAAGGATTTTTTTTTGTCCATCTGAATATCTGCTGGACTGATAATGAAGCCAAGGAATTTTATGGTGGTAAGGCGAAAGGGGCATTTTTCTTGTTTGCAGTAAAGCTTGTGCATCTGCAGATGTTGTAAGACTTGACGGACATGCTGGACATGTTGTGCCAACAACGAGGAATAAATCAGAATATCATCTAGATAGGCTATTACAAAGGAATCTAAGATGTCTCAAAAGATATCATTGATGAGGTGTTGGAAGGCGGCCAGAACATTTGCCAGACTGAAGGGCATAACTAAATATTCAAAATGCCCATACCTGGTGCGGAAGGCCGTCTTCCGTTCATCCCCCATGTGAACTCGAAGAAGGTTGTATGCTCCTCGGAGATCCAATTTCGTAAAAATCCAGGCCCCCTGAAGCTGATTGAGAAGTTCTGGTATAGTCACACTGTTTAGACCACGATAATTGATGCATGGCCGAAGGCCACCATCCTTTTTCTAGACAAAAAAGATGGGTGCCCCCGCGGGGGATGTGGAGTGCTGGATAAAGCCATTTTGAAGGGCTTCATCCAGATAAGTACGGAGCTCTCTTAGTTCTGGAGCGGAAAGGGCATAGATGCGGCCAAAGGGGGGTTCTTTCCCTGGGATCAAGTCTATCGGGCAATCATAAGGGTGGTGTGGAGGTAATTCGGCAGCCTGGGTTTTGCTAAATACCTCCGCAAACTCTGCATATTCTCAGGGTAGGTGCACTTCGGGGACGTCTGGCGGGATACCGAGGGTAGCACTGACAGGATGGGGTAGGGACTTGTCAGTGTTGGGTACAATGGGGGGAATCAAACCGGAGTTGTTTTTGAGCCCAGAGGATTTGGGGTTCATGTAGTATAAGCCAGGGGAGGCCAACGACCACAAGGAAAAGAGGGGTGCATACTACATCAAACGTGAGGGTCTCGCCGTGTTGCCCCATAACACAGGACAATGGTGTGGTTTGTTCCGTCACAGGTCCCGAAATCAGGGGGGAACCATCAATCGTGTGGACCGCTTCAGGGTGCCCTTTGGGCTGCATGGGGATATCCTGGGCTTGTACTAATGCTGCATCAATAAAGTTTCCAGAGGCCCCTGAGTCAATCAGGGCCCACACCACAAGCGAGCATTGGGGGGCGAGGATGAGGGTAAGTGGCCGTTGAAGATGGAGCGGGGCATGGGTTGAATGGAGGGAATAGTTTTCACGGTTGAGACATCCCCTGCCCGTCTCGACCCTTGGCATTTCCCGGCTGTCGCTGGAGGGGAGGTAGAGCTGGGCAGTCCTGGATAAAATGCACCGGGTCCCCACAGTAAAAACACGCACGTGAGCATTGACAGTGTTCCCTCTCGTCCGGTGTTAGGGGTCCTCGTGAGGCCCCCAGATGCATTGGATCCAGGCCCGATACATTGGAGTCAGCCCCATCTGGGCTAGGGAGCACCGTAGGCAGCAGTCTTGACCCGAACCCCCTGGTGTCCTGTCGCCTTTCTCTTCTTCTTTCTGCAAGACGATCATCAATTTGGAGAACGAGGGTGGCCAGGTTGGCCCAGGTTGCAGGAAGGGCAGTATAGGCCAGCTGGTCCTTAAGATCGTCCGTGAGTCCCTTCTGGAAGTGCACTTTTAAGACATCGTCCAGCCATTGTAGTCCCAGGGCAAGCTGTTGGAACTGAGTGATATATTCCAAAAGGGGAGTCCGTCCCTGCCGGAGAGAAAGAATGGCCGTCTCGGTGTCCTGTATCCTATGAGGGTGGTCAAAAAGGAAACTAAGCTCCCAGTTGAAATCCTTATAATTAGACAAAAGGGGGCTGCGGCTAGCTAACAGGTTGGTGGCCCATTCCAAGGCCACTTCTCCCAAGTTCCCAATAATAAATGCAACCTTCAGGCCATCGGTGGGATAGGTTGCCGCCTGTGTGGTGAAAGTCAGGTTGCACAGGGCCAAAAACCCTCGAAAGACCTTGAGATCCCCCTGGAATTTATCAATGCAGGGCCCCCGAGGTTCTCTAGGAAGTACAGTAGGTGCCGGTCCTGGCGGCAAACATACAGCGAGCCCAGCAGCGCCCTCCACCTGCGGGGCCCCAGCAGGTTGGTCTGGAGGCGCCTGTCAGGGTACGCCCCCGTGGCCTCCAGCGCCACCCACAAAGAGTCATCAATCAGCCGCACCCACCTCCGGGCATTGTGGCAGAGCCGCCAACCCCTCCGCCAGCAGAGACATGGACTCAGCAGTTGCTGAGCAACTGCCACAGCTGAGAATGCCGGCACCGGCACCTGACGCCGTGCAGAGCACGGGGACGGGGCCACAAACACCTTGCCGCTCAGCGTGGCTCCAAGCACACACTTGGGGCAGGGCTTCCCCTTCAAATGCCAGCGCTGTGTCTGTTAGACTGCCCCCCCCACCCCGTGCTGAGAGAGAAGGAGAGAGAGACAGAGACTTGGAGCTTGGCGAGTGATTCCCGTTTCTCCCTTCATTTCCCTTTGGGTGACTGTGTGGCATGCTTTTTGGACTGACTGTGAGTGTGACTGTTCCTGTTTACCCCATTTCCCTAATTTGGTGAGGGTAAGTGAGACCTTGGTGTGGGTGGAGGGTGAGGGGTGCGAGTCAGCCTTTTCCCCCTCCTGGAGTCCCCTGATCCCTCCCTCTTCCTTTGTACGAGTGAGCCTTGTCCTACCCCCCCGAACCTGGGACCCTTTCATTTTGCTCCCTCACCTCACACACCAGCCTTCCTTCCCTGTGGGGTGATTGGGGTGTGTGTGCGGTGGGTGGTGGGAGAGGAGAAGTGCTCCAGCATAGTGACCCGGTGCCCTATGATGATATAGGCCTAATCCCTCGTGGATTTAAAGGACCAACTACTATCCTGACGGGCTTTCTCCAACTTCCGAGCAAGTCTGGGGAGCTGTGCTGTGCCCCTCTATCCCAGGGTGTGTGCCTGTGGGTTCGGAAGTGTCCAGATCTGGAATTGGGATGTCCCGTCCCTGACTACTCCCTTCCCCGTGACAGCGCCAGGAAAACTGTGGCTGAGGGGGGGCGGCAGGCACCCACTGGGCAACAGCGGTCGCCAACTCTGTGTGTTGCTCTTGCAAGTCCGTAATCTGCATCGTGAGGGTTTGCACTGCGTGCACTAACTTCCCTATTTCCTGGGCGACATCCACGCTAGAGACAGGTGAGGGGATGGAGGAGAGAGATGCCGGTGAATCTGTCAGTGGGAGGGGGAGGGGGGGAAAGGCAGGAGGGAAACAGAAAGATACAACCATCACGCACACTTCCTGCACACGGGGTGCTCTGCAGGTAGCAATGGGGGAAAATGAGGCCCATCAGGATAGTATGTGGGCCCTTCCACGTACTACTGCACCAGGAAGTCAGGCCCCTATCATCATAGGGTGCAGAACTATTGGGAAGGGGGAAGGGGTCCCACGCACTCCAACAGTTACCCAGAAAGGGACCGGGAGGTCTCGTGAAGGGAAGTGCACAGGAATTTGGGGGAGTAGGACCCAGGGCATAGGGAAAGGCAAGAGGGACTTTCACACTGCGGGGATAGGGAGCGAACCGCAGGAGGGGAGGGGGAGACTCGGATGCCCGCAGGCCCGCTCTGTCCACACTACCACTCTATGGGAAAAAGCCAGGAGGTTTCACAAACATACTACAGGCAAAGGAAGGGAGACACACGTATCCACGAACAGGGGAACAGGGCAAGGAGGGGAGGAATTACGATGGAGGGTTAGGGTAGGGGCAACAAAAACACAGTCAGTAAGCACAGTAACACTTAGCTTCCAATCAAGGGGCCAGTCTCTCCAGGCGTTCGAGCTCTGTTCACTGGCACTGCTGCTCCTGCAGTGCTGGCAGATAAAGGGCAAGCCCCACCCCCTGCATGCGCCTGGAGGCGACCGGAGTAGCACAAAGGGGGGCGGGACCCAACTGCGTCATGGGAGGGCCCTGGCAGATCAATGCCACTGGAGCTCCTGTCGGGGTTGCTGGGGCAACTGGGAGTGGTGGCAGCTCCACGTCCTGAGCTGCATCGTCTGTCTCAGCACAGGGGGTGGGACTTCCGGCCAGCAGACGCAGCCGCCGGGTGTGGGGGCGGTGGCTGACACCTACTCCGCCTGCACGGAGTCTGGTGGTTTGTGGGCAGAGCTGCGTGCCACGGCTTTGTTTGCCCTCAGTCGGCCATGTTGTGCCGTTGCTGTGTTGGGCGGGGCTTCCCTGTCGTTCGGTGTCTTGCATCTCCATGTAACTGTCATGGGTGTTTGCTCTGTGTTTCCCGGGGTGGGCGTTTGGCTGTTGGGTGTGTGCCGTCCCCTCCCCTTCCGTCCCACAACCCCCCGTGGTGCCATCCGTGTAAATATCACCCAGCTCAGCGCCGCCGGGTGTTCGCCGGGTGTGCTCACCCACCCACTGGGCCTGCCGCAATGTCTGTGTAAAAAAGGCCTAGGTTTCAAGTGCTGTGACAAAGTTCTGGGATTTTGTTTAGTCTTTTTATAGTGTCCTGGCTGATTTTTTGTGACCCCAATTCCTAGTGCTTGTTTTCCTGTTATCAATCACCTTCATCAGGTGGGTGCCGAGGGGTGATGGTCGCTTGAATGGCTGCTGCTTATCAGTTGGCATCTCCCTGGGCAGGAACATCTCCTCCTTCCCCTCTGGGCATGGAACAGATATACCTGCCAAAAAGTCTCCTTTGTTGTTGCAGCTGATCACTGGGTGCTTTGCGCAAGTTGCATACAAGCATCTTCTCATCAAGTGCCTTTGTTTAAACACTCTCAGTTCTTTGTTCCAGGCTGGGTGCAGTTGGTCAAGATGAGTTAACAACAGGATGATGTAAATCACAGATCTTGCAAGACATGATAATATGTTGGGAGTTTGTGAGTTTGTGAAAGTCCTGAGAGATTATTTCCCACACGTAGTCTATCTGCTTATTTCTAGAAATCCCGCTTACTGGATCAGTACATGTGTTCAAAAGTTTTAATACAATAGTTACATATCAAGTCCATTTTTCAAGTATGGTCATTGGTTTCAAGTGTATCAAATCTCATAGTATATTACATACAATATTGTTTTGTTTAGGCCAGCTTTCTCCAAACAATCTCTTTCCTCTTCATGGGTTAGCAATCTTCCCACCACTTTGATGTGAGGTCCATGGGTTGGGTTTAGGTTGACTAATCTTGTTCTTGGTTTGTATTATTACAGACACATGGGCCTTTATATAAGGCTATACAATATATCTCTAAAAGCAAGTTACAATCTTTTCTGTCAAGCAGGAATACGATTATTTCATAACAAGGGGGTCTTCTGCTCTGCAACGTGCCATGCAGGGTGCCAGTCTTGAGAGTTCAGAAGTCTTCTCATTTTCTGTCACTCGTCTTCGCCACCTTATTCTTCTTGCACAGTTGTTCACTACATCTGCCCTATATACCAACTTCTCCCATTCGCCTCATTTTTGTCCAAGAAGTTAAACAGGCACTCTCTTATCGTGGTTGGCAAGAGCCGTGCTAATACTATCCTGTTCTTCTAGTTTATCTGGTACATTTTTCCTTAGTGCATATTGGTCAGCACTCTGTGACTTTCACTGACTGTACTTTTAGTCTGTTCAGTCAGCCTTTCCAAATAGATAGATGCTTTTGCTTAGCTTGCTTTTTAACCATTTAAGGTATATGTGGGCTTGCATATGTGGGCTTGACATGAGTAGGCCCTAACAATCCCCTCCTGAATAACTCCACACTTAGGGAGTTATTCCAAAATGGGTGAGTTCAGTCAGGGCTTAATCCCTGCTGAGCTTGCCTCACCAGCTAGTTATGAACATTCAGGGAGTGAGTCTGAGACACAAGTATAGCTTTTTGTTGCAGAAACCTTATAGACTGCTTCACCCAACATCCAGTTCAACAGGTCAAGAGCAATATTACTAACTGCAGACCAAACAGCACCACAATGGGGTGTAAGGCCAAATTTAAACTTTCTGTTGCTGTTGGGAACCATCCCAACAAAGCTTTCCCACCAAAAATTGTGACCAACCAGCTCAATGTTATCAGACATATCTATTATTTCTTCATTATTGTGTTTAACAGTTACTCAAATTGTGTTACTTTTGTTAGTAATTTGCTGCAAATAGGCATGTAATTTTTGGTCTTGTAGTAACCTTTTTACTAGTGTCATTCATTCCTATTGATACTGGTCATACAATACGAAATAATTCTAGGTATGCCATCAGATGTTTAGCAGTCCACCGGGGTATATGATAACTAAAACTGCATTCATTAATAACAGTAATATTACAAAAACACCTATTTACTAATTTTACTCCGAAATACAAAAATACCTCATCAACTATAATATATGAACATGCTGTTGTAATGCATACACATGATCTACCAGTATATACAATAGCATTTTTTCCTTTACTTAAACATATTAAAGTTTACAATATTGATCATTTTTGGGGTACAATCAATCATCCCGCTCTTGTAGCGATTCATCCTCGCATACATAGCCTAAATCCAAATGCGGAATACATCCATGCAAACTAATTGTTATCCAGTTATCATGTTTTCTATATACCCGTTCCTGCTCCTACCCCTCCTAGCACAGTTTCCAGGATGGACAACTTGTTTTGAATAACCTCATCATCAATTCTGTTCAGCACTCCCATAGTGGTACCTCCCCCTCCTAGAATAGTGTCACACCTCACCTTATTTTTCACATCCTATCATCTGAAAGGGCTCTTTTAACTTTAGATCCACAACTGTGTCCAACACTTGGTAAACAGACTACATTCCCCTCTTTTCCCAGGGTGAAAACAGACATGATGCTAACTCCACTTTAACACCGCTTTAACATTTCTTATGCATGTTGAAGGGCTGTATAGGGCACCAATACAGCCCTGCCCTGCAACATGCATAAGAAATGTTAAAACGCTGTTAAAGTGGTGTTAGCGTCATGTCTGTTTTCACCCCCAGTTGCATTAGTTACCATGGACAGAGTTACCTCGGTCACTACAGTTGTGGGTTTACTATTACAGGGTACCAATAATGTTGCTTTACTACCAGAGATGATGCAGAGTATCTTAACTACTGGTGCTATGATTTACTGGTACTTTAAAATACATATTAACTGACCCAATTGCAGGCATATACGCTTTCAGTGTTGTTGGCCCTGAAAAATTCTGACTCATTGCTTTCACACAGACTACCAATTATTTAGCTGCATGAAAAGTGAAATGAAAAGTTGCATTGTTTAGTGATATTACATGACAAGACAAACACTAAACTGACAGACAGCCATGGCATAAACACAAAAGTATAGGATTCTACTCGTTATATTGTGTATATATAGCCAAAGATTTTAGCTGCAGCTATGACATGTAAACAAATTATTTTGTTTTGTTCACATTGGTTATTTTGCCTGTGGAAGGGCCCAGTCCCCAGACAAATCCATGCAATGTGAGGTTTTCTTGCTCTGAATTGTATAAATTCTATATTTTACAAAATATATAAACATTTTCAAACCAGTTCGACTCACAGTGTATAACTGTGTATTACATATTTCAGAAGTATTTGGATATCTTTCAAACTTCTCCTAAAAACGGAAACATATCCAAATATTTCTGCAATATTCTGTAACTCCATTCATCCCTGCTTTGGGCTGAATATCACCATTCTGCTAGGTTATGAAACTTTGCCAAAATTGGGCCATACTCGAGTTTTCTTTATACCACCACTTCCAAAGTCCTTGGAACTCCACTCTTTGACAACAGTTGTCTGTAGGACTGATTTGGCTGATAACTAAATAAACACACCGTGAGTATAACCAGTTTGAATTAAAGGGAGACTGGCTGACAGAGATGTATGGAGAGTAACATGATAGGAAGGCAGCATGGTAAACTATACAGTCTTGGAAAAGATGAACTTCTATGTATTAATATAATAAACTAGTATGTTCCCAGCCAGTGCACCTCTGACAGGGTCTGTTTCAATTTTTATTAGGGTTTCCTGCTGACACCAGCAGTGGGCATGCACTTTTTGCTGGACTGTATAAATAACATCCTGCAACTGGCTAATGCTATCATTATTTTTCCAGAGGATATCAATATGCTGGATAGTATCGCTTGTCACAGAGCCCCAAAGGACACCTGAGACCCCAGTGTGGTTTACCCAGCCATGCAGCAGGTCTCTTTTTAACCCTGTTATCTGAGTTGTTTGGAATGATGATGGGGATGACCGCTGTCCATAACACCAGACAGTTATGCACATCTCTTGCTGCCCCATTCCTGGCCACCATCCTGTTGCTGTCCCTGTGTTACTACCCATGCCAGGGGGTCATTCCCTCTTTGAGCTGTGAGAGGTGAAACCACTTAGCTCATAACTGAGCATCCCTTAATGATATGCACAGGCCCCTCCTCCCTCAAGATTGTTACTCATATTGTAGGCCTATCCCAGAAATCAAAATGTAAGCGTGCCACTGCTGTGGAGGCCCTGGGGGAAGCTGAGCACACGCCTAGTGTGTTCCTTCCTGGCCAAGTCTATTTATCCATGTGTTATTCTGTACACAATTTAGACCCTTTTCCTAATTTTATTTTCACAGGCACAACTTTCTGAGCCATTTGTCTCGGCTGTAAAAATGAAAGTACCTTTTTTTCTATTGCACTAGATGTTGTTATTTGCAACCTAGCACAGACCACTGAAATGCTACTCCCTGTTTCTTAAGAACACTTAACTGACTTTTCTCTGCAAAAACAGGGTAAATTCTTGTTAACAGAGAAATACTCTTTTAGGCAGTTTTCACAGAAGACACTCTCCACGCTACCCACACACCCACTATACATGTTGCAGGGCTGCAGTGTTGTCGTATGGGTGCCCTGTAACATGTATAGTGGGTTGGAGGTTGGTGGGTAGCGGGTGGAGAGTGACTTGTGTGAAAACACCCTTAGACATAACTCAAATGCAAGCTGGGTTCTCCAGCTTTTATGCTTACATATGCGAAGCATTCATTTTTCTTTATTCCAGGCACTTCTATGCCTTTCTTTGACTCCTTCTCTGGGATATCCAAGTCCCACCTATTTTCAGACCCTACTTCCTTGTTTCTCTAGTTAATTTATTCATGGGCTTATTTCCCCCAAAAGCACAAGCACAAATAAATATAACTTCTAAAGCAATTGGTAGCCATAGGTCATCATTAATCTTTCTCAAGGATCCTGCCAGCTATATCAATCTGTTTACCAGGTTTTTATTACTAATTAGCTTATTTAATTTGTTGGGTTCTTTTCCTAATTCATATTCTAGCAGGTTCAAACCTGGATCAGCATTTAACTTTATAAAGATGCCTTGGAGGGACTGACATGACCAAATGAACACACCATTATTGCCTCAATGCAGAGTAGACGCAATTAAAGACATTCAAAGAAACACAAACCAAAAAGCTAACATAAGAAGATCAACCATAAAACAGAATAGGTGTCCCATAAGTATCCATTAACACTTAACTGACTTTTCTTTACTCGGAACTGTTTCCATGTATAGTGCGTGCGGGGAAGGGGGCTGCCCTGATCTCTACCCATGCCTTTGCCCAATTCAGCATGGCTGTTGCTGCATGGTTTCTATCATTCTTTTCAGCATGGTATTCCCTGTTCAGGGGTCCCAGTTTTACGGCTGAGGCTCTAACATGTTCCTGTGTCCAATCTTGGGAGACCCTTTTCTCCTTCCCCTGCACAGTCTGGGCACCTATGGCTGGACTAAACACCGAGGGGGGTGGGGTGGGGGGGTGAAGCAGCAGGACAGGCTTAAACAGCTGTTCTATTTGTGCCTGTAAGGGAGTGTAGGGGCTGGAGCGTTTCCCCTTCTCATATGGAGGTGCAGGGGGCCACCCTGGATCATCTCATTTCCATCTATCCACATCAGGATCATACCAAGGATTAGGGTTGGTATCTACCCTGCCCTCTTGTCTCTATACCTACTATCTCCCTTGCCCTCCACAGCCAACTGCTCAGCATCCAACCCTCCACCAGCTCTCTGTGCTGCCTTTCCACCCTCTTTCCACCCTACTGTCCCAACACGGTGCTTCTGTTCCTAGGGTTGTTCTTTGGATTCCCCCTCACTGGCATGGCCATGTGGACACAGTGAGGAACGACATCCACATTAGTAAATGGAAGATACTGGTTGCTCCCCCCTCCAGCTGTTTGTCCTCAGCCACCTCCCCACTCTCCCGTGTGCATTCACTTACCGGACCCCTCAGCCAGCACACTCTCCAGAGGCTCTGGATTCTGTGTCCCCTTCTCCTGAGGCCCTATTGGCTCTGGGACCTGTGGTTGGCTCTCAGGGTAGAGGTCAGGGGTCACATGGGTTGTGTTGGAGTCCTGAGTTGGAACCCAGATGCAGGATGGGGGCAGGGCTGGGAAGGGCCTGGGCTCCAGGGGTGGGTGGGACAGGAATGGATGCAGCTGGCGGATCATGAATGGGATGTAGGGGTGGGGTGTCCACAGGCCTCTGACCAGCACTGAGACCAGTGCCCACAATGTGCGGGGCCACAATGTCACCATCTACACATAGGAAGATGTCCAGAGTCTCTGTGTATGGGACTGTCTTCCGGCTGTGGCCAGACCTTTAGTTTTGCTCCTTGGCTTCGTTGTAGTCCTTCTTCAAGTCCTTGGCCTGCTTCTGGCCCTGGCTCATGTCCTGGTTGTAGCCCAGCTCCTTCATGTGCCTGGAGATCCCCGGTATACCCTCTCATTCCTATAGCTCTTGCTGCACCCACTGTTCCCCTATAGGCTGGTGAACACTCTCGCCTCCTTGTCTGTCCAGACGGCTCACATTGGCGGGCAGCTCAGGGGGCTGTTCACGGGTGGTGGTGCTGGTTGATGCCTGTGGACAGGGACCTGTTTTCACTGCATTTTCTCCATTGGTGAGATGCTGCCTGTGGATATGGTAATGGACACACATCCTGGAGTTGTGGCTACCATTGGGCAGCTGTGTCAGCAGCCCTCCTCCTCCCCGGTTTATTTATTATCAGTCCAGCAAGATGATTCTCTTCAACCATTTCCCTTGTGTTGTGACACTGTGTGCAGGGGAGGAGAAGGTCAGGGACAGGATTATTTAGGAGACTGGGGGTGCAAGTCTTCCTCCATTAAGGTCAATGGGAACTGAGCCATTTACTTTAATGGATGGAGGATTGTGCCCTGGATATTTTTGATACAGTGATTCCTTAATCCAAGTAAATGAGTTTACAGTAAAAATTTTATTCCTTTTCTGGGAAGCCTCTTATTTGGTAATTCAATTGCTGGCAGTCTGTATCATGGCATCTGCCCCACTTTGGAGACTCTGACTCAAACACAGACAGCACTGAATGTTCCTCTTGCTTAATTAAGGGTATCCCTGGATGTGGAATTCCTGTAGGTGAATTTCCAACAAGACTTACTAGAAGCCAAAGATGAGGAGGCAGCAAGTCCTGATGCCTGCTTTTCTTCAGAGATTACATGGAATGGTCTTAGCTTTTCTTTTTTGACTAATGATATTTTGCTGCACATTTTCTGCCTCAGACAGTAGTTGCAGCACCTCTGACAGTTACCGAGGTCATTGGGAATGAGATGGGAGTAGATATCTGTGAAATGCCCATACCTATAAGAATTACCAGATCAGGCCCATACCCAGAAATTGACAGAAGTGTGTGGAGGGGGGCGGGTAGAGGAAGTTCTTAGTGTTGTGGTAAGTTTTCTATGTGTAGCATTTTAGAATAACATAACCAGTATTTTGCTAGCTCACTACAATTATGAATGCATTTAACAAATTTGCAGATAGACCAAATGTGATGTGGTAGTGCCTCAGTGCATCTTGCCGGCCCTGCTTCAACATTACAGGAGTCATACATGGCAAATCATGGCCTTTAATTGCCTTACTGGGCTCAGATACAGGCAGATAATAAACCTGCAATCAGTTGGTTATGCACTAAAAACACATCCTGTACAGTTTAAGGGCAGCCTCATTCACATGTCTGTAGAGTCCTTACGACCAAATATATGCCCTTATGCCTTATGTGTTAGACAACGTATGAGCAGCTTCTTAATAGGGGCCAGGAGGG
Source organism: Sphenodon punctatus (assembly GCA_003113815.1). NCBI lineage: Eukaryota > Metazoa > Chordata > Lepidosauria > Sphenodontia > Sphenodontidae > Sphenodon > Sphenodon punctatus. Next base: position 6,119,970 of record QEPC01004304.1, on the reverse strand, counting down.
AGGCAAAGTCTTGGGATGGGGCAAGCCTTTTGCCCCTTTTCCTTTCTCCCGATGACTATGTGCTTATCACAGGTTTATTAGGAGACATTTCTGTCTTTGATCATACACAAGCAAGCACCTCTCAGCACCCAAACCTCACAAGACACAAGTGCATTAAAGCCCTCAGCTCCAGCCATAGAAATGCTTGCCATTAGCATAGCAGATCTCAGTCAAGATGGCAGCTACCCATTTTTTCTATGTTCTTGCTTGCCTGGAAAGGGAGAATAATCACAATAAAATTGAGCTATGGCATGGCAGGACTAACTATTAAGAAAGCCGAGTCTGTAAAGGGCAGGGGCACGTAGCAAGGTTGTGAAGGGCTTGGGCTCAGGTCCCATTCATGCCCCCCACCCCCCAGGGTAGTGGGGAAGGGTCTCCATGATATGGAGGCAGGGCACACAAGACGGGGTTTCTAGGATGGAGTGGGGCTTACCCTGATGGGGTGAAAACCTCCTCCTCAGGCTGCTGCTGCTGCTGTTGCTGCTGCTGTAGAGGGGCCCTAGCCCTTATGCAGAAGGCTGGAACAGATCTCCAGAAATCATCTAGTCCTGTGTTTCAAAACCCATGCGTGGCAACCCAGGATAGTTGCTAGAATGTATCAGAAGCTTGCAAAACGAATACCTCTGCAGCCTGACTGCCTGTTTATTGGGTTATGACACGTCAAAAGGTTTACAAATGATTTCTGTATCTGAAAAGCCTGATTGGTCCATCCCCTTGCAGAGAGGCAGGAATAATTATACTTAAACCATTGCTGGCAGATGTTTATATAAACCGATTCTTAAAATTTCCAATGCTGGGGAGTCTATAAACTTTCTTAATAACATTCCAGTGCCTATTATTCCTATAGTCAGGGCCCTGATTCTCCCACAAATTTTTTTTTAAAATTCTGCAGGAGTTTGTGGGCCTCTAGGCCCGATTCTGCGGACTCTTTGAGATGGCATCTAACAATCTCACAACTGGATTGTGAATGCTCACCAAGATCAAATAACAGACCACATGATGGTCTTGAGCTCCTCTAGTATAAAAAGCACTTTCCCCTTCAGAATGACAGTTCCATGCGGAGCTGGAAGGGTGGGTGTTGTGAGAATGTTAGGAGCCATCTCAAAGAACTTTGTTTACAATGCAGCAACCTTCTGTTCTTCTTCGAGTGGCTCCTCACAGACTGTTTTTACATGGCTCCGGCTGCACATGCATCTCCACTCACCCCCCACTCATCCATGCCCATGGAGCAACCGCCGTTTTCCCTGGTTGCTCCGTGCGTGGGGATGAGATGGGGTGTGTGTGGGGATGTGTGTTAGGCGCGCGCTCGCGCCCCCACTTGCTGTGGGCATAAGCGCCGCGTCATTCACACAGGGCTCCCCCACCCATGAACACGTAGAAATCTGTGTGTTCATGGGTGGGAGAGGCCCATGTAAAAAGGTCCACTTTCTCACAACTGTCTTACTTATACTATCTTAGGTAGGAATTTAGGATGCAAAGCAATATCTATTCTATCCTGGAAAATCTGCAAATATGGTTCTAAGGTTATAATGGCTGCTATTTCACTAACTCTTCTTTTGCTGGTTTGATTAGCGCACAGGACTGATGTAAATTGTTTAATATGTTTTTTAAAATTGTTATAACTTATGGTTTTGAACAATAAAATAAATGATGATGACTTGCCACTTGCCACTAACTCTTCTTAATGAAGTTACTGCTAACAGAAATACTGTCTTTAAACCCCCACCCCATAACCAGTTCATTTGTGCACCCCATATAATCAAGTCACACTGCCCCGGGGGCACAAATGAAATGGCTATGGGTGGGGGGCAGCGTCTGGTTATATATCTATATCTATATCTTTTCATGGCATAATGCGCTTAATAGGCTGGCTGCATTTTGGGTGTCTTGTGTGTTTGACAGCAGCGCCCCCAGGCCTGCCAGCGGGACACAAAGAGGGGGGCCCATCTTGACTTCTTGGCCAGGGGCCCATTGCTCCCTAGCTACGCCCCTGAACTAGTGTGCATGACTGATCAATCTGAATGAATGTGTGAGGTGAGAGCATGTGTGTGTAGTGTGTATGGATGAGTGTGTGCGTGATCAATTTGAATGAATGTGTGAGATGAGAGCATGTGTGTACTGTGTCTGAATTATTGTATGTGATCAGTTAGAATGAGTGTGTGTGTGAGAGGTGAGAGCACGTGTGTGAATGAGCGTGTGACCTGTTTTACATGAGACGTACCCACGCAGTGGTATGGGTGGGTGCGTCTCGTATGAAAGCAGTTGCTTGTGCGCTTCTGTGTAGCACGCACCTCCACCCATCATCCCTGCACAGAGAAACCTGTGAAAAAACAGGTTGCTCCATGTGGGGAATGTGGGGGGATGGGTGAGCGCCTGTGTGCACCTGCAGTGTCCTTGTATCTGGGGCCAGTTTATGCATTAACAAAACTATTACGTGTCAAAAGAAGGGCACATTACCTAGACAAAAAAGCTTCAGTTTAAGAAGCTTGTTAAGGCAGCATTACAAATTATACTCCACCACTGTTAGCATGACAGTAAATTGTATGTTAAGGCAACTTTATTAAAAGTTGCCTTAACAAAAGTTGTCATAATAAAAAAAATTATGACAACTGAAATTAAACTGTATACATTCCTCATCGCATATAAGTATTGTTCAGTCACCATAGCACACACATGCAGCTTAATTTCAGTTGTCGTAATTTTTTTAAATTAATAAGAAAAAAAATGTATAGATTGGTCTGATATTTATTTGCCTTAACATACAACTTACTGTCATGTTAACATTTGAGTATAATTTGTAATGCCACCTTAACAAGCTTCTTAAACCAAAGTTTTTTTGTCTAGGTAATGCATCAGTGTGAATGTGGAAAGGCTTAATCTCAAAGAACAATTGTTACAGGAAAATAGCTTACCCATCTGTGTGAAATAAAAAGCTATCTAAGAAACTCTTGCCCAACATACACAGAGGGGCTGGGAGATCTCACAGCTCAGCCTTCCTGAGCGTTCCTTAGCCCCGTCGCCACGTGGCCCTGCTCGGCACGGGCAGCGGCTCTCGGGCGGCGGTTTTTGTCCCTCCCCCACCCAGCTGGAGCGAAGAAAGAAGANCGAGTGGCTCCTCACAGACTGTTTTTACATGGCTCCGCCGGGTGGTGAGTCCATGGGTGCACCAGTGCATGGGCGGGGCATACACACGGCCGCACATGCATCTCCATTCACACCCCACTCATCCATGCCCATGGAGCAACCGCCGTTTTCCCTGGTTGCTCCGTGCGTGGGGATGAGATGGGGTGTGTGTGGGGATGTGTGTTAGGCGCGCGCTCGCGCCCCCACTTGCTGTGGGCATAAGCGCCGCGTCATTCACACAGGGCTCCCCCACCCATGAACACGTAGAAATCTGTGTGTTCATGGGTGGGAGAGGCCCATGTAAAAAGGTCCACTTTCTCACAACTGTCTTACTTATACTATCTTAGGTAGGAATTTAGGATGCAAAGCAATATCTATTCTATCCTGGAAAATCTGCAAATATGGTTCTAAGGTTATAATGGCTGCTATTTCACTAACTCTTCTTTTGCTGGTTTGATTAGCGCACAGGACTGATGTAAATTGTTTAATATGTTTTTTAAAATTGTTATAACTTATGGTTTTGAACAATAAAATAAATGATGATGACTTGCCACTTGCCACTAACTCTTCTTAATGAAGTTACTGCTAACAGAAATACTGTCTTTAAACCCCCACCCCATAACCAGTTCATTTGTGCACCCCATATAATCAAGTCACACTGCCCCGGGGGCACAAATGAAATGGCTATGGGTGGGGGGCAGCGTCTGGTTATATATCTATATCTATATCTTTTCATGGCATAATGCGCTTAATAGGCTGGCTGCATTTTGGGTGTCTTGTGTGTTTGACAGCAGCGCCCCCAGGCCTGCCAGCGGGACACAAAGAGGGGGGCCCATCTTGACTTCTTGGCCAGGGGCCCATTGCTCCCTAGCTACGCCCCTGAACTAGTGTGCATGACTGATCAATCTGAATGAATGTGTGAGGTGAGAGCATGTGTGTGTAGTGTGTATGGATGAGTGTGTGCGTGATCAATTTGAATGAATGTGTGAGATGAGAGCATGTGTGTACTGTGTCTGAATTATTGTATGTGATCAGTTAGAATGAGTGTGTGTGTGAGAGGTGAGAGCACGTGTGTGAATGAGCGTGTGACCTGTTTTACATGAGACGTACCCACGCAGTGGTATGGGTGGGTGCGTCTCGTATGAAAGCAGTTGCTTGTGCGCTTCTGTGTAGCACGCACCTCCACCCATCATCCCTGCACAGAGAAACCTGTGAAAAAACAGGTTGCTCCATGTGGGGAATGTGGGGGGATGGGTGAGCGCCTGTGTGCACCTGCAGTGTCCTTGTATCTGGGGCCAGTTTATGCATTAACAAAACTATTACGTGTCAAAAGAAGGGCACATTACCTAGACAAAAAAGCTTCAGTTTAAGAAGCTTGTTAAGGCAGCATTACAAATTATACTCCACCACTGTTAGCATGACAGTAAATTGTATGTTAAGGCAACTTTATTAAAAGTTGCCTTAACAAAAGTTGTCATAATAAAAAAAATTATGACAACTGAAATTAAACTGTATACATTCCTCATCGCATATAAGTATTGTTCAGTCACCATAGCACACACATGCAGCTTAATTTCAGTTGTCGTAATTTTTTTAAATTAATAAGAAAAAAAATGTATAGATTGGTCTGATATTTATTTGCCTTAACATACAACTTACTGTCATGTTAACATTTGAGTATAATTTGTAATGCCACCTTAACAAGCTTCTTAAACCAAAGTTTTTTTGTCTAGGTAATGCATCAGTGTGAATGTGGAAAGGCTTAATCTCAAAGAACAATTGTTACAGGAAAATAGCTTACCCATCTGTGTGAAATAAAAAGCTATCTAAGAAACTCTTGCCCAACATACACAGAGGGGCTGGGAGATCTCACAGCTCAGCCTTCCTGAGCGTTCCTTAGCCCCGTCGCCACGTGGCCCTGCTCGGCACGGGCAGCGGCTCTCGGGCGGCGGTTTTTGTCCCTCCCCCACCCAGCTGGAGCGAAGAAAGAAGAAGGCGGGGGCGCACGGCAACGGAGGAAGCGGCCGGTCGAAGTCTCGTGAGATTAGATTTCGCGGCCGCCATCTTGGATCCAGGCGCGAAGCGGCCATTCCGCGCCTGCAACCCAGTGTGTGTGCAGCGTGCTCACCAAGCTGCACTGAACATTGAAGAAAAGGGGGAGAGTGGAGGCCCGGAGGAAAATAAAAGGCACAAATAAGCCCCAGTGGGGAACTGCCTTTTCGGAGGGCGGGGACAACAGGGAGCCGGTTGGAACTGTGCTCCCAGTAGGGGGTACAGGAAGAGTAGGAGGGCTCAGATGGAGCCCCTGGTATAGGCCAGCAACGAGGGGGACCCCTCAAAGGACCGAGAGGCCCCGCAGCACAGGGCCCGCCTATTGCAGGTAAGGGGCAAAGAATTGCAAACAGCAAGCTGGTAATCGAGGGAGCCCCCGTAGAAGCTAGAAAGGGGGGCTGTTACCAGGGCTGATTTTGGCTGAAGGAGCAAGGGGGCTACGACCCAGGAGCCAGCCCCAGTAGGGCCATTAAGGAAGGCACTTTGGGGGTCCGGGTTAGGGTACGGGCTGGGGCAGCCACATTTCTGGGGATCACAGCCTCAGGGACCAATGAGGCTTGCATAATAGCCATGGCCAAAGGTAATGGGGGAAAGAAGGGCAAAGGCCCTGCCAGAAAGGCTTTATCGAAGAGGGTCGAGGAGGTCCTTGAGGCTCTCCAGGCCCGAATGAGCGGTTGCGAGTCCACCTTGACCAGCCTAACGAGCCAGGAGCAGGCCCCTAGTGATCAGCAGGGTGGCTCGGGAGACACCGAAAGGGCAGGTCTGGCCCCTGCAACGGAGGAGAGTGGTGATGCCACGGGCGGGCAGGGGCATGAAGAAGGAGGAGAAAGCTTTGAAGCCACCAGGGCGGAAAGGGAGGCTATGGCCGAGGGAAGGAGGGCTAGTACGAGAACAGTACAGCCACCGGCAAGGTATAGGGAAGAGCCGGATAGGGATGAAGCGGCATTGGGGAGCCCAATACCCGTGAGTGTGCAAGAGCCAAGGGAAATGGGCACCCGGCGCCAGCAGAAGAAGCCGGGTATCCCCCGGCTGGGCCTCCCCCCTCTCCCAGGCGAGGGGGAAGGCGCCATTTATCCCCACACAGGGACGGTGATGAAGGGCCACCAGCACAGCGCGCATGAGGTGATCAGCTCGCAGCGGTCCTCGAGACCCTCAACACCTTTATGAGTCGTTTTGAGGTGCTCGAGAAGAAAGTGGATGGACTGGCAGAGGCACGGCAGCGAACAGCAGTCCAGCCCGTTCGGCAGCAGGAAAATACAGCAGCAAGACAAAGGGAGCAACGCCCGCAGACGCTCGACGACTCCATGGTGAACATGGGAGCAGGCCCCAGCCGCGAGGCCACAGGTAAGTGCGCGCACTGTCAGCAGTGCCAGTGCGAGAAGGGGGACAACGGGGGGAGCAAGGACCAATCCGCACAGGTGGAACCCCGGGGGGATGTCCGAATGGGCTGGGTCGGTTCTTGGGTACTGTGGCCTGACCAGGAATCGGCGAGGGTGCCCAAGGGCGGTCAGAGACAGGCAAAGGAAGGGACGCAGGGAGAATTAAGTGCCCCCGTAGTCATGCATCAACAAGGGGCATGCACAAAATGTAAGGGGAAGGTCGATACGACCACAACAGCCCAGCGGGAGCCGGGGACCTGGGCGGCGGTAGGGGCTCCCGTGGGTGCTCACTTGGCTCACCATACGAGGGAAAAAATTTGGAAGGGAGAATACGTCGACGTATTCTCTCTCCTATACACCGAACCGGTACCAGACCCGAATTCAAAGGAGCAGGACAAGGACAAAGAGAGATTTAAGCATCCCAAAGTTGAAAAGAACTGGAAAAATTGGTCAGCCGCGTTTTTGGTGCTGATGGGGGTAATGATTCAGGCTGCACCTGAAAGGGCAACTGAATTGATTAAGTACCTTGATATCGTGCGCAGGGCGTACGACTCCGGTAGCCCGGGGGCGTGGCTCTGTTACGATGAAGGTTTCAGAAAACGGGCAGCCATCACACCGGGGATTAGATGGGACGTTTATGCCACAGATCTATGGCTCGAGTGCATGTCCAATACGGTTGGGATGCATAGGACCGACAGTGGACATACACTAGCACGAGGGGGGGTGGCCCCTATGAACGATCCCTTTCGGGAGGGTGGGCGCCGCAGAGGTCAGAAGGGAACGACCTGTTGGGATTTTAACGGGTCGGGGGGTTGCGCCCGCTCCGCGTGCCGTTTTCGGCATGCTTGCACCCTCTGTGGGGGAGGACACCCGGAGATTAACTGTAGCAGAATGCGGGGCCCATCACGGGGTAGACAGCAAGGAAAACAAGGGACGGGGGGTAACCAGCCCCAAGGAGGAGGAAAGGGCCCCAACGCCGGTCAACCATAGGGCGTTACAGGAAGCCCTCGCGGGCTGCCCAATGATTGGCGAGGTGGAGTATGTGGTGTCAGGGTTCAGGGATGGCTTTGTCATCCCGGCCAGATTCGAAGCGACAAGGAATTGGGTAAGAAACCTAAAATCAGTGGAAGGGAGGGAGAACTTGGTGGCCACCAAGCTTAAGAAAGAGCTAGAAGAGGGCCGTATTGCGGGCCCCTTCATGGCCTTACCCTTTCCTGATTTACATGTGTCACCCCTAGGCATTGTACCCAAAAAGCAGGATGGGGAGTTCCGGCTTATACACCACCTCTCTTACCCCAGAGGAAGGTCGGTGAACGATGCCATACCCCCTGAGCTATGCTCGGTGTGTTATGCATCATTTGATACTGCAATAGAGATGGCTAGGGAGTGCGGAAAAGGGGCACTCCTCGCGAAGCGCGATATTAAATCCGCATTTCGCTTATTGCCAGTCCACCCCGACAGCTTTAAGCTACTCGGGTTCCAGTTCGGAGGCCAGTATTTTTATGATAAGGCAATGCCCATGGGGTGTTCCATATCGTGCTCGGCCTTCGAGCGCTTTAGCTCCCTGCTGGAATGGCTGGCCAGGAAGAGAACAAAATCACAATATATACTGCATTATATTGATGATTTTTTGTTCTTGGGAAAAAAGGACACTGAGGAGTGTGGGAACACCCTTAGGGAATTTCAGGTTATGGCAGGGGAGCTAGGGGTCCCCCTAGCACCCGAAAAAACGGTGGGACCATCATCGGTACTCACATTTTTGGGGATCGAATTGGATACCGAGCAGCAAGTGTCACGCTTGCCGGTCGATAAATTGGTGGCTTTAGTTAGGGATATTGAAATAATACTAGGGCGGCCCAAAGCAACAGTGAAGCAGCTCCAAGCCCTAACGGGAAGCCTCAATTTTGCGTGCCGGGTGGTGGCCCCTGGCCGCGCCTTTCTATCCAGGTTATACGAAAGGGCGGGGTCCAACCTACCGGGGCACTGCCACATCAGGATCTCTGCCGACATGAGGGACGATTTAAGAATTTGGCTCCAATTCTTAAAGGAATTCAATGGAGTTAGTTTATGGCGGCAGAGGTGGCTGATGGAAGCCGAGCTCCAGGTGCAATCTGATGCGGCCGGGTCACTGGGCTTCGGTGTCTATTGGTCAGGGAGATGGTGTTCTGCTTTGTGGCCATCAAAGTGGGTTCAGGAGGGCTGGACCCGAGATTTGACATTTTTAGAACTATTCCCCATAGTGGTAGCAATACACATATGGGAGAGGGAATTCGCAAACAGAACGATCCTGTTTTGGTGCGATAACCTCGCAGTGGTACAGGTGTTGAACTCGCTATCATCCCACTCAAAAAGAGTGATGGGATTGGTGAGAGGGTTCGTGCGGCAATGCCTGACGAACAACATATTGTTCACGGCTAAGCACGTGCCGGGTATTAACAACGGCATAGCCGACGCACTCTCTCGCCAACAGATGGAGCGATTCAGGCAATTGGCACCGGGAGCCAGGATCGAACCGGAGGAACTGCCCGAGGGGATTTGGAACATTGGACTGTGACAATGTTCCAGGCAGTACAAGGTTCTCTTGCCCCACGCACAAGGACAGCTTACAGTCAGGCATTGGCTGAATTCCAAGAGTTTAGGCTTAAGGAGGGGTGGAGAACGCAGTTCCCGATTACTGAAGCCCAAACGCTGCAGTTTGCAGTGAACCTAAAAAAGAGAGGCCTGGCCCCAGGCACTATTTCAGGGAAATTGGCTGCATTAACCTTTTATAATAAACTCGCCGGTTTTCAATCTCCTAATGGAGGATTTTTCATGCGAAAGATGCTAGAAGGGTGGGAACGGGAGTCTCCTAGAAGCGGAGATAACAGAAAGCCCATTACACCAACAATATTGCGAGGCATGTGCCAGCAACTTCACCAGGTGTGTTTCTCTGAATTCGAAACCCGGTTATTTCAAGCAGTTTTTAAACTGGCCTTTTTTGGGGCCTTCCGGGTGGGCGAGCTGGCATGTGCATCGTCAAAAAATCTAGCGGGTCCAGTAATAGGCATAGAAGATGTCCAGGTGGCGACAGAGGGGTTGGAGATAGTGATGAGGGGGTCTAAGACAGATCAACGCAGAAGGGGACAATTAATAAGACTAGCTAGGACAGCCGACGAGGATATTTGCCCGGTTAAGGCCGTAGTCATATATATGGGTAAGCGCCCAAAAAGAGGGGGTCAGCTGTTCATTCACGAAAATGGCTCAAATCTTACAAGATATCAATTTTCGGCAGTAATGAACAGAGCGTTAAAGGGGCTGGGTTTACCATCTCAGGAATTTGGCTCACATTCCTTCAGGATTGGGGCAGCTAGCTGCGCGGCGGCTGCGGGACTATCCGAGCAGCAAATAAAGGGGATAGGTCGTTGGAGATCGGGAGCGTATCGATCGTACATTAGGCAAGTGCAGTTATAGCGAGGAATGGAACGCAAAAGTGGGACGGACATACAAGGAGTGACAATCACTATGTTTTCTTAGGGCGCGAGCTGCCCGAGCTGCCCGACTGGCAGCAGCGAATTGTCATAGCTGGCCACAGTATTGTCTACTGGGCCGGAAGACGAGCAGGATGCTCCTATTGGGGGACCCAGCTTGGTCTGGGCCACCGGGCAAAAGTGTCGTGGAGAGGCAGGAGCGGGATGAAGTGGGCCCAGTTCCTGCCCTTGATCCACTCTTTGGCATCACAACAGCATCCAGACATACTCGTTATCCACTTGGGGGAGAACAACCTGCCGGTTGACACAGGTCTCCACCTGGTCACCAGTATCAAGAAGGATTTGCACGTGGCGAGAAGGATTCTCCCAAACACGGTGTTGGTATGGTCTGAGATGCTCGAACGCATAAACTGGAGGAACGCCGTGCGCCCAAGTAAGGTCGATAGGGCTAGAAGGAAAGTAAACAAGGAAATTGGCAAACTGGTACAGGAAATGGGTGGCAGGGTGATTCAGCATCCCCAAATTAAATTTAGCAAACCCGAGCTGTACAGGGTAGATGGTGTGCACCTGTCCGATGAAGGGCTTGAGATCTATCTTAAGGCCGTACAGGAGCAATTAGATAGGTTACTTAAGTAGCTAGGGAGGGGGCAAGACTAGCCAAGCAGAAGCTGGCAGTCTTTAGTGGCAGGGGTCCTGCGTTGTAGTCAGTTTAGAAATAGGGATAGTCTGCTGCCAAGTGATCTCCTTAAGAGGTGGGCTCTGAGTGAAGGCTAGAGCCGGCCGGCCAGCATCACTTCAGAGCGAGGGCGAGGAGGACAACCCCGGCGCCTTAGGACAGAGGCGGTTCAAGGCACGGGGGAGCATCTCCGAGATTCCTTCTTGGGGTCACTGTCGGCATGGGCCTCCTGATCCGGCTTCGGGCGGCCGGACAGGTGTGACATTTGCAGCAGCTATAGCTAGCGTTATGGCGGTACTGAGGAACTTCAGACCGCTCAAGTTTACATTTAGTATTAGTAACTCAGTTAATAATTAAGGTTCGCAGGACGAGAAGGGGCATAGCCCCCTCCTTAATAGAATAATGTTAATAAATTGGTGCGGCCTAGTTTTAACCCAACACTTGGTGTCATTGTCTTTCTTGGGGTGTGGGACAATCTGGGATCTAATATAAACAAACATTACAGCAAAGCCCACCAGGTGTTTACATACCAAAGTGTTTCCTTTGTCATTCATTTGCTTTGGATCTCCTTGCAAATGAGTCATTCATAAACTCTTTTTTTTTCAGTTTAAACTGATTTTTACCTACAAAATCCCAGGTTTTACAAAAACTATTACTTAGTTTTCACTGATTTTCACCATTTTGTATCACTCAATTATATAAAAACAGATCATTTTTTAATTAGGAAAATACAATACATTGCACTTTTATACGGGTGATGTTAATAATAAATTAGTCTACGTGTATATGCAAAGCTGCCTGTTGAAATAAAGCTATGTAGTGGAAGATATACACACACAGTACACACATGCACACACACTCAAAGGTGCATGCGCATTTGTACATATTATGCTATTAGCAGTTCAGTTTAAAGCGTGGATACCAGATGCTTTACTTTTAAGATTAACACACAGTTAACACAATAACACTAAAACAATAACTTTTCACAAATCCCCTCAACTTTTACCCTCCCCAAGAGGCTCCCCAAGTCCAGCGATGGCCAGCTCTCCCATGGTGATCTGCGTTGCGGTACCCATGTGTGGTTGGATGAGAGCACAAATTGGGCTAATGGGTTTTATGAGCAAGTCCAGGGGTTTGCCCCTCTTAGAATAGGCCTTTGGGAGTACTCACAATGGAGGATTATGGTGTGGGTGGCTGCCTCTTGGGCCTGGGAGCTCACCCTCCCCTTACAGGAAACACTACCAGGCCTTCCTCTTAGTTTAGGCCCTCTGCCCAGATTTATTTTGGGGGAAGGACTGGATTCTGGGGAATTGCCCCCTGGAGCTGGTAGTTCCGCTCTCTGTCTTGGCTGCCCTTTTGCTGCTGGGAGGCTCCTTAAAAACACACTCGTTTAAGGTGTCTCTGGGAAGTCTCTTTAAGAAAACTGCCTCGAACCAATGCTACACACAGGACTTCTGGAATTTACACTGATTGAAGCCCCTGTATCAGGCGTCTGGCAGGACTTCAACTAAACCAATTGTGTCCAACTAGTAAAGTAATTTGACCAAATTATTCAGTGTAAATGTTTATAGGTTAATGGTTTTAAGACACCAACCAGAAATTGTTTATTCAAAGGAAAGGTTTTAATTGGGGGATTAAAGATATTGTTTTCTTAAACTCGGGAAGTGGCATACAGTGTTTTGAGTTCTGGTTCTGTTCTACAGCAAACCACATTAAATTCCATCTATCAAAGCATTAATATACTTAATATTTTCTTTGCTGTCCTTCTGCCAATCAAAATAAGCCTTGATATTTACCCAGATTTGCACTGATTTTCACTTGTTGTTGTTGTTTTGTTGTAATAAACCCTGATAAATTCCTGAGAAAATAGGTGACTGGATGGGCGGGGGGTGCACAGGAGTGGGGACAGAGGAAGGAGGCTGGACAGGGGTTCTACAGGGCTTCCAAAAATGGGGAGTGGGGGGAATGTGCCCCCATGCTCCTCTACAAGTTGCCTGTGCCTGAGAAAAAGAAAAGAACAACTGAAAATGAAGGGCCCTAGTCATTCAGCAAGGTGATTAGAGTTTCTAAGCAGTTTTACCTAGTTGAATTGTGCTTGATTTTCCACTGATAATTTTCCTACCAGTGCTCAGCCACTTCAAAGAGGCGGGGTCCCAAGTGGTCAGGGCCCAGGGACATCTGAGCACTCTTGTGCCATTGTCCGTGCGCCACTGGTAAAGGGGCTGACTGGGCAACCGGTGCTCCTTTAGCAGAGTGAGGGGATGGGTAAGCCCTTCCCACACAGGAAGTGATGCCATGGTGGGAGGGGTTTAAGCCCTTTAAATGAGCACATCATAGCTCAATAAACGGTTGGTGTGAATGCAAAGCTAGTCTGTGTTAAAGCCCTGGTTAGGCTGTAAAATTCAGTCTGAGCCTGCCTGCAATGCATTGGGACAGACACCTGATCTCAATGCAGCAGGGCTTTTCTGAGCCCAGGCCTGCCATCGTGGGGGCAGCCATCCTTCCATGGAGCATTGTGATGTCATGGCACAGGCAGAAGCAGGGCCACATCAGGAAAGGAATGTAGGAATGCCTAAACCCCACCCTGACAGGGTGCTGTGGGAGCAGGCTCTGCGTGGCCTGAGTCTGAGGGCTGGGAAGGCTCCCAAACTGAACTGAGCCTGGTGAGATCAGTTGGGTCCTATTGAGCTCGGTTTGGTTTGCAGGGCTCCTATCTGTGCACTGAGACAGTGGAGTCTCTAGGCTGGCAAGAATGCAGTGGTACTGAGTGTTGGTGCACCTTAATGCAGAGGATGTGCTGAGATTAGAGGGGGAAGGAGACTTATCCAAACATTTCCCATTCTGTGCCCCCAGCTTGCTGCATATTGCATATGCACACAATGGGCAGGTGGGCATAGCTCAAGTGGTAAGAGCACATGCTTTGCATGTATAAGGTCCTAGGTTCAATCCCAGGCATCTCCATCTCAGGATCCCTGGTAGCATGTCTGGAGAAGGCCTCCACTAGGGGCTTGGAAGGGTCTCAGGTAGCATGCTAGGATGGCCTCTGCCAGAGACCCTGGAAGAGCCAGATTTGGACCCAAATTTGAACTCCCTGCTGCCATGTCAGGTTATGACAATACTGGGCTAAGATGGACCATTGGTCTGACTCAGTTAGGCAGTTTAGTTTAATGTCCTTCCAGAGGAAAGGCACATTCACTCAGTAACACACAAACCAAGTATTTCTGGCAACTTGTAAAGCCATTACGCTGTGAATGTGTTTGGCTATGAAAGTCAACTGGCAGTGATTTAGAGTGAAGGACTGTGACTGCAGAGATGTTCTAGCTTGTCTGGGGACTCAAAAACATGACAGCTCTTGCTTTGCTTGTGTTGATTTAACGCTAGCTTGACTAGGAATTATCCCTGGAGCTCACTGTGTAAAGATGTTGCCTTTGTCCCCACCTTTGACAGATGCCCATTGCTTAGAGTCTGGTAAAAGGGGCTCCCTTTGAGACAAGCTACTGTTTAGGAGAGTAGGATCACTACAATGGGTGCTTTTAGACAGTCGTGGCGGCAGCTGCCCCCAGAGCTACTCCAGGGGGGCACCGTCACATCCACCTGCTTGCAGCCCCGCTTGGGTCAGCTTCAGACAGACCCAGACGGACAGCAGCTGCACTTCAGGCCAGTGTCCTGGGTTTGGCTGATCTTCTCAGCTGGTGGCACTCTGGGATGTTCTGGAGCACCGCTGGCAGGGCTGCCCAGCCTGTGCCTGCTCCACCTGCTGGGGCTACCTCTAGACAGACAGACCACCAGGGGGTGAAGCAGGCTGGTGTGGCCAGCACTGGGGCAGCTGTCCATCTAAAGGCACCCAGTGTGTTGATGGAGACTTTCTCCAGTTCTGTTCTGTTCTTTATTTATTTTTTAGAGTTTAACACCACTTATCTGAGTGCTTGATCTCACCTATGTCCTCACACCTGCACCTGTGGCCTTTCCCTCCCTTGCTGTATGTCTCACAACACTAAGAACCTCCCCTGACAACAGTTCTGCCAGCAGAACGAAGAAACCAAATGCCAGAGATGCCCATTCTGCAACACACATCTACACACATGGAAACTACCAGGGGGTCAGGCTTAGAAAAGAATCTTCAGGAAAGGGGGAGATTCTGGGACCTCTTGCTCTCTGATATGAGCTGGAAACTATCACATATTTTTATCTTGGGCATTATTTCTGAAATACTGAAATACTTCAGAGGAGGAGAATTTCACCTCATGAAAATAGTTTACCCTGAATATCCAGGAAAATAGGTTTGGTCAATGCCAATGTTTCAAAAGCAAAACATATGGGCAAAGATCATCCATCACCTTCTATGGAATGGCTTTGAAATGATTCAGCAATGATTTATTTTATTTATTTATAAATATTTCTTAGCCGCCCCCTCATGCCTACGGCATCTCAGGGAGGCTTACAACATAAGCCGCCCCGAGCAACCAGATGAGAACTGGGTGGGGTTCTTTGAGGCTCCACGCTGCCAGAATAGACACTGAACAGAGAGGCAGCTATGTCCCTTTCTGAAGCCTCTGACTTGACCTTGGGTTTAAACCCTTGCTGTGTGAACTTAAAGGAGACTCCCCATAGGGAATGGGTGGGTGGGTATGTGTGTGCAAGAGCAGATGTATATGAAAATCAGCACATGGTGTGCACATAGTGTGGAATGCACATGAGAACAGGGTGTATGTGTGTGTGTGTTATAAAGCAGGTGTGGGTATGAAACCATAGAATTTTATGGTCCTTAAAAGGTCACCTAGTCCACCAGACTGCCTTTGAGCAGGACTGGTTGTGTTAGGGTGGTGGGTAGTTGCTGCTTCTAACCATTCCAGTTGTTTCTCTCTACAAACTTTCTTTTTTAATCAAAAAGTCTCCTAGTTTGTTTGTTTTTTGGAAGAATAATAGAATAAGGCTGAGCTATGGGGTGGGCTGGAGGGTCTGCATGTAAGCAAGAGGTAAGACTCTCATTCACTTTTAGGTCCCTGTACTGGATGTGTGTGAGGGCCCTATGTCTAGTGCTTCCAATATATAGTCTGGATTTAATGCTTCCATCCCTTCCCACAGGACATGATTAAACAGCCAAACAGAACCCTCTGTCAGAATGTTCTCCCTGAAGTTCCTACGTCTTGACACCTGGGTCAGCAAGCACTAAGCTCCCTGCTTCTCAGCGAGCCACTTCTGAACTGACACCATAGTTCACCAGTATCAGCACCTACGAAACACCCTCCACGTACCATTATCTGTGCCTTGAGGCAGTGAGGTCCTTGGGTCAGGGATGCAAATCCATTTTCCATTTGTTTTGGGATGTTCCACTTTCTGCAAGTGTTATGCATTTATGGGGCTGAACAAAATGCATGAATAAACCAAACAGAGCAAGCTTATCTGAAGAACCTTTCCAGCATCTGGAAGGGCTCCCTCGTGGAGCACCTAGAACAATTATTGTATTATCTAGCCCTGCACTTTCCAGAGAAGTGCAGTGCCATCTCATACATCTCCAGTCCCGTCAAAGGGATACACAAAGGCCAATACACTGAAATACCACTAGAGGGCACTTGAGCCATATTCTTCCAGTGAAAATGTAACAGGGCACCTAGGGAGGGTTCAGGCAAGGCATGGAAGATGGCAGGCTGGAAGTTTCTGAAATGTATGGGTACCAGAAAAACTATACCTCCATGGCTTTCTCTAGACCATCACTCCAGGTACTTTCAAACTGTACGTCCATCTTATTCTTAATGGGACAGATTGGGAGCAAAGAGCACATTAAAATTTCTGCTTGGACTCAACAATAAATACCTTGCTATGCAGACAGCAACCATTGTTTAATGCCTACCACCAGGACAAAGAGCTGAATGCACCTGAAAGGCTCCCTCCCTGCAGAAGAGTCACTATCCCAGCTCTGCTGTACAGATGAGGAAGGATGCTCACCGAGCCATTCTCTTGCAGGCAAATCGTGAAGCAACATGGAGCACTATAAACTTTCTTCAAATGGCATGTGATGACTTACTTTGATTAGTAACAGGCACCCCATGGATTGGGAGGGCAGCCCAGATTACCCTGCTGGGTTAAGCTACTACTAGCATTGGAATCATGGCAGACCAATCAATCAGCTCAGACACACGGGTAAATGAAAGGATCATGGTTTTGTGTCCAGTTCAGGCCCTTAGCTTGTAAAGCTCACAACCATGTTTGACTGCTGCTTTATGCAGTGTCACAAAGATTCACTGCACTTTACAGACAGCCTGGTAATGGACGAGGTTGCTTCCCAGAACAGCTCTCAGTCTCATTCAGGGAGAAACAGTCCAACGTGTTAAAGATACTGCTGCCTGTTTAGGTCTCTGGCTTGGGGATTGTTTAAGAGGGTTGTGAACCATGGCTTTTGGTCCGTCAGGGCTGGAGCAGGTGCTGCTAAGAGGCAAAATCTCTGTAGCTCTCTTCTCTTCTCAGCTGGGAGTGTGTTTGCCCTGCTCTCAAGGATGGGAGGCCTCCATGGTTCAGATGAATGCTGGCGCCCATGTCCCATCCCTCGGGCGCCGGAATCTTGGAGCCGAGCTCAACAGCAAAGTGGCTGCTTGGCATTCCTGCCCTGCTTGTTTGCAGACTGTGTTGTTAGCGGGTGGCTGAGGCCAGATGTTGCTGCACAGCACAATTGGAAATTCATCTCAAACAGATGATATTAATATATTTGTAAAACAAACTTTGCTGGAGAATGGGCAGGAGTTGGAGGCAGCCAACATCTGACTGGCTTTATTTCAGACATTACTCTCCTTCCCCTGGCAGCAAACACAAACCTGCACTTTCTCATTGTTCCAAACTCACAACTCCTTTGCTTTCACTTGCAGAATGAGGGTTGTGGTTTTCACATTTAGCACCATTCACTCCAGACATCCTGGATCCCCTACCATAGAAAAGCATCCCTCATTCCTCCTCAGCTGCCAGTGCATCCTATTGATCTTCTGCATATCAAAATTGGGCAGGGGGTTAGGAGTCTGAGAGTTTACTAGGGGAGCTCACCATTCCTATAAGTAAACCCAGGCAAGATGGCTGCCTACAGAAGCAGCATGTAAGTAGCTGGTTTTCAGCTTTTTAGTTTAGGTGTAGTAAATACTGCAGCATTAGAAGTGATTGATTGGTTTCAACACCTTGTGTAAGGAATGCACAACTGGCATCTTCTCCTTCATTCAAGCCAAACTCTGGAAGTACAAGAGTAACCCCACTTGCCATAGCTGTTGCATCATCTGCAATGTGCCCTCCCGGATCCTCTGTCCTGATTAAGGTAATGATTTACTGCTAGCTATCTCCAAGGCTCTTCATCCTCCTCCTCAACAAGTCTGTGGGTCACCTTGATGCATAGTTACTCCCCTCCTTGGCCCAGTCTTACACAGTTCTATATGTGAGTGATTTGCTGGCCTCACGGTTGCTTTGGGAAATATTGGAATCTCTCGGAGGGAGTACCTCTTCTTTCCCTCCTTGCTGGCATCTCTCAAGGTTCAATTTTGGACCCCCCCCCCCCCCTTTCTCTTCCCTCTTTGCATTGTCTCTGGGGAACTACACTCACTCTTGTGGCTTCAGATGCAGCTCCATTCAGCTCTTGGTCTCTTTTTCCAGACTGGTAGGTACTCTAGTCTTGTCACCTAGGAACTAGATCAAAAGCCATCATCTCATACCACAAACAGCCTTTGGATGGCAGTAACGATCAGTTCTGGTAATCCAAAGGTGAAAGCCTCCCTGACTCATTCACATTCCTCCCAGCCATCCAGGGTAACTCAATTTTCAGCTTTTAATTTCCAGTACTTATATCACCCACCAGGCCCTCAAGCATTAATGGATTCATACTTGCAATATGCTTATGAGGTAGGGAAACATAATTATCCCCATTGTACAATAAGAAATTAATGCTAAGGGAGATTAACTAACTTGCAAGGCGTTGTGGCACTGAGCAGAGCTTTCCTGAGTCCCACTTCAGTGCCTGGACCACAAGACCATACCTTCCTCTTGGTGGCAGTGTAGCTTCCTCTTGGCGGTAATGTACTGATGATGAAGGCACAGAGTTCTATAGTGCCATATGAGATCATCTGCTCACTGGTCATAGTGATGTCCCCAAGGGCTCTTTCACACATAACAATAGCCCCATAACTAACTTCTCATATCTGGGTTCAAACGTAGGTCTGGCCACGTCCCAGACCTGAGTCAGACACAGAAAAAAAACAAACCCTGGCGCACTGGCCCAGGTTTGGGCTGCCATGTTGCATGCCAAAGGAGGCTGCACTGATCCTCAGCAGGCAGGAACCTCCTTTTTTAACCTACCTGCAGCAGTCCTGGTTGTGTGGGGCTGCTGCCGGCAGACCAGGAGTGCTTTGCCTACAACAGCCTCAGCCAGAAAGAACCCAAGTCTACTGCAGACAGAAGTGAGTGCTGCCATATGTTCTAGCAGAATGTTTAAAATGGAACCCTCTGGCATGTAGAAGATACTAAGATAGAAGTACTACAGGTCTCAATTGCCAAGTCACTTGCCCTGCATGACCCATGTGCTCTTCTGGGGTTTAGACAGGTTGTGAGAAACCTGGAACTCACATGTCAGATGTTAATTTTGGTCTTATATTCTGCTCTGCAAATTGCTTGGCAGCATTTGCTAGAAAGTTTAACATTGACCCATGGGGCAAGATCTGGTTTGGGCTTTCATTGGGGAAAAGCTGTGTAGATGTGCTCTTGTTTGTCACTCCCATTTGTGTTGTTCCAAAAATTTTGTTCAGAGATCAGAATTTGAACATGTTCATCTAAGGGCTGTATCCCCATGTAAGAGCCAGGAATAGCTGGAACTGGCTCAGCCTTGTAAATTTTATTTTGAGGTCATACACAATACATTCTCCCAGCAATGAGCTGTCTATATAAAATGTAAATAGCTTATGCTCTGACTCTGTTTCGCAAACCTTCAGACCTGTGGGTTTCAGATTTCTGTCTCATCAGGAAACTGCACCCGTACAATTCAGGATCATGGAATTTGGTACAGCTGCTTAAAGTTTAGTCTAGCTAATAAAATCTTATAAGGTGTTGCTATAGGACACTAGGGAAAAGCACCAGGGATTTAAGGTCAGTGTCTCACCATCATGAGGTCAGCGGGCATC
This sequence comes from Sphenodon punctatus, assembly GCA_003113815.1. NCBI lineage: Eukaryota > Metazoa > Chordata > Lepidosauria > Sphenodontia > Sphenodontidae > Sphenodon > Sphenodon punctatus. Next base: position 6,100,091 of record QEPC01004304.1, on the reverse strand, counting down.
AAATTTCAAACACTTGTCAGAAAACCCAATTTTCACAAAGCTGGAAAGTTCAGGGAGTCAATGTTTTATCACATGGTGAATCAGGACCTCACATGATAAATTACACAGTACCCCACCACCATACCACCTAGCACAGCAGGGAGGGACCAGGGAGCACGCAACACCAGACAGAACCAATACCCTGGAGATTCCATACTCAGCACTTTCACAAGAGTTGGATGGCAGTGCAGTCTGATGTAACATTACTGTATCTCTATTAGACTGACTCTAAAGCAAGTCTGTGCCAGTGCTTTACTACAGGTAAATTTTTTCAAGACATGAATTTGGAGTTCACAACCCAAAAAACCCCCCAATGCTGCTGAAACCAGTACACCTGCCAGTCCCTGAGCTGCTCTCCTGATGTTTTCTCCTTTAGGCCTGATTCTCCAAGCACTTACAAAGATGTATAACTTTAACTTGAGCATACTGGAGCTACCCAGATGCATATAGTGCGTGCTGCCCATAACTAATTGTTTGCAAGTTTGGGATCTTCGGATTTGTTCCTGCTGTGCCCACTGAAGTCTATGGCAAAGCTCCCACTGACTTTAATGGTGTAAAATCAGGGCCTCTGCCTGGAAGCTTCCAGGGGTGGAAACTGCATCTTGCACTGCCTGTAATTCACCATGCAAATGGTAGTGCTATCGCTATGCAAATAATGTTTATGAACAATAAAAGAGCTTGCTAAAGGCCTGGGGGAATTTGTAGCCTTTCCAGCATTTTCCTTGTTGTACTTCCCTTCTTTCCTGTTTGGCACATTTCCCCTCTCATCTCTGTTATCTCCCTTTTACTCCTCTCCTGGTAGTTCCCTGCCTTCCTCCACCCAGTTGGCACAGGCATCCAGGACTATAAGGAGGTGATCTATTTCTTTAAAGCTCCCTATGCCATAGCTGAAGGTACTGCTCCTAATTATCTTCAATCAGCAGCTGCTGAGGCGGTTTAGGTCCTGGAGACACATTGGGAGGAAAGATTTCTTTCGTCTCCCTTTTCTGGGAATAAAGAGCTGCCACACATCCCGATTTCACATGATTAATTGTTAATTATTATTATAAGCATTTATATAGCACCAGTGATGCACTTGCTGCTTTAAAAAAACCAAGATAGTCACAGTCCCTGCCCAAGAGCTTTCAATCTAGATGGACGCAGTCTCTGTTTTTGGCTTTGACTGACTCCTGCGTCCTTGGTGCTGAACCTTGTAGGGATGTTTGTTTGCTCCTGCTTTCATTTCCAGTAGCAGTTCTGGGGATATTGTAGAGCAGGGAACATCAGGCCCAGGGGTCAAATACAGCCCATGACAAGGGATGGGAAATCGGATCAAAATTGGAATCAGATTCAGTTGCTTTGCATTTAAATCAATTTGGAATCAGAATCAGTTCTTATTTCCCCCCTTCCCCCCCCATTGACTTCAATCGGAAACCAAACTTATTCATTTCAGTGGTCCATTCATTCGAAGCCACAAGCCTGAATCCTAGAATGATGAATGGGGTAAAGAACAGCCTGGCAATAGCAGAGAGAGTGAAACGAATGAGAGAGGGGGTATTATGTGTTTGGGGTGCTGCTGGTTGCATGTGGGAGCAGTGTGTAAAGTAAATCACACGTACGTTTATCTTGAAACTCCAATTCCTCCGTTTTTGTGCCCTTTTGGGCCACCTGTAGTCTTCTGAAGGTAGGCTTTGGGACAAGCCTTCTTTCTGGCTTGGCAAACTGCTGGGAGGACTGAGACAAGCCAAATCAGAAAAGATGAAAGGAAGGAGAAAGACAGGACAGAGGATGAATAGGGAAAGTTTTTTTTTTGGTGCATGAGAAAATGGAAGGGGAAGATTGGTTTCAGTGTGGAACAGGGGAAGGGAACTCCTTGTTGTCTTGTCTGCCACCTCACAACTTGCTGTTGTCTGCACCTCTCTCTGCTGTACTTTTTTCACCAGAACTGCTGTCTTGCATAGCTGAGCTGACTGTCTTCCTCAAGGCAAATCCTTCCTTCCTGCCAGGCTGTAGCCTACTTGCTTCACTCTCCACAGTTAATGAGGAGAGGGTGACAAGGGTCCCCCGCTTCCAAGAAGAGGTTCCACCCTCTTAGTGCCCACTGCACCTCTTCTTGGGGGGCTGGCCAATAGGCATCTCCAACCTGTTTTAGACACCTTCAAAGAAAGAAGGGGAGGGATGCTCTGGGGAAGGACCTCCAGTCAACATGCGGCCAGGAGAACGAGGTGAGGGGCCCTCAAGAAGAGATCAGTGTACACTGAATGCCTTCTTGAGGGCAGGGTGGGGCCCTAGGTGCCCCCCAACCTGTATTAAACACCTGGAGGGAAGCCCAGAAAGGATGCTCTGGCGAAGGCCCTATGGGATGTGCCCAGGAGAATGAGGTGAGGGCCCCCTAACTGCAAGAAGAGGTTCCACCCTCCCAGTGCCCACTGCACCTCTTCTTGGGGGTGGGGGAGCCTGGCCAATAGGCACCCCCCAACCTGCTTTAGACAGATTGATACGATTGATTATTAGAGATACGAGTTTGATAGATGAATTATTAGAGATACGAGTTCAAAAAACTGGTTATGAGGTATTACTTACCCCAGCTAGGCTAGAAAAAATTGAAGAAGGAAGCAAGGGACTCTGCTGGAGAGGCTGTAAAGAAAGGGGAACCTACTTACACTGTTGATGGGAGTGTACTATAATCAAACCATTTTGGAGGGATATATGGAATTGTATGAATAAAGTGACAGGGACACTGCTACCGTTTATGCAACAAATTGGATTACTGAGGCTGTACACAGACTCACAACTGATCCAAAGAAAAGCAGAGTCATGCAAAAAAATGTGTCTAGCAGCAATCAGTTTAATTGCAAGAAAGTGAAAAGACGAAAAGGGCCCTACCGGGGCAGAATGGATAAACCATATGTGGTATTTGTTTTCAATGGAGAAGATAGCAGCGGCACTACACGATAAAAGAGAGGATTTTGTAACAACCTGGCTCCCATGTTTAACGGTAATGCAGAGAGAGACAGTTGAAAAAGATGAAAATGCATATCTGTTTGATTTTTATATATAAGCAAAGCAAGAAATAACAGTGCGAAACCCCGGTCAAGGTTTATGGGTTGGGTGGGGTGGATGTTAGTGGGGAAAAAATAGATAAGAATAATAGAAGGAGCCTCAGTAGAGGGATTAAGTTAAACAAAAGGGAAGAAGAAAAGGCTGTAAGGCTAACAGAGGAGATACCTCATTTTAGCCTAGAGAAGACAGTAGACATGCTGTAGCACTCCTCAAAGATAATATCTGAAGGGCTGTAACACAGAATATGGCAAGGACTTTTTCCCTGTTGCTCCGGAGGCAAGGGAGGGAGGATCAACACACCATGCATGGAGGGAATTTAAACTTTTGTGTTAAGCATAGACTAGACACTGTGAGTGACACACAATCTCAAAATAACGTGAAATAGTGTAACATGTGCAAGCGCCCTAAGAATTCTTCTCTGTAGGGGGGATGTGTGTAAACACAGTATCACACGTGCAGAGCCTAGAGGATAGTTAACTACAGCAAGGTGATTTAAAACAAATACTGACATTTACTTCAATTTTGGTAGTGAGGAGGTAAAAATTAGAGATACACTCCTGAATAGGAGGCAAGAGAAAGAATGCTATCGTTTAACCTATTTTTCTTCAGTTTATTTATGGTCACCAACTGTATTAAGGAATGATCCATCATGCCTGTCAGTTTAGCAAACCAAAAACAAAGAGTTTGACTGGAGCCTTTTTGTGCTCTCTTTTCCCTTTATGGGCGCAGTTGGGAGGCTGTTAAAGGGTAGTTGGCACTTGTTAAAGTACAGGAAATCTTTGTCTCTGCATCTACAGACCCATCTGATTGCAGCTCCTTGGACCATAAAACTTGTACTATAGGAAGAGCAGAGCTGTAAAAAGAGCTGTAAATACTTTTGGACCTGACAAGTGGCTTTTCACAGCTGTGGGCCACTGTAAGTTCCAATCTGGCATGCACTCTTCTATGCCTTGTTAGTGAATTATTTATGTAATTTGTCAGCCCTGACTATAGGGTTAGTGAGATACACTCTCTTGGATATTACCTATCTCCCTTGATGCTGGTTTATGACACCATTTGGGAAGGCTACTTCCAGGGTAGCCTTCTCAGGAGTGCTGCCTGTTCCACACGCAGGACCCCAGAGGCAGGCGGAGCTCCAACGTCTCAATGTGTGGATGAGACAATGGTGCAAGGAGGAAGGCTTTAGATTTATCAGGAACTGGGCAGCCTTTTGTGGAGGGAGAGCCTATACAGATGGGATGGGCTCCAGCTTAACCAGAATGGAACCCGGCTGCTGGCACTAAAAATTAAAAATGTGATAGAGCAGTTTTAAAACTAGAACCTGGGGGGGAAAGCCGACAGGCACTACGGAGTGCACAGTTCGGACTGTGGCATCTATGCAGGATGATGTTAACTATGGGGATTTAGAGTTGCTTAAGACTGAGGAAGGGATAAAAATTAAGGGACTTCAGGTGGAATTCGCTGGAGAACAGATAAATAACAATTCCAGGGTGGCTGATACAGTCACCTCGAATGTGCACAGTAAGAAGAATAAAAAGAATACACATAAAATGTCTATATGCAAATGCTAGAAGCCTAAAAAGTAAGATGGGAGAATTATAGTGTATGGCGCTAAATGAAGATCTAGACATTATAGGCATCAATAGGCATCACAGAGACATGGTGGAATGAGGATAACCAATGGGACACTGTAATACCAGGGTACAAGATATATTGGAATGACAGAGTAGATAGAGTTGATGGTGGGGTGGGTCTATATGTAAAAGAGTAGACAACATTGAGTCAAATACAATTAAAAATTTAAAGGATGCAAACTGTTCCTTAGAATCTCTATGGATAGAAATTCCAGGTATAAAGGGGAAGAGTATAAAGGGGAAGAGTATTGCAGTAGGACTATACTATCATCCCCCTGACCAGGACGGAGAGACTGATAAAGAAATTAGACAGGCTACTAAAGTCAGCAACATAATAATAATGGGTGACTTCAGTTACCCTAATATTGATTGGGGGAATGTTTCCTCGGGGCAGGACGTGGAGGTCAATTTTCTGGATACCCTAAATGACTGCTTCCTAGAACAGCTGGTTCTGGAACCGACAAGAGGAGGAGCTATTCTAGATCTAGTCCTGAGTAGCAGGATTAGAGAAGTACAGCAGTAGCATTTAACTTTAAAAAGGGAGACTATGACAAAATGAGGAAATTAGTTAAAAAGAAACTAAAAAGCCCAGTTGCAAGGGCTACAAGTTTGCAAGAGGCATGGAGGTTGTTTAAAAGCACCCTTCTGGAAGTCCAGATTAAATGCATTCCGCAAATTAAAAAAGGAAGCAGACAGATCAAACATCTTCCACTGTGGTTAAATGGGGAAGTGAAGGAGGCTATTAGAGCCAAAAAGGCATCCTTTAAGAAATGGAAGGCTAGTCCCAATGAAAATAATACGAAAGAGCATAAACACTGGCAACGTAAATATAAAATGTTAATAAGGCAAGCCAAGAGAGATTTTGAAGGGAGGCTTGCTAAAGAGACAAAAACAAGAAACAAAAACTTTTTCAAATATATCAGAAGCAAGAAGCCTGCTAGGGAGTCAGTTGGGCCATTAGATGACAAGGGAGTAAAACGGGCGCTCAGGGAGGATAAGGACATTGCAGAGAAGCTGAATGAGTTCTTTGCATTGGTCTTCACTGCGGAGGATTTGGGGGAGGTACCCATGTCGAATCCTTGCTTTGTGGGTGAGGAATTGGAAGAGCCGTTACAAATCAATGTGACGTTGGAAGATGTTCTAGGGCAAATTGACAAACTGAATACTAACAACAAGTCACCAGGGCCAGATGGCACTCACCCCAGAGTTCTGAAGGAACTCAAATATATAATCGCAGACATACTGTTAGTAATTTGTAACCTGTCACTAAAATCTGCCACTGTACCCGAGAACTGGAGGGGCAAATGTAACCCCAATATTTAAAAAGGGATCCAGAGATGATCCTGGAAACTACAGTCCAGTAAGCTTGACGTCTGTGCCGGGCAAAATGGTGGAAACATCATTAAGGACAGAATTACAGGGCATGTTGACAAACATGGCTTAATGGGGAAGAGTCAACATGGATTTAGTAAAGGTAAGTCATGTCTCACTAACCTGTTAGAATTCTTTGAGGGTGTGAATAAGTATGTGGACAAGGGAGACCCAGTAGATGTAGTGTACCTGGATTTCCAGAAAGCATTTGATAAGGTCCCTCATGAGAGACTCTTGAGAAAGTTAAAAAGCCATGGGATAGGAGGTAGTGTCTTACTATGGATCAGAAACTGGTTGAAAAATAGAAAGCAAAGGGTAGGACTAAATGTTCAGTTTTCACAATGGAGAGATGTAAAAAGTGGTGTGCCTCCGGGATCTGTATAGGGGCTGGTGTTGTTTAATGTATTCATTAACGATTTGGGAAAGGGTGCTAAGAGTGAGGTGATCAAATTTGCAGACGACACCAAGTTATTCAAGGTAGTTAAAACACGAGCAGACACTGAGGAACTGCAACAGGATCTTACGACACTGGGTGCCTGGGCATCTAAATGGCAAATGAGATTTAATGTGAACAAGTGAAACGTGATGCACGTAGGGAAAATAATCCAAACTATGCGTACACAATGCTGGGTATTAAGCTAGGAGTTACCACTCAGGAAAAGGATCTGGGGGTGGTTGTGGACAATACAATGAAATCCACAGCGTAGTGCGCAACAGCAGTCAGAACAACAAACAGAATGTTAGGAATTATTCGGAAGGGGATAGAGAACAAAACTGAGGATGTCATAATGCCTCTATACAAATCAATGGTGCAAGCACACCTCGAATATTGTGTGCAGTTCTGGTCGCCCCATCTCAAAAAAGACATAGCTGAACTAGAAAAGATACAGAGAAGGACAACAAAAATGATCAAGGGCATGGAGGGGCTCTCGTTTGAGGAGAGGGTTGGTAGGTTGGGGGTCTTCAGTTTGGAGAAGAGACGACTGAGAGGAGATATGATAGAGGTCTATAAAATCATGAGTGGTGTGGAACTAATAGACAAGGAGCAGTTATTTACCATCTCAGCTAGTACTAGAACTAGGGGACACTCCATGAAACTCATGGGTGGCAAGTTTAAAACAAATAAAAGAAAATATTTTTTCACTCAGCGTATTTAATTTAATTTATTTATTTATTTATTTATTTATTTTAAATGTATATCCCGCCCCTCCTGCCCACAGGGCAGCCCATATAATTGGGTTGTGGAATCTACTGCCAGAGACTGTGGTAAGGGCCAGTACTATAGCTGAGTTTAAAAGAGGTTTGGACAAGTTTCTGGAAGATAGATCCATTAGCAGTTATTAGCCAGACAGGATCAGGGAACATGAACGGAGCTGGGGAAAAACAACAGGGAATGGATCCCCCATTGTGACCTGTTGGGTGCTTCTCCCAAGCCACCGTGATTGGCCACTGTCAGCGACAGGATACTGGGCTAGATGGACCATTGGTCCCACCCAGTATGGCACTTCTTATGTTCTTAAGGATGTGGATACAGAGCAGGTTCCTGTACTTGTAATATCAACATATCACGAGGGCTGTATGTTCTTAAACAGCCCTGGTTTATATTAGGTGGTTTTTTAAAATCCCAGCTGCTGAAATTCTGAGATTCTTCACCATTTGCTTAAAGAGTTTCTAATCCTTAGGGCAGCACAGAGGAAATTTGAACATGTGACTGCAGTTGTGCTACAAAGGGTCAGAAACCAGAAGCTACAGAAGAGCCCCAAATGTATTATTATCTAGGTCTTGTGCTCTTGTAGCCATTTGTTGCTACACTTGTTATTAAACTTGCTGATTTGGTCAGACAGTCCTGGTATCAGGAAGGCTGCCCCAGCATCCCAAACCATTTGTTGAACTCACCTAATGGCAACTCGGGGTGGTTCACAATCACAGTAACACATTCTAAAATAATAATAAAAATTCATAAATAGAAGTCATAAATATATAAAATATCAACATTATAAAATACAAATCTGTGCAAGACAAAAAAAAAACCCACCCTACTATCTAGCTCATCTCACCTCCACCCCTCCAATGTCTGATGGAAGAGCCAAGTTTTACACTGCTGGCAAAACGCAAGGAGATCCAGGCTGAGGTGGATCTCCACCATGAAGGCATTCAAGAGCGGGCGCCGAGAACACCCTTCTGTCTGTCTGGACCCACTGGTAATGTGGGACCTCCAGGAGGGGACCCACAGATGAGGGCACCCACAGGGACTGTCCAGGAGCCCAGGGAGTGAGGCGGTCCCTCAGGTAAGCAGGGCTCAGGCTGTTTAGGGCTTTAAAGGTCAAAACCAGCATTGGGCCCAGAAGACAATCGGGAGCCAGTGCAGTGCTCAGAGCACTGGTGTGATATGCTCCCTACGGCCCATCCCAATCAGCAGACGGGCTGCCACATTCTCTACTTTAGACTGCACAGTTAGGATGTCTTCCATAGTCTAAAATCCTAACTAGCTACCACCCCCTACCAGAGTCCCCTTAGCAGCAGCCTGGGTGAGGGAGGAACTACCCCTGCCTCCCGCCCACCTCCCTAGCAAGCTCTCTGTACCTACCTGTGGCTTTGTACCTACCTGCTGCTGCTGCCATCAGTTTAGATGTCCCGGGGCCACCACGCAACTGTGCACTCTGTGGCCGCAGTCAAGTTTCCTGAATTTCATGTTGGGACTACATTTCCCAGCATGCCATACAGGAAACATGGCTGCTGCATGCATGTGCATACTTGGACTACTGCCATGATGCCCAGAACATGTCAATTGCAAAGGCCAGCCCAGCATGCGTCCCTCTCCCCCAAGGTCCATGGCAGAGGGAGTACGTGGCAGCTTACCTCCGTGGTCGGGGTAGCTATGCTGGGAGCCGCCTGTTTCCCAGCATGCCAGGAAACAGGCGGCTTCATTTTCACCCTAATTAAATAAATATACTCATTTTTAAAAGTTTTGTGACTTCTTAGAAGTATTCAGATTTAATCTGGCAAAAGTGAGAAGCCACTGGTGGGGTTGTGGTATTCCCTCCTCTCAGTCCTTAATGAAGGTTGACAGGGCAACTGGCAAAGTAGCCCAAGACATACCCCTATCCCTCCATTACTTAGCTGTTTGTCCTTCCTGTTATTTCCATTCCATGTAGGGAAACCTCAACTAAGTGCTGCACCGGATCCCCAAAAGACATGCATTATTTCCTGACCCATTTTGGTTTGGGCAGGGGTGCAGGATGAGGATAAGTCTATTTTCTTCCCGTCTCTGTTCATAGTTTGAAGCCATTTCTCAAACTCAGGAGATTCCTATTAGTATCACTGACTAAGAGCATCATAAGAACATAAGAAGTGCCATACTGGGTCAGGCCAACGGTCCATCGAGCCCAGCATCCTGTCTCCAACAGTGGCCAATCACGGGGGCCTGGGAGAAGCACCCAACAGATCACCATGCTATCCATTCCCTGTGGGTCATCCCCAGGCTCCCGACAGTAAAGGGTTTTGTTCCCCAATCCTATCTGGCTAATAGCTGCTAATGGACCTATCTTCCAGAAACTTCTCCAAACCTCTTTTAAACTCGGCTATACTGCTGACCTTGACCACGTTCTCTGGCAGTAAATTCCACAACCTAATTGTACGCTGAGTGAAAAAATACTTTCTTTTTTCTGTTTTTACTCTGCCACCTGTGAGTTTCATGGAGTGTCCCCTAGTTTTAGTACTAGTTCAGAGGGTAAATAACCGTTCCCTGTTTACAAGTTCTACACCACTCATGATTGTATAGACTTCTATCATATCTCCTCTCAGCCATCCCTTTTCCAAGTTGAAGAGTCCCAACCTATTAAGCCTGTCCTCATACGGGTGCTGTTCCATACCCTGGATCATTTTTGTTGCCCTTCTCTGTACCTTTTCTAGTTCCGCTATGTCTTTTTTGAGATGGGGTGACCAGAACTGCACACAATATTCAAGGTGTGTTGTTCACACCATTGATTTGTATAGAGGCATTATGACATTCTCAGTTTTATTCTCTGCTCCCTTGTGAATAATTCCTAACATTCTATTTGCTTTTTTGACCGCTGCGGCACGCTGGGCTGAGGATTTCAGTGTATTATCCACAATCACTCAAAGATCCTGTTCTTGAGTGGTAACTCCTAGCTTAGTACCCAGCATTGTGTACTCATAATTTGGATTATTTTTCCCAATGTGCATCACTTTGCACTTGCCCACATTAAATCTCATCTGCCATTTAGATGCCCAGGCACCCAGTCTTGTAAGATCTTGCTGCAGCTCCTCACAGTCTGCTCATGTTCTGACTACTCTGAATAACTTGGTGTCATCTGCAAATTTGATCACCTCACTCTTAACACCTTTTTCCAGATCATTAATGAATACATTAGAAAGAACTGGTCCCAGTACAGATCCTTGGGGAACACCACTTTTTACATCCCTCCATTGTGAAAACTGGCCATTTAGTCCCACTCTTTAGACAAAATGGTGATTGGGTGCTTAAGACATTTGCCACATGGGTCTGTGTTTTGTCTAAGCACTGTCACTATTTTTGACCACTGGTTTGCCCCCTGTTCGCCTCCCATTAACTCATTGTTGGCTGCATGGATGTATTGGGTGTGGGAGTAGAGTGTTTCCCCTGTCCCTAACATTGTGTCTAAAGAAACTGGGTGGTGTGTTCACAGCCATTTCCGGTCTGTCTGCTCCAAATCCTCCACTCTGCGCTGCAGCCCAATGGCTCGTTCCTTGTTGTACATCGTCCGTGTGCTCTCCCAGAGCACAGGGGTGGGGTGAGCAGTGAAGAATCAGCAGTTTAGCTGCAGCACAGAGCGAAGGATGAGGCAGACCTGACTGCTCTCCCACATGGACTACAACTCCCATAATTCCATGGGAGTGCTTCTGCCAGGAGAGCTTTTGGCATGAGTGGCAGGCAGGACCCCGATTAGCCCCTGGATGTGGAAAACAGTAACAGGAGCTAATCAGGGGGAGGAGGGGAAATGTGGGTCAGGGAATGGTGTCAACACATATTCCACCACCCCTTGCTGTTGTGTCTAAAGGCATCCTAAGTAAGTAAGCTTTCCGTAGACAGAGCCTCTGCATTACCCTGAAGGCAGCTTACTGAAAATGGACTGCTACAACTAGGTTCCTTACTGTGCTTCTTCCCCAAACTCTCTTTATGCCATACTTCATACTGCTGAATCTAGTTTAAAGTTTAGACCAGAAGTTCTTAGCTACAGAGCAGCGATATATAATCTGAACATGGCTCTGAACACACTTATGTTATGAGCAGCTGAAGCCAGAGCCCACTTTTAAGTGCAGGGTTGTTTGGGACTACTGTGATTCAACACTGACTTAATTTTTAAACAAAATTTAAAAATTGGCAACTTATGAATCAACAAACTGGTGAAAAAATATTACAATTCTACGACGCTAAGCTCAGCAAAGCAACAATCCTGCTCAGGAAAGGCTTTGCAGTTTTATAATGTGTAAAGCTGAAATCAGGCCACAGAGGTTGATGAGCTCACTAGGGTCAAACAAGTTCTAGGATGAGCTTAACTATCATTCAGGGAGAATGTAAAAAGGAGGAAAACAAGCAAGAGAATTCACTCCCAGTCACATTTTGAGTGTATAACAGGGAGAGCCTAGGCAGAGGGCTCAGCTTGGTGCAGATTAAAGATAGGATATAGGATACTGGAATTGTGGTGTGCATGAAGGGCTCCCACTTGACTCAACAGTAATGAAAGTGTGAGTTTCAGGCAGGCAGAGATCAGAGCAGATACCAGATGGTAGAGAAACCACAGTTGCTTCGGGCACAGTAGAGACCTGCCACTGGGAAAAACCTAGCTGTTCTGCTTTTGTTCCTTCATGTCAGAGGCTTGTAGTGTCAGTCTAAACAACTGTAATTCATTCCTAATTGGGCTTCCTTGGAAATGATCCTAAGGCTGCAATACTATGCAGCTGCCTGCTCCTTTGCATATGGGCCAGGGGCTTGGTAATGCCAGTTGCTCCTACAAGCTGTCCTGCATATTTATATAAGCCAATAAATCAGTCTGACTCCAACACCTGACAAACCTCTTAATATATAGAATAGGCTGTGCTTGAACAACCTGTGCTGTCATGCCCATTCCTCCAAAACTGAACTCTACTGGCTTGTGTGTCCTAAGGTTCCATCTTATTGGGTGAGAGTAAGGGCTTCTTAGGGAGACAGCCTTCCTATAGGAAGCCTCCTACAGTGTCTCCCAGGCTCAGTGCAAAGTTTTTCTATCCTGGTCACCCATTCTAGGATGGGGGCATCTGGATGTGACCGATGACCTCCATGGCAGTTGGTCCAATGCTTATGCCATTTAATTTTATTCCAGAATTCCCTAGGAGAACTTTTCCCTTTGAAAAGGGAATGAGGGAGAGGTGGCTGCTTTACCTCTACTCTGTTTAGAGAAGAAAGGGAAGTGATGCGTTCTGTGATTTTACACGGACTACACCCATGCCTCTACTCCACCTCACCCCCAGGTGGCCCTTCTGTTTAAAGGCAGATAAACTGCTTGGGTGTGAGGTGGAGCAGGCATTGCCTTCTCCAAGCCAGCTCGGCTTACGGTGCTCCGGAACATCCCGGAGCAGTAGGGCCTCCCAAACCTAGAGCACCAGCCAGAGTCAGAGCAGCAGTCCATCTACTCACTGGAAGGGCCTCTGCAGCTCCTCTCCAGGCTGGGGGTTGCCCCGGTGAAGGTGATGCCATAAAGCTGCAGGCAGCAGCCTGGAGCGGTGGCTGTTCTGCCTGCAGCTCTATGGTGTGGGAGAGGTGGCACCATGCAGGTGGATTGGGGGCCATGGTAGCTGCCAGATCTCTTAAACCCGGTGGTGTTGAGGCTGCACATGCGGCATGTGGGGCTGGTCACTCCGGACCTGCTCCAGGGGTGATCCATCTAAAGAAACCCATTGTGGCAGAGTGCTTTAGAACAAGCAAGAGAGTACTTGTAAATAGGGGGCAGATATATTAGAAATAGAAGAGGTACAGAGAAGGGCAACAAAAATGATAAGTGTATGGAAAGGCTCCTCTATGAAAAGAGGCTGGATAGGTTGGGGCTCTTCAGTTTGGAGAAGAGATGACTGAGAGGGGATATGATAGAAGTTTATAAAATCATGAGTGGTGTGGAACATATAAATAGGGAATGGTTACTTACCTTCTCAGATAGTAGTAGAACTAGGGGGCACTCCATGAAACTACTGGGTAGCAGATTTAAAATAAATAAAAGAAAGTATTTTTTTCACTCAGTACACAATTAAGTTGTGGAATTTGTTGCCAGAAAATGTGGTCAAGGCCAGTAGTATAGCTGGGTTTAATAAAGGGTTGGACAAGTTTGTGGAGGATAGGTCATTAGCAGCTATTAGCCAGGTAGGTTTGGGGGAATGTAACCTCTTACTGTTGGGAGCTGGGAGTGAACAACAGGAAATTGCCCCATTGTGACCTGTTGGGTACTTCTTCCAAGTGACTAAGATTGGCCACTGTCAGAGACAGGTGCTGGGCTCAATGGTCCATTGTTCTGACTCAGTACGGCACTTCTTATGTTTACTCTCAACCTGATTTACAAAGCCTGGGCTCTGACCTAATTAAAGGGGAAAGCATGATAGGCAGCACCTGAGCAGGCCCAGGACTCTCAGCTATAAAAGGAACTCAGCCCTCAGTAAAAGGGGGGACGGACGGACGGACGGAGAGGAAGGAGTTCTGCTGAAGGGCTCTGGTAGAGAGAGCCAACTACCTAGCCTGGGAAAGTTGCAAGTACTCTGGGGAGAAGAGATCACAGCCTTGGAACTCAGGTGGGACTGTGGGGCTTCCACCCAAAAGGACTATGTTTATTATTATTATTATTATTATTATTATTACACCATTGGTGGCACGAGCTGGCTATTAGGGGAGACAGGAGTCCAGACCTTTATTTAAATATAGCTTGCTTAAATACAGGGCTGAAGGAAGAGCAGTTTCTCAAGGGCAAAACAACAGCTGAGGGGCTTTGCCCAGCCTTGTGGCAAAAGTAGCCTGTTAAGAAGTCCTGTAATGGGAATGGAGCTATAATTCTCCATTATATGAGCTTTAGCACTCTGAGAAGTACTGCCTATTGTCCCTGCTACAGACACCATTCACTAGGCTGGGCAGCCTGTGTCTAGAGGTGTACCCCTCACCCCTTCCCTTACCATTAGGGATGGGGAAGGTGAGTCCTAAGGACACTGTGGCTATCTCAGAGCTAGGTTGAGCCTTAACCTGACTATGGGATGTTGCTGGAGGGTTTATACCAAGTGAGTACATTGTGGTCTCTTGACCATGTTTGTGCTGGACCATTTGTTGATTGCTGTTCAAGTTAATAAAGGGTTGCTGCCTGTTCACTTCCAGTTTGTGTCTTGTGTCTTTTGGTTGCTGGTGGGGTAGTAAATGTCTGAGCTCCACTGGCTTGTATTTCCTGAGGTCCCATCTGATTGCGTAAGAGCAGTCCTCTTCTTAGGGAGAAAAATCTTGCCTATAGGAAGCCTCTTACAGTCTCTCCTAGACTCAGTACAAGGTTTTTCCATCCTGGTTTAATGGTTCTTCCAGTACACTGACTTTCCAGTTGTGGGGATATTTTTCTTTTCCTCCAGTTGGTTGCTACAACTGATTTCTGTGGCCTGAGGCCACTTGATTTTATTGCAGTTTATTACACTACTTGGATACTTTATGCGCTGATAAGTAATTGTAATAAACAGCATTCTTTGTTTTATTATTTAATATTAATTTATTATTATTTATTATTTATTTTATTTTAATTTTTTTTACCTCACCCTTCCCACCAAAGGCAACTCGGGGTGACTTACAATAATTTGTAATAATCTGTAAGGTGTCTTACAAACCATTTATGGGGTTATTTTGTTGAAAAGCTTACATTTCTGTAAAATCCGGGCGGTTAGTTATTCAGAGGGAAGAGCTGATGGCTAACTCTGTATTTGTGAGTGAGGCCACACAAGCAGTGAGAGCCCAGTTCCTGTACGCGTGGCTCCATGGCAGGCAATCGCTGCCACCACATTGCAGGGCCAGTGTGGGGAGCCGGTCAGACAGTTGTAGGGAAGCTGGGTGGGCCACCCCTTGTTGGAGTTGCTGCCACAGCCGTGGCAGGTCGTGGTGCTGGCTACATGAGTGGGCACCTGGCCTTGCCCCACCTCCCTCCCCCCGTCCTGGCCTAAATCCCACCCCCAGCCATGATGTGGCTGTGCACGACAGGTGCTAGTTCACAGCCCTGCTACAGAGCTTGTGCTGGCCACATGGGTTGCCCTGCCCTGGGCAGTCTTACCCCACGTGGGGTAAGGCTGCTTCGCAATACATCCTCAGAATTTTTCTGAGGACACATCACACAGCAGCAGGCAGTTGTTCATCCTGCCCTGGGGCAAGAGGAACATCTGGCTGCCGCCAGCCACACAATGTACTGCGTTGCGTGGGCTGGCTACCCAGGGAGCGGTAAGGCTACTCACGGTGTGGTAGCCTTCCCTTCCTGCCTTATCTGGCTGCACCCTGTGCCTGTGCCTTTCCCTTTGGTATTGTTCCACAAAGAATAGTGCTTCTGGGATTTTTCCAGACACTTTTCAGGTTCCCAACCCATCCCAAATCAGTCAGTTTTAGGGATCAAAGTACATTATGATTTCCCCCCCCCCCAATCCTCCAACTTTGCATCCAATAAAATTATCTCAGTTGGAATTTTGTGTGGGTGGAGTAGGACTGAATTCATAACTGTGATCTGTGCTGATTGCTCAGTGCTGGATAAGTGCTGAAACAGGGCAAAATAATCAAGGTCTCAGAATAAACGTAAACCTGACAAACATTAGAAACGGGTACAAGAAGAAAACAGGAGGACGTCCTGGGTATTTAGACAAGTGGGGTATTTCCAAGAACTCAGTGAGATGATCCATAGCTAAATAGTTGCGTCGTCTGGAATCTCACCACTCCTTCTGCCACAGCTGATTCTCCAGAATTACATTTAGCAGGATTTTCACTGTTTCCAAACATCTCCAAGGAGAGGTTATATCATTGACTTCCTCTTCACGCTGCTGAACTCTTGTAGAGTAAACACACATGTCATGCAACTCTCCAAACAATCAGAGACTCAAAAGCAACCATTCAAACAAAACAGAATGGCCCAGAATGCTTCACTTAGTATATAAGTCTCCACGGCAAGGCAAAGAAAATATCTGGTCTGTTTTGAATAATAGAAGAGAACTGTAGGCGGAGGAACAGAGAGTGCAGGAGACTGAACAACTGGGCATGTCTATGCAAATGAGTAGTAGTAGTTTTAATGACATAAAACAGCCTATCTAATATTGGGCCAAGGTGGACTTTGCAATGAAGAACTGAACAAATAGTTCCCAGGGATAGTTTGGAAATGTTACAATGTACTGAACGAATGCACAGGTGCGATGTATCCTGTAATTAATAATTATTGTGACTATGCACTTAAGATTCTGGGAGGGCTCTGACTGGCTAGGGTGAGACAGGCTCTTTAGGCGGGAAGTTCTCTGGGGCATAGGCCGTGTCTTTCATATGTGTTCAAAGCCCAGTCCCTTTCCCCGAAGCTGGCAGGAGGAAAGTGTTAGGTGGAGTCCAGCCCTGGCAGGAAGATAACTCATTTGTGTTCTCTCATGTAGTGTTGAAATACTCTAAAAGAAGTCTCTGGTGAAAACTTGTGGTATGATTGAATGGGGACAGATCTCATTGCTCCATCTTCCTATAGAAGAAGTGAGAACTGGAGAAGGGTGGATGGGCAAGTCACTTTGCGTCTGACTCTGTATTGATCCATTAAAACCCTGCGTCCAGGGAGGAGAGCTTTGCTGACTTCTTGTCTTTACTAACCTGAAACAATTAACTTAACCCCCAGAATTCCACCAGACAGGATAATAAAAAATAATGATTCTAATTTCACTGAGAATTGACCATCAGACTTTACTCTGATTGCATCTGATTTTAACAGTTTAGAGTGTTACATACTATCACCTTACCACCTGTGCTTGCCCCTCCTTGTCCCTTGACACACTCCAACTATAATCAACTATCTGATGCCAGAGCAGAATAGCATTCTACACTACATTCTACTTGCTTCCTCTGCTTTAAGTGAGGAGAGGCTTGTCTGGTTTAGTATCCATAAAGGGTTCCCCTCTCAACAGCTGCTTGGAATGAGACACTTCCTATAATGGGTTCAAGAGAAAGTCTCTCCCCTTTACAGACCCTGCACAGGCATTTTCCGCAGCCAGTTCCTGTTACAAATATATAGGTATCCACATCACTATAATGTACTATTTTGGATAATGTAATGAAGATATGGATTTGTAATCAATGCAAGTTTTGTGATGGGAACAATTTGTGACAGAGCTGTTTGACTCTTCAAGGGGCCAAGATACTATCTGCAACACTAGTGACCTAATACTTACTTTGGCCAGTACCAGGGAGGTAAGACACCTGGGTCTGAATCCTTTTGTGTGTGGGGAGGGGGTGGGAAGCGAGCTAAGTGAATCACATTATGCAAGGAGAGGCAAATTTCTACTTTTCTTGAACAAAGAACAGGGATAGTGATCTAGCTGCTTGTCACTGATGTAGGAGGTGATCTCACACTGTGATATGCTGAGCCGAGGACAGACACTCAGCTCCCTAGAACCCATTCTAAGGGATGCTCAACTTGTATTGAAAATGACTATTTGTTGGGATTCCATATGCTGTGTTTAGTCAATTTCTTAATACATATTTTTCTCTCAACAAATTAACTTCTTGAAAAGAAACAGGTTTATGGGTCAGTACAAGGCTCCTGTGATTGGTTACAAGCCATCATGAAATGGAGAAAACTGATGGAGGTCTACATACTTCAGTGCGGTAGTCCAGCCTCGAGGTGACGAAGGCATGTATCTGTTGGTGCCAAGACAAAGGAGATGAGTTGTGCTCTGCCCAGGGCAATGGGACCAAGACCGGATGAAGACATCCTCCAGCACTTCTATATATTTATTTATTTATTTATTTATTGCATTTTTACCCCGCCCCTCCTAAAACAGCTCGGGACGGCTTACAGTCGAAAATAAAACACAAGTATAAAAAATCCATCTATAAAACACATCAAAACACTTATAAAAATTCCAACCATTAAAACAGGACTAGGGAACAACAACAGAATAAAACAATAAATAAGGACGAAGGGGAATAAAACCCCTCCCCCCCTCCCCAAAGGCCTGGGCGAACAGCCAGGTTTTACAATTTCGCTGGGATATTAAAAGGCTTGGGGCCAGGCAAGCTTCCTCCGGGAGGGAGTTCCAAAGGCGCAGCCCAGCTATCAAGAATGCCCTCTCCATTGTGGCCCCCCGCTTAACACGGGGGACCTCCAAGAAGGCACCCCCGGCAGACCAAAGGAGCCGCTCTGGGGCGCGGAGGGCGAGGCGGTCCCTGAGGTACGAGGGGCCCAGACTGTGAAGGACCTTATAGATCAATACTAAAACCTTGAACCGGGCTCGGCACACTATTGGCAACCAGTGCAGAGTCCGGACCACTGGTGTTATGTGCTCCCGATGGCCCATCCCCGAAAGGAGCCAGGCCGCCGCATTCTGCACTAGCTGCAGCCTCCGAACCAGGAACAAGGGCAGCCCCACGTAGAGTGCATTGCAGTAGTCCAGCCTCGAGGTGACGAAGGCATGGA
>QEPC01004304.1:6062249-6081219 GCA_003113815.1 Sphenodon punctatus | reverse complement strand
GGGAGCCGGTGGTCGCTGGGTTTTGTAGTCCCGGCTACTTCCGGGTGGGGGAGGGGACAAGCCGGCCCTCACGACCGGCTTCTTCATTCCCCCCTTCCCCCCGGCACTCACACAGGTCTTTTTCCCTGCAGGTGGAGCGGAGCGGAGAAGAGCAGCGGCGGCAACAGCGAACCCCCTCCTCACTGGCAGCAGGTGGAATCAGCACAGAGCAGGCAGGCCAACAATCAGGTAAGCAGTCCTAACGGGAGTCGCTGGCCGCTGGACTTTGTAGCCCTGGCTATATATGTGCCAAGTTTTGCTGTATTGTGCTGTAGAGTAAAACCTCAATAGGAATTTCCATCTGGCTTCTCCCACAATGTCTAATCCATTTCCTGACTGGTGTGAACAGAGTTTTAGGGAACCAAGAAGGTCCACATTTCTCTTAGTGGGTGTGCAACCTGCAACATTAATTAGACACCACTTCAGCTGAGTTTATTTAAGCCGGTTAATACGTGGTCCCTTCTGGCCTGCTTCAGTGTTTACAGTGTGTGCGGTCTGCTTTGCCCTCCCTGAGACTTGGAGAATTTGGAGCCCTTCTCATGAAAAGCAGCTGAGGTTGTAATCAGAGAAGTCATAAAACATGGGAAAGAAAGGAAAGCAGTAGAGAAACAAAGTAACCAAGCTGGACAATGGCCAAGAAGTGTTGGGGCACAGGACACAGCAACTGACCTAGGCACGCTGCTTGGAGAGTAAATCCAAGTAGCCCCTAAGGCTGAGAGGGTGCAAGAGGAGACACCTCAACAGTGCTCTTATGCAGTAGAGCAGAGAGGAGCCCATCTCCTGAGCTTGGAAGGGAACAGCTTTCCAAGATGTTCAGTTCTTGGGGGCTTCCTCTTGATTATGGAACTCTCTCCTGTTGGAGGTTTGTTTAAATGATGCTTCAACTAGGGGTGTGCACCAGGCCCCCATGTAGTTTTCATTTTCGTTATTCAAAATGTTTGTTTTCATTATCGTTAACAACGTCATTTGCATTATCATTGTCGTTATCGGTATCGGTACTGTTTCAAACAAAGATTTTATTTTTTGTATCAGTATCTTTATCAATTCTCATGTGCAACTAATATCCTGTCTCTTATACACATCTAGATGTGTATAAGAGACAGCTGCCCCCCTGATTGGTTGTGGGAGGCAGCAGGCATTGAGCAATCACAGAGTGCCATGGGACTTCTGGGGCCTGTTTGCACTGCTCATTGGCCAGTGATACATCCATCAGATACTGCTGAGCTGCTCGCCCCTCCCAACACAGGCACAGTTGAAGACTTCAACCTTGTTTAGGGCTCTGAGATGTCTGCCCCCTCCTCCCCTCTCCACATTTTCCCTCCAAAACCCAACTGCCACAGCACTAATAGTATTCTCTTATACACATCTAGATGTGTATAAGAGACAGCTGCTGAGCTGCTCGCCCCTCCCAACACAGGCACAGTTGAAGACTTCAACCTTGTTTAGGGCTCTGAGATGTCTGCCCCCTCCTCCCCTCTCCACATTTTCCCTCCAAAACCCAACTGCCACAGCACTAATAGTATCAAAAGTTTATTTATCAAGCACCAGGGTTATTACAATATAATACAATACAATATTAACCAAGAAAATTAAGAATTTGAAAAAAGACCAAAAGTCTTAACAAATGAACTGCATTCCGACATCTTACTCATTTAGTGCAACCCGCTTGAGAATTAAAGCTGAAAAACAAAACCTGGCAACTTGCTTAGAGCAATCAGAGTTCTGACCAGACAGTAACAAAATCAAAATAAGATCATATTGCCATTCATGGTATTCCTTAATATAAGAGGCTAAATGTTTATCTCAAACTTCGGAGTACAAAGAGCAATAAAAGAAAACATGCTTAGTTGATTCGAGCTGTTGGCTTGTACAATGAGTGCAGAATCTACATTCCTTTAGAATCTTACTATATCGACCCTCTAGGATAGTTGAGGGGTAAAGTTCTACTCTAAAAAGAGTCAAAGCATGTCTAAGGTTTGCGTTGGACCATACAAATAGATAATGGTTAGTTGGTGAGTGGAGCTGAATCTCCGGGTATAGAGAGGCAACCCTCTGGTTTTGAATTAGAGAGGATTCAATTTGGATTTCCTGGTCCAATATTCTCCTTCTGATGACCTCTCCTGCGGCGTTAAGGCACAAAGGAGCCAAAAGGCACCTGGAGAAACCCAGCCTAACAACTTCTTGCTCAATCTCGTTATTCCAGTTGTCACCCACTCCAGATTTCACCAACAATGAGAACAGGGAATTTGAGATAGGGGGAAATAAATTCACTCTCAGCCAGAACTTAATTATCAAGTACAAAGTTTTAGCCCTAATAGAGGAAAACAAGGTCTCTGTCCTTAGAATGACCTGTGAAGTTCCTTTGGGGAGCCCCAATATAGATTGGAGAAACCGATTTTGAACACTCTCCAGTTTATCTCTAAATCGGAACCCCCAAATTTCAATAGCATACAATAATTGGGGAAGAACCTTAGCTTTGAACAAGTGTAAAGCAGGGGGAACTAATTTACCCCCATGATTGAAATAATAGCTCTGGATCATGTTCGCAGACATGCGGGCCACCTCGAGGGCCAAAGAATAGTGGACTTACCAACTACAATTTCCCAAAAAGGTAACACCCAGGTACTTGTAAGATCTGACCTGCTCTATCATATTGCTTTCAATTTGCCAACAATGAGCTTTCTTAGCTCATCCCACCACCATGACTTTAGTTTTAGAATAGTTTATTGACAAACCTTCTTTTTGGCAGAACTGGTTGAATCTAGAGATACTTCTGTGAAGGCCTATAGGGGTCTGAGATAAAATAACTGCATCGTCTGCATAAAGTAGTACTGATATTTTACGATCGCCAAGCCTAGGAGGATGAAACTCGGGAGATGCAAGAGAGGGGACTATATTGTTTATGTAAAAGTTGAAAAGAGCAGGGGCAAGAATGCAACCCAGATGCACACCTTGAAAAACCGGAATTTTCCTGGTTAGATCTTGATTAACGGAATAATGAATTTGCAATGTGTTATTTACTTATTTTTATGGATTTTAACAATTAAATATAGGAGGTGTAAATCAATAGTGGTCCGACTCAACTTATACCATAATCTGTCTCTGCTAACAGTATCGAAAGCTTGTTCCAGGTCTGTAAAACAGGTAGATAGACAAATGTTTCTCAAAAATGTTTTTACATAGGTGTTTTAAAATAAAGGCCTGGTCCACAGTAGAGCAGCCCGAACAGAAACCAGCTTGTTCAGGTTCTATAATTTGATTTTCATCAAGCCAAGCCTGGAATCTATGCAATAGGAGCTTGGCATACATTTTGCCAATGATGCTGAGTAAACTGATCGGCCTTCAAAAGCTTCAAAGGCAGATCGCCCTTATGCGGCCTTAGGTGCCGGAGGGCTCAGGGGCGCCCGGTTATTTATTTTTGTTTCTCAGTTTCTCAGTTTGTATAGTTTATTGTCTGCCTTGTCTCCCCTTTGTTGTTGTTTGGTGATTTTGACTACGGCATATTTGTCCAAAGCCAAAGCGCTCCCGCCAGGAAGCAGCGCTAATATCGCCACCTGTAGCTACTCACACTAAGCAACAGAAAATAGATTAGTTTTTTCCGGGGGTATCAGTGAAAACAAAGGTTGCCAATTCGGATATGCTTAATGATACTGTTATTCCTAATGACTACTCAGATCATTTGCCCTTGCAAGATGTGGGATGTCTTTTAGAAAGTGAAACATGTTTATCCCTGGTATTAACCTGCTATGGTAATGGAACCGATGTACCAAAGGTTAACCTTTCCTCAAATGTCCATACAAATCAATCCTCTTTCCTAGTGGAACATGTTTTACTAATGGCTAAGACTGTGCGCTTCGTATTTGTGCATATTAACCATCTTAGTTCTAGATTTGAAGATCTTATTAGGTTCTCTACCGTCCAAAGTGAAAATGATAAATTACATGGGGAGAGAACTGAACCAAGTTTAAATCAAACTAAGCCAGATGCCTTAAGACCATTTTATAGGAAGGCTACCAAATCTACAATGACCGATTTAGCCCCTTTAGGGTCTCGGGATGAGTCACCTAGAATACAGGATGCTTTCAGGCTCCTTCCTGGTAACATTATTTTTACAATTCTACCTCTCCCTAATGGCTCATTGCCTTTTTGGAACTCTACATTAGATATAGCGGAACATTTAAGGTCACTTTTAAATCTTCCTATAACAAGGAGGAATATACGTACTGTTAACCATCTGTGCTATGGTAAAAATTGCTGCATATTAAACATGGGGTTCAATTCATATAACTGGGTGACCCAGATTTTTGCTCGTGAAGCCTTTTTGAACTCTCGTGCTATTTATATCTCTAAGGTTTACAGTGGAAATGATAATATGCTTTTGGGTATACAGGGTAATGAAGCCCTTGGAGATTATATAACTTCTGAAGGGAGACCCTTTTGTGCTTCCTTAAAACCATCAATTCCCAATATGAGACCTACTGATGCCCCAGTGGAGAATTTCGGATGTTTAGACAAAAATCTAATTGAGCTTAGGGAGATGGATATGGAAATAGGAGTGGAGAACACTGCAGAACCTTCCTTTAAGCCCACCAACAGGGCATTTGCCCAGCCCCCGCAAAAGGAAATTTTTATGTTAGATCAGAAGGCAATTTTGGACCGCATGGAAGGTCTTTATGACCTACTGGGAAAGGCGGAACTGGATTGGAGCAACAGAATGTTTCAGAAGGGTTATTTAATCAGGTACATGCTGTTGGTGATACTTTAAGCTCCTTAGCGATCCCCATTCCCATCCCCTTATCTCCCGAATCCTCTTTCAATACCATAGTGCCCCCTGATACATTGATCAGGGAAGCATTTTCAACACCGGGGAAACTTTTAAATTCCCCAGTCGCTGAGCAGGCCTTGCAGTCAGTAATAGAAGTTCCAACTTTCAAGGAAAAGGGGGACTTTATCTGACGAGAGCCTGACTGTATTAATATCTTCCCCACCCAAGACCCATAAACTTCCCACTTGCGAATCTTTGTCTCAGATAGATACAGAAACGGAAGAATGAGGAGGTTGATCCAGCAAACAGTATCTCAGACTCTCATGCCTGCACTTTGAACTGACAGTCTTCTGGCTGTACGCATCCTCTGAGATGATTAAGTTGGAACATCGCCAGTTGGAGACAGCGTATAGCCGATCCAGAATTTATTAAGTTTTTGAAGACGCATGATATAATTTTGATACAAGAAACTTAGGTGGCCTTTAAGATACAGTGCCATGGTTATAAGGTCTTTGGCAGTGCCACCTCTTCTTCTTGTGTTAGAGGTAGGTGTAGCAGAGATTTGGCCTTACTTGTAGCCAATAAGATAGATTTGAAAGTAGAGTTAATCTGTGAGTACCAGTCCTATTTTGCCTTATGGCATTGCACTTTTAGGAGCTGTTTTGAATTATTAATAGGAAATATTTATGTTCCACCTGTAGCATCTGCATAGTATAATAAAGATATAAGGTTGGTAATTCTTTCCCAGACCCACGCAGCTAGGGCTTTCCCAACGGCCAAATTATTGATTGGTGGAGACATGAACACTCGATTAGCGGCTTTGATTAACGGGCTTGAGGAAATGGACTATGACGATTGTATAGTACCTCCCTTTTAACAACGTACGCTCATCTAAGGACAATGTTTCTAATTCTAGAGCAGCCATAGTTAATCATTTACTTGAACTGAACTTAGTGGTACTAAATGGGCGTTTGCCAGGGGACCTTGAGGGATATTTCACTTTCTTTTCCACACAAGATGCTAGTGTATTAGACTATCTGATGGTCTCTGCCCCCTTGCTTTTTTGTATGTTGGAGCTGCAAATAGTATCTAGACCAGAATCTGGTCATTTACCCCTGGTTTTGACATTCTACGATCCCCAGGCTCACATAATGCCTTATCATGGGGTTCTTGCTAGAGACTTTCCAAACAACACTCGCACAGTTTCAAGAAGGTGATCCCCGGGTATAGAAGAAGTCTCCTTTGATTTGATCAAGTAGGATTCTCTTGTAGCCTTGTGCAACAGTATTAGTGACAAGCGAGATGACATTCTTTTAACTTACGAAAACTTGGTGGAGCAAGTATCGTCTATCTTAGTTCCTAGACGAGTCTCAAATTCCAAACCTTGTTATGACCATTGGTTTGACAAGGAATGTCAATTCCTGAAAAAAGGCTCCATACGAGCCTCCAACAGATGAGACGTTGCCCATCCAGATTAAACAGAGAGAAGGTGATAGCTAACAGGATGTATTATAGGTTTGTTCTCTCTAAGAAAAAGAAGAAATATTGCTGGCAAAATTGGGACAACTTATTGCAAGCAGCAAACCAGAGGGACTTGAGGAAATTTTGGCAACTTATTTAAAAAGCCAGACTTGGACGGGGACAGTCTGGGGATCTGATGATTACCCCGTCTATCTGGGAATAACATTTTGAATTATTGTTTGGTTGCTCCTCAGATCTCAGTTTTGAGCTTTCCTTTCGCCCCTTGAACAAGCTGGAAGGATGGCCGCTGGTTGAGAGCTCAGAAATATTGAGTTTGATAGGCCAACTGAGATATGGGAAGGCATCTGGATGTGATTTTATATCAGTTGAAATGCTCAAAAGCAACCCATCGTGGTGGGCTAGTGTATTAGCACCTTTATTCACATTTATCAATGAAACAGCTGAATTAATTTCCAGGACAATGACTTAACAGCCTGATAATGCCACAGCACTAATAATGACAACAATAACAACATTGTCATTGTCGTTATTGGTATCGGTATCGTTATTCTCTGTTGTCATTTTTGTTATCGTTATTCATGGTAGTTGTTTTCGTTATTACAATAATGAAAATGAAAATGAAAATTTTTGTTATCGTTATTGTAATAATGAAAATGACATGCACACCTCTAACTTCGACCACCGTCTGAGCCCAGAGGTGCTGAGCATCATGAAAAGCTGTTCCCTTCCATAAAAAGAATGACAATCACTCCTGTGGCTCCTGCCGGCGCCTAAAGCTGCGTGCACAAGGGCGCTGCCCTTAGACGTGCTGCACTTAGGTGCAAGCCACCGGTGGTGCTGGTGGCAGCTACTTGCTTTTAACTCCCCGGGTAAGCTTCAGGGTGCTGACTCTTCCCCAGCCAGCTCCTCCCCGACACAAGCGATCACAGGAGTCCCACTGCTCCGCAACACGATCTTGCCGCCTCGGCACACTGCCCACCTGCAAGCAGTTAGTATCTCTCTAGTCCTTTCCCATTAAGCTTCCCTTAGCTCCTCACCCCTGCAATGGCCTATGGCTACGCGATAAAAGCTATCTTGAACTGCTAGAACTGCTGCTGTTCCCTTCCAAGCTCAGACTCAGCAGCTGGATGGGATCCTTTCTGCTCTACTGCATAAGAGCACTGTTGAGGTGTCTCCTCTTGCACCCTCAGTCTTAGCCCTGATTTACTCTCCAAGCACCGTGTCCAAGTCAGCTACTGTGCCTGCCCCAACACTTCAGTGGTGGAGATGCAGAATATTTCTGCAGTAATTTTATTTTATTTTATTTATTTATTTAAATTTATATCCTGTCACTCAGGGCAACTTACAGTCAATAAAAACATATTTTTAAAATCCCCTTAACCCTTCCACAACCCTTCCTTAACACCCCATGCAATCCTGCCTAACCTTATTCCTGCCTGGCCAAATAGAAAGACCGTACATTGTTTCCTGAAGATAAATAGGCTCAGGCTTAGACAAACTGCCAAGGGAAGGGAGTTCCATCATTGTGGGGCAGCCACCAAGAATGCCCCTCTGCATGTCCTTGCTGTAGAAACTTTACAGATAGATGGTATCCGCAAGAGGGTGCTCCTGGCTGACCTCAGAGGCTGCAACAGGACATGACGGAGGAGGCAGTCTTTCAGTTACCTGGGACCCAAGCCATTTATTTATTTTAATTTATATGCTACCCTTCCCATTAAGGCTCAGGGTGACTTACAATCAATAAAAACTTCTAAAAATCCCCTTGCCCCAAACCCTTCCCTTAATAACCCCCCCCCATCCCACCCAACCTTATCCCTGCCTGCCAAATGTCTGGCCAAATAGAAAGGTCTTACAATGTTTCCAGGGGTAAGGGTGGTGGGTGATGAGGGATATTTTAAATCCTCCTACTATTAGTTGTTTCTAGCTTCTTTTGCGGTTTTATTCTGTTATAATTGTAAGCTGCCCAGAGCTGCTCGTGGCAGGATAGACATTTTAAAAATAAATAAATAAATAAACAGGCTTGGTCTTAAATAAACCTCCAAGGGGAGGGAGTTCAGTAATCATGGGGCAGCCACCAAGTACGTCTCTCTGCATGCCCTTGCTGTAAAAACGTCTTTGGCAGATGGTACCTGCAAGAGGGGGCTCCTAACTGACCTCAGAGGCCGCAATGGGACTTGAGGGAGGAGGTGGACTTTCAGGTACATGGGGGCCAAGCTGATTAGGACTTTATAGGTCAAAACCAGCACCTTGAATTATGCCTAAAAAGCAATTGGCAGCAGTGCAGATGCTGGAGCATAGGTGCAATGTGCTCGTGGTGACCCGCCCCCGATAGAAGATGGTCTGCCACGCTCTGCACCAACTACAGCTTCTGAATAGTCATTAAGGGCAGCCCTATGTAGAGCGCATTGCAGTAGTTTATCCTTGAGGTTATGAAGGCATAAAGTTATCCTTGAGGTTATGATGGTGGCCAAATCTGAATTGGATAACAACGGTCGCAGCCTTCTCACCAGTTGTAATTGGTGAAAAGCACTCCTGGCCACCCCTGCAACTTGCCAATCCAGGCACATCAATGGATCCAGGAGCACCCCAATGCTGTGAACCTGAGTGACCAAAGGAGGCTGGACCCCATCAATAACAGGATTCCCTATATCTCCCAGGTCAGACAGCTGGTCAACCATCATCATTTTGGTCTTGTCTGGATTTGGTTTCAATTGACTCACCCACATCCAGTCCCCAATGGCAGGCAGGCAGGCACTGGGACTGCAGGATCTGGATCAGATGAAAAAGGGAGAGATGGGTGTCATCAGCGTATTGATGACACTTCACTTCAAACCTCCATACAACCTCACCCAGGGGCTTCAGATACACATTGAATAGGAATGGGGACAAGATTTAACTCTGTGGAACCCCACAAGGGAGTTCCCGAGGGGACAACGAGCCACTACCCATCACTACTCTCTTGAGTTCTCCCAGCCAGGAATGAGTGAAACCACTCAAGAGC
This sequence comes from Sphenodon punctatus, assembly GCA_003113815.1. Classification (NCBI taxonomy): domain Eukaryota; kingdom Metazoa; phylum Chordata; class Lepidosauria; order Sphenodontia; family Sphenodontidae; genus Sphenodon; species Sphenodon punctatus. Next base: position 6,071,932 of record QEPC01004304.1, on the reverse strand, counting down.
AGTCCCGTGAACCCCTGACAGATCACGCAGCCATGTGAAGAACACTCCATGATCAACTGTATCAAAGGTTGCTGGAAGATCTAACAAAATCAGCAGAGTACAATTTCACTTGTTGATTGCCAAGTGGAAGTAGTCAACCAAGGCCACAAGCACAGTCTCAGTACCGTGTCCAGGATGAAATCTTGACTGACATGGGTCCAGGAAACCAATAGCATCAAGGTGCACCTGAAACTGTGAGACAACCACCTATTCAATTACCTTCCCTAAAAAGGGAAGATTGGAGACACGGTGATAGCTGGCAGGGGAGTCAGTGAGGCAATCAGGCACCTCGTCCTCCTGAAGTTTATATATTTGTGACTGGCTTTGCTACATGCCTGAGGAAGGGTACTGTGTGGCCTGCAATCGTGCTTTCCACCAACAGCAGTTGATCCAATAAAAGATATAATTCAAATCACTTTGCTTCCCTCATGAAGGGAGGCATTGACAACCCCAGCCAGCAATGACCCCAGTGTCTTCCAACTAGCTTTCACCAGCCAGGATGAGCATGGATCCAATTCACAACTGGTCATCTGCACCAGTCCAAGAACACCCTCTGCATCAGTTGGTGAGATTAATTGAAGCTGATCCAAACAAAACAGACAAGACCAAGCCTCCCCAACCCCAAAATCTGACTACACCCAAACCAGCAGTTCCCAAGCTGAGCCAAATACAAGCAACTTTAACTGTAAAGTAGGTGGCAAACTCATCACAGCAGGCAACTAATAATTCTAACCCCAGGTGGAGACTGCCACGATTTAGCAGACTATTCACCACCTGGAAGAGCTCAACTGAACGGCGTTTTAAAGATATTATGGCAGCAGTGAAGAAAAGTTTCTTTGCTGCCGCCATGACATAGTCTTTCAAAAATAATGTATGACACAGGCTGTTTTTAGATGGGCTGTGTGTGTGTGTGTGTGTGTGTGTGTTCGTGTGCACTTAGTGGAGTACACATGCACTTCCGGTGGGTGGGGGAGGGTTTTAATGGTGGCAGATGGGTGTGTGCTCAGTGTATGCATGCCTGGGTGCCACTGTGTTGATAGCCCGAATCAATGTACTGTGCCACAGATCAACCAGGCCATCAACAGAGAAGCTGTCAATATCAGCAGGTAAATCCCCCAGAGAGTTCTGGACTCCTATGGAATACATTAGTCTCTCTGGGTGGACCAAACTAACTGGTCCACCACCCTGACGAGGCTTTATAGGTCAAAATCAGTAGGGATGGGCGAACGTGGTTTGGAAGTTTGGAGTTGGGACCGAACTCGACCAGTTCGGTCAACTGAACCGAACTTCCGAACCGAATTCAATTTTTGAACCGAACCGAATTTCCGAACTTGGCTCTGTTCACCCATTCCTAAAAGATAATGGAGAAGCAGGAGGAGGCAGTCGCAAAGGATGCCTTCCGCCTGTTGCATTTGGTGCGGAGGCTGCGTCCGTACGTCTCCAGCCTGGACCTGACCTCCCTCATCCATGCCTTCGTCACCTCGAGGCTGGACTACTGCAACGCGCTCTACGTGGGGCCTCCCTTGTTCCTGGTTCGGAGGCTGCAGCTAGTGCAGAATGCGGCAGACTGGTTCCTTTCGGGGACAGGTTGTTGGGAGCACATAACACCTGTGCTCCGGACTCTGCACTGGTTGCCAATAGCGTGCCGAGCCAGGTTCAGGGTTTTGGTGTTGATCTATAAGGTCCTTCATGGTCTGGGCCCCACGTACCTCAGGGACTGCCTCGCCCTCCGTGCCCCAGAGCGACTCCTTTGGTCTGCCGGGGGTGCCTTCTTGGAGGTCCCCCATGTTAAGTGGGGGGCCACAATGGAGAAGGCATTCTCGGTGGCCGGGTCACGCCTTTGGAACTCCCTCCCAGAGGAAGCTCGCCTGGCCCCAAGCCTTTTGACATTCCGGTGAAGTTGTAAAACCTGGCTGTTCGCCCAGGCCTTTGGGGAGGGGGGAGGGGGGTTAGAGGGTTTTTATCTCCCTTACCCTATTTATTGTTTTATGGTGACCCCCGGCCCTGTTTTAATACTTGAAATATTGTATTTTGAAATGTTTTAATTGTTTTTAAATGTTTTATATATGTGATTACTTTTTATTGTAAGCCGCTCGAGCTGTTTTAGGCGGGGTGGGTTAGAAATTTGATAGATAAATAAATAAATAAATAATATTCCATTTAGTTCAATGGGGTTTGAATTTCTGAACTTTGTTCAGAAGTTCGGACCGAACTCGAATAGTTCGGTCAACCGAACCAAACTTCCGAACTGAACCGAATTTCAGAACTGAACCGAACCGAATTTCAGAACTCGGTTCTGTTCGCCCATCCCTAAAAATCAGCATTGTGAATTGTGCTCAGAAAGCTATTGGCAGCCAGTGCAGACTCTGGAGCACTGGTTTAATGTGCTCCTGGTGACCCGCCCCCAACAGAAGATGGCCGCCATGTTCTGCACCAAATGCAGCTTCCAAACAGTCATGAAGGGCAGCCCCATATAGAGCACATTGCAGTAGTCTAGCCTCGAGGCTACAAAGGCATTGATGATGGTAACCAGATCAGAATCTGATTAAAAAAACTTGCAGTCTTCTTACCAGACGTAAATTGGTGAAAAGCATTCCTGTCTGCCACCGCAGCCTGACAATTTAGGTGCAGTTCTAGGATCAAGAGCACCCCAAGGCTGCGAACCTGAGTAACCAAAGGAGGCTGGACTCCATCACAGGGGTCCTTATGTCTCCCAGGACATACAGCTGGCCAGCCATCACCACTTTGGTCTTGTCTGGATTCAGGTTCAGTTGGCTCGCCCATATCCAGTCCACAATGGCAGCCAGGAACTGAGTAAGCACTGAGACTTCAGGACCTTGATCAGATGTTAAATAGAAATGGAGCTGGTGTCATCAGCATACTGATACACTTCACTTCAAATCTCCATACAGCCTTGCCCGGGTGCTTCAGATACACATTGAACAGGAGTGGGGACAAGATTGAACCCTGAAGGACCCCACAAGGGACACCCCCAAGGGGATGACAAGCCACTGCCCATCACCACCCTCTGGGTCCTCCCAGCCAGGAATGAGTGGGACCTCTCACGAGCAGTCTCGTGAACCCATGCCAACACCACCCCCTGATCAACTATACCAAAGTCACTGAGAGATCTAACAAAATCATCCGGGTACAACTGCCTTGTTGATTGCCAAATAGAGGTCATCAACCAAGACCACAAGCACAGTCTCAGTGCCAAGCCCAGGGCAAAATCCTGACTGACATGGGTCCAGGAATCGAATAGCATTGAGGTGCACCTGAAGCTGTGAGGCAACCACCAATTCAATCACCTTTTATAAAAAGGGAAAGTTAGAGATGGGGCAGTAGCTGTCAGGGGAGTCAATGTTAAGGGATAGGTTTTTTCAGCAGGGGTCAGACAACCGCAATTTTGAGGCAGTCGGGTACCCTGTCCTCCCAAAGGGAGGCATTGACAACCACAGCCAGTAATGGTCCCAAAGTCTCCTGGCTAGCTTTTACCAGCCAGGATGGGCATGGATCTAATTCAGGGCTAAAACTCTATTTTGCGGTTCTTGTGTTTCTTGATGGGAATCACAATTCTCAGCTTGTTCTGACATACAAGAATGAGCTGAGAATCATCAGTTTCTGGACTACATTCTTGTCAAGAAACACGAGAAGAAGAAAAAACAACCAAAAAGAACTGCACATGTACAAAATGACTGCTGACTGTTTTGCGCATGTGCGTCCTTTTCCCAAAATGGTGCTGACAGTATCATCACCATTTTCGAAAAGGGCAACAGTTCTGCACATGCGTGGTGGTCATTTTGGATGTGCAAAATGGCTGCTCTTTTCCAAAATAGCGGTGATGATACCAGCACCATTTTGGAAAAGAGCTGCACAGGTGCGAACAACCTTGTTGGCCATTTTGCACATGCACAGTTCTGTTTTTTGTTTATTTATGAGATATGTTGCAAACTTTCATACTGGAACCAAGATCTTGGTGAGATCTTGGTCCCTGGCATGAAATCTCATGGAAAAGAATTTCTCGTTTCAGCCCTAATTCACACCTGCTCACCCGTACCACTCCAAGCACACCCTCTGCATCGGTGGATGAAACCAATTGAAGCTGATTCAACTAAACTGGACAGAACCAAGCCTCCCCAACCCCAAACTCTGATTCTGCACCGAAACTACCAGTGCCCAAGTTGAGCCAAATACAAGCAACTTTATCTGCAAAGCTGGTGCCTGGTGGCAGCAGGCAACTATTGACTCTAACTCCAAATCTATGCTAGTAGCAGAGATCTTCATAGAGCAAGTGTAGACAAACTGTGGCTCAGGAGCTTCATGTGGCTCTTGGGCAGTTCAAGTGCAACGCTTGGCCAGGGCTGATCCTGGGCTCCATGCTGCCTTAATGATCCTGTTTCAGTTTTCATTGGACGTGAGTCTCAGCAGCTGAATTCACAGCTGCTCCTCAGAATCTCAGCAGACAGAACCACAGAGCATCAGTTCCACGAGCCAATCACAAAGTAAAAGAGGTTTCTGTTCCACCCAACTTCCATGTGCATGTTCATATGTGTGTGCCTTGTGGCTCTTGGCCATATGAAGATTTTGGTACCCAGCTTTTGGGGTTGGAAACTATCCTTGTCATAGAGGCTAATTGGCCATTATGTGAATGATAAGTAAATTGGTTAGGAATTAATGGAGACTGTTGCGATGAAGATGATGATGATTGATGATTATAAGCATTTATATAGTGCCAGTGATGTACCTGGCGCTTTACAAAAAACAAGATAGACACGGTACCTGCCCAAGAGCTTACAATCTAAAAACAGGAGGAGGGGAGACAGGGAAGGGGGGAAGAAGTTGTTACTAATGCACAGGAAAGAAGTTGTTACTAATGCACTTTAATAGCCCCCCAAAAAAACAACTACAGGCCTGTGACAACAAGCTTTGAGAAAGAGAAACTAGACTGACCTTCCAGTAGTGTTCTCTCCAATAATCACCTTCACTGCCCCAAAGTGGGAGGCAGCAGGCTCCTTGCCGTGCTCCCCTCAAAGGAGGGGACAGGGACTGAATTCCTGTCCTTGGGGTTGCAAGACCCCCTGGGGTGGGAAGTTACATGGCTGCCTCAGGCAGGAAAACTGAGAATCCTGCCAGGGTTGCTAGGCAACCTTTGCAGCTAATGATAGGGCCGGCAAGGCCACATGGACTCTGCCCCAGGTTGGGTGGGGCACCCCTCCTTGGCTCCTCCTTGGCTCCAGCCTCAATGAATCTGTCCTGTCTTGGGACATGCCCGGCTATCGCAGGCGCAATTGTACCTGGCCCAGCAGGCCTGTGCCGACAACCAGGTGGGTTCACTAGGAGGTAGGTGGTGGTGCCGAGCCGCCCCCATGGGAAAAGAAAAAAGAAAAGCCTCCGCCATAAGCAGGTGATGGCACATTGCTTGGCAGGCTAGGGCACCCCCGGCAGCTGGGGCACCTGAAAGCGTGGCGGGGGTTGGGTGCGAGGTGGAGGCTCCTCCACCCAGACTTGGGCTTGGGGCCTCAGGTCTGAAAAGTGTGTGTGTGTGTGGGGTAGATGTCCCCCTCCATGAGAGGCTCATAGTGTGCAAAACCCTGATCCAGGAGCTGACTGCAGCAGGGGTGGGCATGCCACAGGATCGACCCCCTGTACTGCTGGCCCTGGCGCTACAGCCCCCCAGACCCTCTGGATCACAGGAGACCCCTGGCCATCTTGGAAATCCCCTCGTTGACTCACACCAGGCACGGGGCAGGGGCTGGGACGCCCACAGCTGAGGTTGGAGGGGGCGGTACACGATTGCAATCCCGGCCCACTTTTTGGATGATGTCCCACCTGCCAGGTCAGCAAGGAGGGACTCTAACCAGGACAAGCAGGCAGGCTTCCTCCCCCTGGTGCATGGGCCCTCTTCCCTGGTGAATGATCCCCTGGTGATCGTGGTGGCAGGAGGGGTCCTGGTTCTGGGGAACCTGGGATGGACGGCCCCACAGAGTCTGGGACGCCCCCCCCCCCTTGGTGGCCCCCTCAGCAGGCTTGACCTGTATGCCCTTCCCTTCCTGGGTCAGCAGCCAGCCGGGTCCCTGATGGGACGGGACGCCAGCACCCCTTCCCCCATTTGGCAGACAGGCAGTCAACAGGGCTGGGGAGCCCCTCTTTTACCTTACAAGGGCATGTTGGCCCTGCACAGCAAGAAGCCTGGTGGCCGCCCGGATCCCCAGGGACAGGGGAGAGAGGATCTCCTTTGTAGGATCGAGGTGATCGAGTGAGCCATCTGTGCAATGGCTGAACAGTGGGCTTGACAACCACTGACCCATCATGAACCACCCTCCCTGACCCTGCAACGCAACCCAGGTGAGACAGTGGCCTCCTCACAGAGGGCGGACATGACGGGTGCCAGGGCAACAGTCCAGGCCTGGCCCGCAGGAATTCAATGTGCTGGATTCACCAGTGGAATGACAGCTGGCCCCCGGCATGGGCTCATATTTGGCACAGGGATGACCCAACTCTTGTGGTGGAACGGGCCATGGGTGCCTGTGACTGTACCCCCTGCCCCTGCCCCCAGGGCCGACGGCCCTGCCCCCAGGCCCAAGCTCACCCCTCACAGCGACTGACTCCTGCAGGCCAGTGGGGTAATGTTGCCAAGTAGGCCAGGTGCTCCAGGTGTGGGCCCCATTGGCCGCTCCCCCCCCCAGGCAGCTGAACCCAGTGCCATACTAGCTTCAGCCCCTGGGTGAGGCCTCTACACAGGGCCCCCCAGGGGTGGGGATATGCTGAAGTCTCCCATAGGAGATCGCCTTCTCCCAGCCATCCGCGAGCAGATTTGGTGAGGGGAGTACATTGAGATATTTGCCCTCCTCTTCAGTGATCCCATTATAGATCCAATGGAACAGGACAACAACAAAAAATGGAGCATTTCCACATGCCCCAAGACTGAGAGGAACTGGTCCAAGTAGACCGTGGCCTTCTCCGTTTATCATGGGGTGATGATACAGGCATACCCTGGCTGGACCGCAGACCTTCTCAAGTACGCTGACATAGTTCGGCAAGCATATGAGTAAGGCCCTTCTGGGGCTTGGCTTTGATATGATGAGGCATTCAGGCATAGGGCAGCCTACGCCTCGGGCCTCCATAGGGACCTCCATGCAAATGACTTGTGGCTCAATTGCATGAGCGGTACAGGCCAAGGCCCCCATATCAGACAGCGGCCACTTATTGGCATGGGGAGGTGCTGCATCCATCACTGATTCCTTTTGAGAGGAAGGGGGAAAGGCAGCAGGGAGCACCATGAGGCAGTGCTGGGAGTACAGCCGATCGGGGAAATGCTCCTGCACGGCCTGTAAGTTTTGGCGTATCTGCCCAAACTGGATGGGGTACCACACAGCCTCCACATGCCCTCATGCTAAACCTTGGGCAAAAGGAAAACCCAACCACGGGTCTGCAGCAAGAGCAGGGGGGGGGGCAATGCCAGTGGCTCAGGGAAGACCCCCAACACCGGTTAAGACGGAGCAGCTCGGGATGGCCCTTCAAGAGCACCCCAACCGGGAGGAGGTTAGATACTAGGGATGGGACAACTGGCAAAAAAACAGCTACCGGTTTTACCGGTTACCGGTTTGCAAAATCCCGGTTTATCAGATTAAAACCGGTTTACCGGTGCCGGATCTATTGCATCGATTTCAATGGGGAACTGCAGTGTCCCCATTGAAATCAATGGGGGGGAAAAAGAATCCCTCCCCCTCCCAGGCTGTGCAGGTGGAAGAGGGGACACCCCCCCACCCACGCTGCCCAGCCTGGATTTNATCCAGGCTGCACAGGTGGAAGAGGGGACACCCCCCCACACACCCTGCCCAGCCTGGATTTTTTCTTTTAAAAAAAATCCCCGAAGTCCCTGGCTCCGGGCCGCCGCTGATGACCCGGAGCCCGCACCAGTAGGTAGGTACTAGGGTGATCCCTGGGGTGGGGGGTGGTTTAACACCCCCCCACCCCAGGGATCACCCTACCCACCCACCCAGCGATCGCCTACCTTTGGCGCTCTGGGCGGTGGCGGCACGGCAGTCCGGAAGCTTCAGCGCTGGCTGTGGCTGCCGTCTTCAGTGCTTACTAGGCCTTCCAGGGCAACCTGGAAGTTCCCTGGAAGGCCTAGTAAGCACTGAAGTCGGCAGTCACAGTCAGCACTGAAGCCCCCGGACTGCCGCCACCGCCACCTGGAGCGCCAAAGGTAGGTGATCCCTGGGTGGGTGGGTAGGGTGATCCCTGGGGTGGGGGGGTGTTAAACCACCCCCCACCCCAGGGATCACCCTAGTACCTACCTACTGGTGCGGGCTCCGGGTCATCAGCGGCGGCCCGGAGCCAGGGACTTCGGGGATTTTTTTAAAAAGAAAAAATCCAGGCTGGGCAGGGTGTGTGGGGGGGTGTCCCCTCTTCCACCTGTGCAGCCTGGATGAGGGAGGGAAAAGTGGTTGGGGTTTTTTTGGGTTTTTTTTACATTGCGGCCATTCATTTCAATGGCCGCAATGTAAAACAATCTGGCACGGGGAACCGGTACCAGTACCCCCAATGTCCGGATTAATCTGATACTGCCGGTACAGCAAATTACCAGCAGTATCGGATACTGGATAATCCGAACTTCCCACCCCTATTAGATACATCTTTGAGGGATTTAGACAGGGTTTTAAGATCCCAGTGCTTAATTTCCAACAGCATAGAGTTGCCCCTAGCTTGAAGTCTGTGGTGGGGATAGAACACGTCGTCCAGGCTAAAATTGACAAGGAATGAACAGACGGCGGGGTGGCCAGCCCTTTCCTACCCCCCTTTCCCCAACATGATGATTTCCACCTTTGGGGTGGTCCCCAAAAAGGTCCTGGGTGACTTCCAATTGATCCACCACCTCTCCCACCCACGAGGCAGGTCGGTGAATGATGCCATACTCAAGGAACTGACATCAGTTCACTATGCGTCTTTTGACTCGGCAGTGGCACTGCTCAGGCACTGTGGCCAGGGTGCCATTCTGGTGAAGTGCGACATCAAGTCTGCCTTTTGCTTACTCCTGGTTCATCCAGAGAGTTTGCTGCTACTAGGATTCCATTTCCATGGGCATTATTATTACGATATGGCCATGCCAATGGGGTGCTCCATCTCTTGTTCAGCATTCGAGAGATTCAGTTCCCTGGATGAGTGAGTGGCATGGCAGCGGGCTGAGGAGGGGGCGGTCACCAAATATTTGGATGACTTCCTCTTCATCAGATGGGCTGGCACAAGGGAATGCTGGGAAATGATGCAGATATTCCCTTGGGTGGCAGAAGAATTGGGCATCCCCCTTGCACTGGAAAAGATGGAAAGGCCAGTCACCAGGTTGACCTATTTGGGGATAGAACTGGATACGGTTGCAGCAGTCTCCCGCCTACCCGAGGGCAAATTGAGATCCCTCTAGGTCAAGGTTGACGAGTGCCTAAGGGCAACCATCACATCAGGCTCACCAAGGAAATGAAGGAAGACCTTGAGATGTGGGCAGCCTTTTTAGTAGGGATGGGTGAACAGATCGTGGTTCAGGTTCGGTTCGGTTCGGTCCAGTTCGGTTCAGCCATTGGGTTCGTTCGCCGCGTTCGGGTTCAGCTGTTTGGTTCGGTTCGGCTGTTTGGAAAAAGGCTCTCTGT
>QEPC01004304.1:6043027-6057630 GCA_003113815.1 Sphenodon punctatus | reverse complement strand
CCGCCGCCGCCTGGAGCGCAAGGTAGGTGATCCTTGGGGTGGGGTGTGTGTTAAACCACCCCCCACCCCAGGGATCACCCTAGTACCGGTACTTACCTGCTTCTGGACGCTGGTGCAGGCTCCGGGTCACCGACGGCGGCCCAGAGCCCGCACTTGGGAGTTAAAGAAAAAAAAAAGTTTTTAAAATCCAGGCTGGGCAGGGTGGGTGGGGGGTGCCCCCCCTTCCACCCGCACAGCCTGGGAGGGGGAGGGGGGAGGAATTTTTTTAAAATTCCATTGATTTCAATGGGGACAATTCCCCATTGAAATCAATGGAATAAATCCGGTACCGGTGCAATTTTTTTTTGAGAATAAAAAAAAATACGGTAACCGGTATTCTGCCTGGTGTCCCACCCCTAAGTACAGACTTGAGGCCATTTTGTGCCTCCCTTCCACCCTCACCCCCTCACTCGCCTGGACACATGGCTACTGCTGTTCAAATGGTCTCTGCTGATTTCCTCCCCTAATTGTCTGCTGCTTTCTGAGTTTTGGGTGCTGGGGGAACCTGGGGATTGTACAGTGGTTTCAATGAGTTTCCTAGGCATTTTATTGGTAGTTTGCAAGCATGTGCAAACTCACTCAAGGCCATTTTGTGCCTCCCTTCCACCCCCACTGACCTGACCATGGCTACTGCTGTTTCAAATGGTCTGTCTGCTAATTCCTCCATCCAATTGTCTATTGCTTTCTCTATTGCTTTCTGGGGGGTTTGGGTGCTGGGGGAACATGGGGGGTTGTGCAATGGTTTTTTGAGTTTCCTAGGCATTTTCTTAGCACTAGCAGTTTGCAAGCATATGAAGAATCACTCTGGGCCATTTTGTGCTTCCCTTCCACTCCCACCCCCCACTGTCCTGGCCACATGACTACTGCTGTTTCAAATGGTCTCTGTTTACTGATTCTCCCCCCCTCCCCCCATTATCTGCTGCTTTCTGGTTTTTTGAGTGCTTGGGGAACCTGGGGGTTGTGCAATGGTTTCTCTGAGTTTCCTTGGCATTTTCTTGGCAGTTTGCAAGGATGTGCAGACTCACTCAGGGCCATTTCTTCAAAACCCTCCCCCAAATCTTGTACTTTCTGCATAGGAAACTTATCATATGGAGCATTTTTCTCACCATTCTGTAGTTTTAAAGTATTTTAAGGGGCTTTACACCATTTCCAGCTTCTGAAGAGATGTGTAGGTTTTCATAACTATGTGCTATTTGGGGCCCAAACATTTTGTCAGTCTAATTTGCCTGGACTCGGGGAGGGAAAGTGTTTGTGGTTTTTTGTGGTTTTTTTACATTGTGGCCATTCATTTGAATGGCCACAATGTAAAAAAATCTGGCACGGGGGGATCCGGTACCAGACCCAATAATACCAGAATAATCCGATACTGCCGGTACACCAAAATACTGGCAGTATTGGATACCAGATGATCTGGTAGTCCCACCCCTACTACACATGCTGATTCAGCACAGGGTGGTATGAGAAGAAGAAGCAGCTGTACGACAGTGTTTCAAAGACTGCATTGTTTTGTTTTCCATGCTTGCTGTTCAGGGGTGAGGCGGCGTGGAACAAGACTAGAGTGATGAAGGACTTAAAGCATCTAGCTGAGAACATAAAGAAGCAGGGTGAATGCAAAGGTCATATTGGCAACTGTTTCAAGCTTGAAGCATTTGGTAAGACCAACGTAGTGGCACAACTGGATGAAGGTTACCTTGTGAGCGTTACAAAGCACAATGAGGACATTGACAACAACCGGTACATTCTTTCAAAAATAATTGATTGTATTCAGTTCTGTGGTGCTTTTGAGTTGGCACTTTGTGGCCATGATGAGACTGAGGACTCCTTGAACCCAGGAGTGTTTAGAGCCTTGGCTGATCTGATTAGCAGCATCAATTCTGGATGGAGAAGCATTTGAAAATTGCCACAGTTTTCAAAGGCACTTCCAAAGCAATCCAAAATGAACTCCTAGACTGCATTCTCACAGTGGCCAGGGATTTCATTATCGAGGTGTTGAAGAGCATTGAATATGTGGTTATTCAGGCTGATGACACAACAGATGTGTCAACTCATTGTCAGTCAGTACAGATTTATTGGTACATTGATGGCATCATGGCAGAGGCTCAGCTGTAGAGCGTTTTTTCAGTTTAACACAGTTGCAAGACTCTCATGCAGAAACCATTGCCACAGCATTGCTGCAGTGTTTGAATGCTGTTTTCCCACAGGACACTGATAAACAGAAAGTGATTGCTCAGAGCTATGATGCGTGGGCAGCATGGGGAGGTCCAAAAGAGGATACAGGACATATACCAAAATGCTCATTATGTACACTGCTATGCACATTAGCTAAATCTGATAATGCAACAAGCTGTGTCCCAAATAAAGGTTAAAGTATTTTTTTCAGATTTGGGTGAATTAACAGCCTTTTTTTCATCATCTCCAAAAAGGACAGAAGTTTTGGCTATCATAGTAAAGAGAGGGCTCCCCAGAGCTCCTGCCAAGCACTGGAACTTTAACATTAGGACAGTAAATGTAGTTTACGAGCACTGAGAGGATCTGATTGAATGCTTCAACCACATAGGTGGTAATTTTGATGCCAGTGCAAGTTGTGAGGCATGGGGATTTGCTAGAAGGCTGGTAAGAGGATAGGGAGTTCCTTTACTTTCTGTTTTTATTACATAAAATAATGCCTCACATTAAGGTGCATTATAATAAACTGCAAAAGAGAGAGAGTGACTCTGTAGGTGTTCAGACATTTATTACAGAGTTTGTCAGCAGCATCAATAGAGTGAGAGACTCTATTAAAAATCTGCGCTCTGAATTGCCAGAGCAGTCCCAGTTCCCAAGAGGTAGCACTATAGACAGCCTGGATCAAATCACAGCTGAAGTTTGCGAAATCATACTTTCACATGCGAAGGAACGATTTGCATTCACAAAGCACCTAGTGAGCGCAACATTATTACAGGGGGCTCTTTTTGCAGTACACGACCAACGCTTTCCAATGTGAGCATTGAATGAAACAGTTGATGCCTACCCTATGCTACACAAAGACAGTCTGAGGATGGAGCTTTCTGTATTGTATGAGAAGAAAGACCTGTATGGTATGAAGGATGCCTAGAGCTACTTCATACATTGTTGGACAGCAATCTTCAGGACAGCTTTGCTGAAACTTTGAATCTGGTGAGAATTGTCATCACAACACCAATGACAACCGTGGAATCTGAACGGTCTCAGTTCTACAGAGAATAAAAACTTACCCGAGGAACACAATGACATCAGAGAAACTGAATGCATTGGCAATGTTGTCAATAGAAAAAAGTTTGATCCAACAAATACCTGACTTCAACCACAGAACAACTGAACTGTTTGCACGTCTCAAAGACCATCAGGTGTCTTTGCTGTACAAGTGATAGACCTGTGCGAGTGTTTGTATATGGAGTGCATGGGAAACCCTTTGAGGTGCTTGTCTGGTGAGGCATAGGAGCTGGGAGGAGGAGAGTTTATTGTTTGAGTTCTTTGCTAGTTTGTGTGTGGGTGTGTTCAGTTGTGGTTTAGGTTGTGTTTGGAGGAGGGTGTGACTGGTTAATGCTGTGTGTTTGGTTAATAAACCCTTTGTCAGGGCTGGGCCTTCAGTGGGACTGTCTTTTCCCCTTGCATCACTGCCTGGTCTCTGGAGGAGTTGGCTTCCCTATTATGGTATTCTCTCTCTCTCTCTCTGTCCCACTCACACCTGCTAGAGGGTGTGGACACACCTGCCACAGCCTGATTGGCGCTCTGCATATTTTAAGGCTGCTGAGGGCTGTGGCAGGTGTGGAGCTTCTGTTAGGCTGTCCCTGACTCTTGGTCTACCCACTTCTATTGCTATACCCCTCTAGATTGTGTTCTGCTTGCCCTTCTACGTTGTATCAGTGTTCTTCCTTGCAACCCTGTGTCAATTGTATTGGTGAGTCAGAAGCTGCTTTTAAACGAGGGCGCGCTGAAGCGCCTCCCAAACGCCGCATTAAAGCAAAGCCGCCAGAAGTGACGTTCTCCCCGTTGCCGCCGGTGGCGGCGGCTGGAGACACGGGGCTTTGCAGCGGCGCGTTCTTAAGACTTCAATTATCTGGCTTAAGAACGCGCTGCTCCAAAGCCCCGTGTCTCCAGCCGCCGCCGGCAACGGGGAGAACGTCACTTCCGGCGGCTTTGCTTTATCGCGGCGTTGAGGAGGCGCTTCAGCGCTCCTCGTTTAAAAGCAGCCTTAGTGTTCTGTTCACCCCTTTGTGTTCCTTGTTTGAGTAGCACTTCTCCTCCCTGCTGTTGCTTGTCATTCTTGTTTCCTCTGTGTGTTGAGGCACTTCTTTTCTGGCTCTCTTGTCCCTTTAGTCTTCCCTCACTGTGTGTATTCTGCTTTGTATCTTCCTTTGCGCTTCTCCATGTTGAGTTTGTCTTCCTTCATGTCCTGAGTTCCTCACATTGTGCCTTGTTCCTTATTGGTCTATCCTTCTATCATCAGTGTTTGTCAAGTCCTGCGTTTGCTTCCTGTTCCACCCTCTAATCCTGCATTCTGTGAAGTCCTGTGTCGCTCCCAGCTCTGGTTTCCCAGCTGCCTGTCCCTTGATGAGCCATAAGCTTTCTTAGGTCAGCTTGTCTGGTTCTCATGCTGAGCATTCAGTCTTCCTGATATCGGAGAATGGCTGAGAGGTTTTCTTGTTTGATCTGTGGGACATCCCCTATTCCCTTCAGCCCTTTCCCCTTCTATTTGCCCTTCTCTTTGCCCCATTCCCAGGCTCCTTGCCCCGGAGCCTGACACTCTTGCCTTGAGCCAAAGATCTGTATTCATTGTGGCCTTTTTATTGATTACATATTATTATTATTATTATTATTTTATTTATTAAGCATTTATATAGCACCAGCAGTGTACCTAACTGGTGCTTTACAGTTGTTGTTGGGAGACAGGTCCCTGGCCCAGTAGTCTTACAACAATCTAAGAAGGACAAGGATGAGGGGAGTACAGGGAGAGAGACACCCATTCCCATTTTTAGAGATATTTTTACACATGGGGAACTGAGGCTGTAAACTTTCATATTCACTTCAAAATTTGGGTTGGGCTGGCTCCGCCTACCATTGGGCCGGCTCTGCCCCTAGGCCCGCTGGGCAGACTCCGCCTACCATTGGGCAGGCTCTGCCCCCAGGCATGCTGGCGGTAGCTTAGATCCACCCACTGCCCCACCAGCCTCAAAAACAACCAGCCACCACTGTGACATACCAGTTGAAGGGTGTCCGAAAGAACATCAAGACAGATGTGTGGGAGATAAAAAAGCTCTTCCTGTCCACTCTTATTGTCTGGACTGACTTTGTAGAGCAGATGTCCTGGGGCGACGGGGTACACCTGAGGAAGATAGATAGAACTTGGAGGACTATCAATAGGGATGTAGGCAGGTGGCTGGCAGGTTTGGGAGGGGAGAGTATCCACAACTATGTCCTGTCACACAAGTGGCCCGACCTGTACCGCCGGGACAGAGTGCATCTGTCTGCTGAGGGGAAATATTGCTACCTGAAGGAGAAGCTAGTTCAAGTACTGGATAGGTGTTAGGTATCTGGGGGTCGGGCTTGTCCGGGTAGTCCCGGTGACTCCTTAGTGGCAGGGACCCAGTACTGCAGTTTAGAGGTTAGAATAGAATTAGTATAAGTATGAGTCATCTCCTACCACAAAAGCAGGGTATGGCAAGTGGTGGGGTAGCCTCCCTGGGAGGGGTGTCCAGTGAGGCCAGTAGGGACAGGTATGGTCCCCAGCCTGCAGGTGCCCTCCTCCTTATTCCGGTCCAGAAGGACTTTGGTCCCCCTCACCCGTGGCCTGCACCGCGAAAAGGGTGGGGGGGAGACATTGTGTTTGAGAATGGGGTGGTAATCAAGGGTATATCAAAACCACTCCTGTGTTTCTGGTTTGTTGGACAGTTAAGTACTGGACCTGAATCGCACTAGACGATTTCCCCCACCTATTCTAATTATGATTTACTTTAATAAAGAGTGTGGCTGTTCAAATCCAATTTCTGGTGTCCTGTTTCCTTTGGGATGCATCGGCAAGACTTGATTCCCCCCTCCAGTGAAAACACTCTCATTCACTAGTGGTGCTTTTTATCCCCATACCATAAATGGGGCCTGGCATTCTCTGCCCAGTGCAAACCCAGATCATCTGTCAGGAACCATAGGTCTTGAACTGGTGTTTCTGAGGTTTCAAGGTGGCTAGCATAGCAGCGCTACTGCATTGCCTTGTCTACTGGTCTGTCTGTAGCTGATGTGATGGATCTCCCAAAGCAGCATAAACCATGCTCTTTGCTTGTTCAGTTCACCCTTTCTGGCTAAAAAGATGACTGAAGAAGATAAGGAAGTTGGGTGGAACAATATCAAGTCTTGTGTCTGTGGCTGCCATAGTACTCTGCTTGTATGCTGATCCCACTCTTCTTGCTGTTTGCCTGCCTGCCCAACCACTTGTTCCTGAGCCTTACTTTCAGTACATCTGTGCCTTTTAGCCCTGCTTCCAGCCTGCCTGTTTCAGCAATGCACCCCAGCTCTTGCTATCAGCCCTTGTCCAGCCTTTGCACCTCTAGTCCTTGCTGTCAGTCCTTGTCCAGCTCTTTGTCCCAGCCTCCTTAGAATGACTTTCCACCATTAACCTCCTGACTTATTTCTAGACTGTCCCATGGACTATGGTTTGTCTGCTCGGCTCAGTTTAAGCTTTGGTGATCTGGCTTGTATCTTGATAGTGTTCCTTGGCTTGGCCTTCTGCCTCATCTACAATCTCACTCTGACCTACTCACTTGACTTTTAATTCCACATCCTGATTTGACCCGCTGGTCTGGTTGTGCTGATTCTGCAACTGTCTGGATCCTGCCAAGACCGCCCAGTGCCTTAAACCATCCCTCTCTCCCCAACACTTGGGAAAGGATTGTGCTCACAGTGTGCCCTGTGGCTTACCAGGCACACTTCATTAGGAAAAAGCTCCATGGTGCAAGAGCAATCCCACAATGTCCATGGGGCTTTATTCAAGACATGAAAGTATCTGTTCCTCTGAGATTTTCTTTTCTGTGCCTGTAGCTTGATTCTAATCTGCTCATACATGTTTGGACAAATTTTTGCAAACATGTTCTTAAATTCTTTGATTTAAGCCAAGTTTGCCCTCTTCATTTGATCCATGTGAAAGGAATGAAAGGTCAGAAAGACCAGTACTGAGTTT
This sequence comes from Sphenodon punctatus, assembly GCA_003113815.1. NCBI lineage: Eukaryota > Metazoa > Chordata > Lepidosauria > Sphenodontia > Sphenodontidae > Sphenodon > Sphenodon punctatus. Next base: position 6,050,402 of record QEPC01004304.1, on the reverse strand, counting down.
ACCACTGGTTGTATTACTAAAAATGTGGAACAATTTAAACTCTTTAAGGCTTTGATGGGAGTCATGGAGCAGCAGATTGTTGCTACAAGCAGACTGCAGAGTTTGGGAGATCAAATTGCAATCTGAACTGACATGGTGCAAAGTTGACTCTGCCAAAGTTGGGTCAGGGAGCCTGATTAAATTATGTGGCATCCAAAGAAATCTCTGTCAATATGAATCAAGTTTTATTAGAACTTGTGCACAGTTTGTATTCAAGTGTCATCATTCTGCACTTGTGCCACTCGGAAGTCAGTAGTCACAGAAAAGCAGATGGTTTTCCAGTGGTTCAGAAGCTGTGTATCAGCACCAGACGTGACAAAAACGATTCCAGCACCTGAGAGTCATTGTAATCTGTCCATAAATAAATCTAAGGGTGTTTTTACATGTGACAGTGCTGAGCTCCACCATGCTTTAATCTTGCCTGGAGTGAGAGCCCTCACTCTGGGCAGGATTTGGCTCAGCCACCAAACAAACGTGATGGTGACCGGGTCAGGGAGTGGATGGGGAGAGGGCAAGGCGACATGCAGACGTGTGTCCTCACGGCCCCACCTCTGCACTACTTAGAGCAGCCCATCCCCCCTGCCTGATGGGTGGCTGCCAGGAAGTGCCGTGGACCTAGACGGTGTAAGCATAAGTGGGCCATCAAACATGACAGCCTATTTTATTCTGGCCCAGGCTGCTGTAGCACAGCTGCAGTAGCACCTAGACTGGGCTGGGACTTGGCTGTGGGCCAGAGTCCCAGCCCGGGCTAAACACTACCGTGGCCCGTGCTGCAGTCTGGGCCAACATCTAGTGGCTGTTTCAGATGTGGAGGCAGCACAGATTTCCACGTGTGGCAAAGCATGGAAATCTGTGCTATCATCACTTCTCAAAACACCCTAAAATGTAGACCAGAAATGTTAAACATGTGTGTGTGGGTAGATGTACACACAATTTCAGTATTGAAACTGTCTGCTGCTTGATAAAGAAACAGGGAAAGTTAAAAGAACAGCATTTTATATTCACAACTCCATTAGCATCATGTATGAGACGGAGAGCTTGGTCGGCATGACCCCCCCCCCCCCAAATAAAAATAAAATAAAACAGATTTCAACAAAGTTGATTGAGGGTTCTGGAAATGAACAGAACTAGAATAAGAACTGACAAATGGAAGAGATAAAAAAATTGTTTTGAGGATTTCCCCTGTAGAGATCTTTATATACAACAGCTACAATGGTCAGAAGAAGAAAAAGATCAGAGATTTACAGCACTAACAGATATTCAAAAAGCTTAAAGACTCTCCAAGAAATAAAACTTCCTGGAAACTGGGTAGTTTGTTTGGAAGTATTGAACTCACTAAAGACTTGCTCTAAATATCTCTAGTTTAAACGTGACTCCAGGAAATAGGTTTGGAACTCGATCAAACCTGCTTTCAGCTCTGCCATCCTTCACTCTGAATTATAAACATGAGATTATTGTGGCATATTTCCTGCATGTGTCCTACATGTGTCTCAACTCTTTACATTGTGAACACTCCAAGTAAACACTCCAAAGCACAGTATTAAAGTGCAGCCCAGCCCCAGATGGGATAGTCAGCTGACTTAGAGAATAATATACAAACAGAAAACACAGGGCAGCTCAGAGCACTCCTGACTAGGGAGTCTTTTTTCTTTAGCAGCATGATTGCAGACTCTGTGTGCTCCCAGACTTAATTATTTGATATTAGTTATTTAAGTTTGTGAGTAGTACTAGGAAGACACTCATTTTGCACCATTCCCGCACTAAATGTTGTGTCTTCTCAAGGGTCTCCCTTCTTTTCTACAGTATTTAGACAAGAAGCTTCTATTAACATTAAAATCTGCCTAGTCTCTGCCATAGTGCTCGGTCCTTCTGACACTGAAGTTGAGGCCCAGCACATGAAGCCTTGTATTCCACTCACTTTACAAGTTTTTAGTGTGTAGACTGTGATTCCTCTGAACTCTTGCCTAAACATCCTTTTAGGAGAGGAAAGAAGCAGGTTTCTTTGTCATTTCTGAATGATTAAACTCTTTCATTCAGTTTGGATAAAAATATGTGACAGTGGTGCATGGGGCAGAAACTCCTGGGCAACATGGTCCAGGTCAGGTCGGGGCACCAGTCACACATGACCATGTCCCACTGGCCAGGCCACACAGCCTGGGTACAGCCCAAAAGTACAACAAATGTGAGGGCAGACAGCCCTGCCCTCACTGTGCTCCCAGCTCGCCCACGCCCCCCCAGGACAGGCAACCATGGCAGCCAATGATGGCCAACCATGGCGACCCCCGGACTCTGACCTAAGAGGTTTTCCAAGGTCAGAGCCCGGGCCTGCCACTGACATGGCCCAAGGCAATCCTGGGCCAACATCGGGTGGAACCTCAACAGATGTGCTGGTGGCCCGTGGGCCTAGGTGGGCCACCATCATGTCTGTTTTTACCCTTTGTCACACTGGCTGCTTGGCTGCTTGTTGTGATCTTTACAGATGATGATGTACAGTACTCAGGGCCCTGTGTTCACTGTGTTTTTTCCATTGGCAACAATGGGGAAAATGCAATGAACATGGGTCCCTGACAGTAGTAGTTTCCTCCGATTTATACTCATTGTCTCTGATGTCTGTCTCTGAATGAAGTTTCCCATTAGGGTCTAACATTAAGCCTTGGGTTGAGTTTAGAGCTCCTTCTGGCACCCACTCCAGGCCCTTGTTGTGTTCAGAGCTGTGGAGGACAGTGTCAGGGATGCTCGATCCATTATTTCTGCATGTTTTTCTCTGTATCCTCATTGTTTTACATTTCAGGTAAGGTGACTAATTTCCTTCTCATCCAAATACTGTTGTTCTTGACTCTTATTGACTCTTCCATTGGGTTTGCATAATCAAATTCCATTACTACTGCCACTTTTAGATGAGCGGGTTGCAGTTGTGTGACCCGCTCACACGATTTTTCAAAATCCTGCGAGGTGGGATTAGGCATGCCGCATCGGATTCATGCGCATTCAAGGCAGTTGCGCGTTGTTTAAAGACCGCAAACTAAATACCCCACACATGGAGGTATTTAGTTTGTGGTCGTTAAACAATGCACAACCACCTTGAACGCACGTGAACATGTGACACGTCGTATCTAATCCCACCTTGCAGGATTTTGAAAAATCGCGTGAGCGGGTCATGCGACTGCAACCTGCTCATCTAAAAGCAGTCTAGGCCTTCCATGTGATTGACAGACAGGCTGATGAAAAGTACCACAACAGGAGTGGCATCTCCAATTTTCACTTTTATAAGCATCTTCTCATCTATTTCCTATGTGTTTGAATAATTCATCCATCTCTTTCCCTGCCTAGGATCCAGTTCTTACCTGCCTGGCACAAGTGTGGTCAGATTTACACCCTTTCTGGGCTTGTTCATCCAGCCTGTAGTAGGCTTAGGATAGAACTACAGGTCATTCATATAAAGAACTGCAGCACAAAAGTCTCAACCTGAGCCCATAGACAGCTATGTGCTACATTTGGTGAATCCCAAGCATAATACAATAGTCACATCATCTCTGCTTCCACAGGGCATGCCTTTCTTTGAATCTTTTTGGAGTATGTATAATGGGCATGGAGCAGTTGGTGGTGGCTACATTGTGGTGTGCACACTCATATGTCCACTCTCTCTCACCTACTTTATACAATCCATGTCTGTCTGTTCCTCTCTGTCCTAACTTAAGGAGGGTATGTAGGTTCAAGTGACTGGTGCTGCCAATTCACTTTCATATTCTTCTCTTTCTACTTTCCCCAGCCAGTTCTTTTGAATGGTTTGTGCAAAGTCTCTTTGGTGACTCTGAAATTAAATCCAAATATCCGTGGCACTTCCTCGGTCTCATGTCACTGGCCCTTTTTACAGGGGCGGCACCCACGCATGAACACCCAGAAATCTGGGTGTTCATGTGTGGCTGAGTCTCATCTAAACCGCACTGCGGCTGGGTGCGGGGTGTGTGTGTGCGCAGGAGTGCACACAAAACCACACCCATCTACACCTATCCCCCATGCATGGAGGCACCGGAAAAAACGGAAGTGCCTCTGTACATGGTGCTGGATGGGTGTATATGGGTGTGCTCCTGTCTACACCTCTATCCAGTGCAAACGGACCATGACGCACGCGCGCACACACATGCACCATGGCTCCTGTAAAAAGGGCCACTGTTTCCACTGGATTCCTGTAGGCAGGTGTGACACCACTTTTAACACTAGGACTGGATTAAAGCACAGGAAAACTAGGCATGGACCTAGGGCCAAAAGTCATAGAAGAACCCAAATGAGTCTCCGACTCCTACAGCACCTGGAAAAGCTGTTTTCTCTGTTTAGTGGCAGCTCACACTGGGCTGGGGAACTACAACTCCTAGCAGCAAAGGTGCCCATGCAGGCTCAACGCAGCTGACTCTACTCTTCAACTTGGTGAATGTATCCCTGTTTCTCTCAGTGTTACCCTCCCTCATGTCTCCCTTCCTTTATGTAGCCTAGATTGTAAGCCCCTTAGAGGTAGGGACCTGACTCTACTTATGACTATTCAGTGCCAAGCATGTTATTGGTGCAATTGGCTGAGTTGTTCATGTGCTACAAGCAGAGTGGGAGCTAGAATGAAGTCTGCTGCTGGGGTGCTTTCAGAGCTTGGTAGTATGTCATAGGAAGCAGCCACCAAGGGGTTAGTTTCCATTGGTTTTTCTAGGATCCAGTGATTGTTTAATTGGCGCTGTCCAGCACCATGCATCTTTTCTGTGGACACTTACATACCATGAGCATCCTAGATGCTCCAGGTGTGAGCAGGGCAGTATATTGGCACTCTGTCCTGTGTCAGTAACAGAAGGACCCAAGCTGGGTTGGCAGCGCAGTATTATTGGGAACCCCTTTACTCTATTAAACTGTTGAAGGAGTTAAATTTCTTTAGGAACCCTAGTTCTCTGCCTGAAACTGCTGAAGTTGAACTTGAAGTTTCTAATCAAAAGTTGAAACCAGATGGAAGTGAAATGCCAGGAGTAATGTGAAAAGTATGTTGCAAAAAGATCAAATGGAAGAGAAGATGAAAATGTTTTCAATTGAGTGGAGTGTTCCTTCAGAAACAGATTTATGTGAAACTGGCCCTGTTGACGCTTCACCCTGTGGGCTGTTACATGCACAGGTCAGAGGGAGGCAGCGCTGCACTGGTGTCAGTGTTACAAAGATGGGGATGATGCAGGACCTGTGCAACCATACTGAAGGGATTTATATAGGACTGAGTAGCAGCTAAATCCCCTGCCCTTTATGCAGTCCTGGATTCCCTGGAAGCCTTTCTTACAAGGCACACCACTTCACCTTGGTGGCTTACACAAACCTCTGATACCACATGGATGGGGTATGCTGCAGGCAAAAGAGGGTGATGGGAATGGAGTGGGGAAAATGTCACCCAATTCAGAGACTGGGATGTGCCTGGCATGGTAGAAGATGGCCCTTCTCTAGTTTACATGCAGAGATCCAGGATCAGGCCAGCTGTGTTGCCATCAGCTTCAGGGATCAAACGTGTACCAAAGCCTCTGCAGAGCCAAGGCCCAGAAACCTGTGTAATTTTTAGAGTCATGTAATACATGGATCCAAAAGTCCAAGGAAGGGAACAGCAAAGAAGTGAAGAAAAATAAAATAGTTCTCCCATCTAAATGGCATGTCCTTGTTCAGAGCCCTGGAATCCTTCTCTTCCCTTCTTTGGGGAATGTAGGAGAAGAATAATGAACTTGCAGACAAAAACATAAGAGGCTGTTGTCAAATTATTTAAGAAAAGTAAGTGAAAGTTGTGCAGATGCCAAGATGAACTTTGGCTGATGCTCCATCAGGAATTTTGCAGGACCGTCTTCTGAATTCTATGAATATAACATAAAAATACTCCTCCAACATGGCTGCACCACATTTTGAGTGCTTGGGAGCAAAGGTAGAAGGGTTATCTGATATCTTCAGAGGAGATATATATATNGCCCGAGATGCTCATTGCAGCTCCAGGCGCAACGAGGGGGCATGGCATCCCCCATATACACCGGTGCTGTAGGGAAAATAGCATCGGTGATCTGCAAAGACTGGCCTCCTGGAGAGAGTGAGATAAAAAGAGAGAGAGAGAAATCTTTAAGTCATAGAGTAATGAAAGAGTTTGGGGGCAGTCTAGGATGAGTCTAATGCCAGAGATATGACTAATAAAGTAATAATACTTCATGATTCTGTGGTACCTTTCATCTGGGCATCTCAACGTGTTTTACAGATGTTAATTATTTCCACCCCACCCATTATGAGTTAAGTATGAATCATTGTCCCTGTGATAGTGGGGGTAAAGGGAGTGCCATTGCATGCACACAGGTGAGAAGGAGGCAGCGCTGCACTGGTGTCAGAGTTTACTGTAGAACCTAGGAGTTCATGCTCATGTATTTATTAATTAATTAATTATTAATTTAGAAACGTTTATATCCCACTCCCTCCTGCTCACAATAGCAGCTCAGGGTGGCTCACAACAAAGTTTAAGATATAAAACAATTCAATAATAAAAATCAGCTACATAAAATTTATAAAACATTAAAACAGTGGAACCAAGCCCCTAGTAGTACTATGGCTCTAAAAAGTCCTGATAATCAGAGCAAGAACCTTACCATATGTTATTTAAGCAAAATGCTCTCATTGTCGAATGATAGATTGTTGTGGGAGTTTTGGGTTGTTTTTTTTTAATGGAGACAAAAACACGACACGGAGCTCCCTTAACTGGCATCACAAATGCCTGCTTTAGGAAGATGCCTTCAGCAAATTCAGAAATGGCACTTCTAGTTAACACCCCTGTTGTCAAGCCTGTTTCTAGCTCATCCAGAGTGAAATCTTGCAAAACCTTTACCAAGTTCTGCTGGCCAGACTAATAGATGCTTCCACTCTGGGTTGCAACAGATGGATGCGGAGGCTGCCCGTCCTCAGAGCTGCTCCAGGAGTGCCCCCCAACATCTGCCTGCTTCCAGCCCTGCCTGGGTTCACTTTAGATGGACCCGGCAGTTTCTCCAGCCTGAAATCCACTTCGGTGGTGCTCCCCCCTCCTACACCATAGAGTTGCAAGTGATCACTGGATGACCTAGGTTGGCACCCGCAACTCTATGGAGTTGCTTGCGGGCAACAGCCGAAAGTAGAGCTGCAGTATAGATTATTTATTTATTATTATTTATTTAGTAAATTTCTATACCGCCCCATCCTGCACAGCAGCTCGGGGCGGTTAACAACAATAAAAACCATTTAAAACATTTAAAATACAATTATAAAACATATCAGTAAAACAGGGTGGTATAAAAATAAATATACAGGTGGGGGATTAAAAATC
>QEPC01004304.1:6018155-6033387 GCA_003113815.1 Sphenodon punctatus | reverse complement strand
ACTGCCCGCTCAATAACCTTCCCTAAAAAGGGAAGGTTAGAGACAGGTCGGTAACTGGCGAGCGCATCTACGTCCAACGATGGTTTCTTCAGCAGGGGGCGCACCACAGCCTCTTTAAGGCAGGGTGGCAACCTCCCCTGCCGAAAGGACGCATTCACTACCCTCGCCAGCACCGTCCCCAACGTCTCCCTGGAAGCTTTTATTAACCAGGACGGGCATGGAATATTAAAAGATAAACTTTAATTTGATAACCATTATACCAGTTGCAGCCTGGCCTTAAAGGGCCATGGTTCACTGAGTAATTTACTTATCAAACTTTTCAGGGCACACTTGAAAACCTGCTGAGGCACACTGGTTGGGAACCACTGCTTTAAGAAACTGGAGTGAATGAGCATGGTTCTGAACTCACTTAACTATATTGGGTGCGATCCCAAACCCCAACATGCGCAGCTTATGCACAGGTATGTGCACAGATGCACATGCACGGTTTGCACGCACACCATAGTCCCCCATAGCGAGGCTGTGTGTGGGGTGTACACGAGTTGTGTGTGTAGGCGTATGTGCTCATCCACTGTGCGGAGCTTGGGATCAGCCCCACTGACTTCAGTGGTTTGACATCGAATCCACATGATGGAATAGATTGGCAGAATCCATTCCGGGCAGAAAGAGACAATGGAAGGCAGGAAGAGAGGAAAGATTTACAATGTAAAATTACAATTATTCTCACAAACTAGATGAGGGAGTAAAAAGGGATGAAGAAATTAGCGTTACAGCAGATGAAAAAAGAGTCCAGTGGTTATCCACCAGCTTGGGAAACCTGGGTTCAGTTCTCTGCTGTACCACAGCCAGACTCCTTGTGTGACCCTTGGATATATTAAAGATAATTAAAGATACTGAGGCACATAAATACTAAGGTAATATGGTGTGTGTGTGTGGGGGGGGATGTTAAAGCAAAGGGAGAATGAGAGGAGAGAGGTGCATTTAAGGTGACAGATACTTTGGTGAGGTGTAAGTTTACTATTGTGAATAATTATTTTTAATCTGCTTAGAGACTGGCAATGCAGTTTTCTGTTGAGCCCTAGTGTTCCTTCTGTCACCTTCCGTATTTCTATGAACAAGCCATTTGTTGATACCTGTGATCAGAAACTTTCTTAAGGCAACATAACCATGTTGTTTTCCGTCCCTGCACACATGGAAACAACTTGAAGCCTAAATGGCTATCAAAGTGAGCTCTCCCCACTGGAACACCAGGAACCATTACAATAATTGCAGAATTATTGAGGAAGGATTAGGGAAACAGATGATTAGATTTGATTCTCTGGCCCCACTGGAATAAAACATCTAGTGTGTATGTGTGTGTGTTCAGTAATAGAGGAAGTTCTGATCTCTGCCTTTGGCACAAGCTGCATGTCTGTGTGTCTCTGATATACTTGCCGTACAAGCTTTACTTGATTAACATGGCTAAAAACAAAATCCTTATCCCTCAAGCCAATTTAACATAACCTCCACTTACTTCATGATCAGACCCTCATGTTCACTTCTAATCTCCTCTATGTCCAAGTACTGAATTACTGTCAGGACAGTGTGGACTTTGAACCAGCATCTGCTGGGTCTACATCCCAAGACCCGTTCCATTTTGCCATCTCAGGGCTCTGAATCCTTGCCTGGCTATGGATCTGGGATGGACTTCTTGCAACAACTCATGCCAGTCCTCTTTCTCACCCAATAGGCTACTTTCTGGCATAAAGGTAGCCCAACAAGAAGTTAAGGAGAACTTCACGATTTTCTGTCCTTAGTTGTATGTTGGTTCCTGGATTTTGATTAGCCTTTACCTGAGTTCTGTTCTCCAGACTGCTAATCTGCTTGCTCCTAAATCCTGTTTCCAGCCCTATCACTTGTCTTCTCCCAGTCTGTGCTCTAGCCCTTGTCCTCCACCTTTCTTCAGCAAGTCCAGCGGAGCTTTTCCGGCTTGTGCAAGGGCTGCTCAGTCCAGCCTCCCTCAGCCTTGGAGTGGAGGGAGGCAGTGGTATGACCTCTGCTCAAGAAACCATTGCTTGACGTTGACTCCCCTGCCAGCTATCGGCCTGTCTCTAACTTTCCCTTTTTAGGGAAGGTTATTGAATGGGTAGTGGCCCGGCAGCTGCAGGAACATGTTGATTGCATCAGTTTTCTTGATCCCTCTGTCGGGCTTTCATCCGGGGCATGGCACTGAGACTGCACTTGTGGCTTTGGTAGATGACCTACGCCAGGAATTGGATCGGGTTGTTCTACCCTGTTGATATTGCTAGATCTGTCAGCTGTGTTTGACACTGTTGATCATGAGATGTTTGTGACGCACCTGTGGGACTGTGTAAGGGTGGGTGTGACTGTTCTTGAATGGTTCCATTCTTTCCTGACTGGAAGAACCCAACGGATGGGGCATGGGGATTATTTTTCATCATACCAAGACCTCTCATGCGGAGTCCCCATGCTTCTGTCTTGTCCCCTTTCCTGTTCAACTCTTGTCCCCTTCCTGTTCAACATATATATGCAGCTGCTCATCAAGGTGATTCAGAGGTTCGGTGTGCAGTGTCATCAATATGCTGATGACACCCCGCTGTACCTCTCTTTTTCAACAGACCCAGGGCCGGCAGTCTTGGTGCTTACTCGGTGCTTGGCAGTTGTGGGGGACTGGATGAGGGCTAATCAACTGAGGCTGAATCCTGACAAGATGGAGATGATGTTAGTGGGTAAGGTGATGGAGTTGGTGGCCCCTGTTATTGATGGGTCTGCCCCCCATTGGCTTCCCAGGTACAGAGTCTGAGGGTGCTCCTTGATGTGCAACTCTGCCTGGATCTCCAGGTGGAGGCTGCGGTGAGGAGTGCTTTTCGCCAATTACATCTGGTGCAACGGCTTTGGCCGTTTGTTCTGGACTCCGACCTGGCCACTGTCATCCATGCTTTCATCATCTCTCGATTAGACTACTGTAAGCGCTGTATGTGGGGCTACCTATGGTGATGGCTCAGAAATTGCAGCTGGTGCAGAATGCAGTGGCTTGCCTCTAAGTGGGATTGGGCCGCCGGGAGCACATTACACCAGTGCTCCGTTCTCTGCACTGGCTGCCGGTGGTTTTTGGGCCTGATTCAAGGTGTTGGTTTTGGCCTATAAAGCCCTAAATGGCCTAGGCCCTGCCTATCTGTGAGACCACCTCACTTCCTGGGTTCTGGATCAGCCCCTGAGGTCATCCGGGGGTGCCCTGCTCAAGGTCCCCTGGGTTCTTTGGAGGGCCACATAGGGGAGGGCATTCTTGGTGGCTGTGCTATGGCTGTGGAACTCCCTTCCGGTAGAGGTTCAGTTGGCCCCAGACCTCCCCTCCTTTTGGAGAAGCTGTAAGACCTGGCTGTTCCACCAGGCATTTGGCGGGGGAGATGGGTAATGGGGGGGGGTTGGGGATGGGGATGTTTTTTGTCTTTCCCTCCTTTTATGTGATTTTAATTTATGTTTTAGAGTTTGTAAGCTGCCCTGAGCTGTCTGTGGCAGGAGGGGTGGGGTAGAAATTTTAAAAATAAATAATAATAATAATTAATAATGTGTTCCAGCTCTTGCTCTGAGCCTTTTTCTGATTGGCTTCCTTCCTGGCTCTCTGACCTTCCGTTTTTTTTCTCAACACTGCACTCTAGTTTATTCCTCTGGCTTTTTCACTGTCTCCCGACTCTGACACCTAGCACAGATTCTGACACTGAACTCTGTTTGGGTGCAGCCAGACAAGCAGGGTGAGACTGGGCCCCCGCATGCCCCAGGCAACTGCAGTCGCCACACTTTGGGGCCAGTGCAGAAAGCAGAGCAGATGGTCCCCGCTGCTTCCCGTGGGAAAACCAGGCAGGTGGGTCAGGCTTCCTGCCATGTCCCAGGGCAGGCCAAGGCGCTGGCTACACAGGTGGCTGCCCAGCCCAGCCCCACTGGACCCACTCTCCCCCAGCCCACTTGCTATCCCACCCCCGGTCACGATGTGGCCGTGTGGGAATGGCCACAGCACCCAGTGCTCAAAGTTCTGTGGTGTACCTTGCCTTGAGGCAGGGCAGATGGGGACTGGGCCCATGAGTGGTGGCACAGTACTGCAATTTGGGCAGCCTTACCCCACTGTGCGTAAGCTACACTCTACATATGCCCTTTTTCAGGGGACACAGGGCATAGCTGCCTGCCCTGCCCTGGCGTGGGATGAACATCTGGCAGCCAGCAGGCACATGAGCCACTACATCTCGTGTGGCAACAGTGTCCAAACTGGGGTAAGGCTGCCCAAATTGCGGTACTGTCTTGTGCAGCTGTACCCTTTGTCTCTTTGCCTTTTTTACTGGCTCTTACCTCTGACTGCATGTTGATGTTGCTCTGGATTTGCTGCCTCTGAGTGTATTGCTTGGTTTCGTGCCTGGTTCTGATCCTGTCCTCACACTCCTACAGTCATGATCCTGAAAAGACTGCCCATGACACATGCTTACAGTTCAATGGCAATGAGAGCAATGTAAGGATTCATTGTGAAGTCTTGACCCTACTCATGCCAGAGACCCCAGAAGACCTACTCATGACCCCCAAACTCCCATTTGGGTCAAGATTTCAGCCTCGGATCCTGAAGTAACTCCCTGAAGGCTTTCACTGCCTCTTCTCCCTGTCTCTTCGTCTTTGGCAGGGTCTACCTTGACATTTGTCATTTTTACATAGCTAAGCACATAAACAGGAGAAATCAGTCCATTTGCAATTAACTCTCAAATCAATAGTTCTGTCCCTCCTGGGTGAAATCCCCTAGGGTTTTTCTCTTTCTGAGCAGGATAAGAGCTGAGTGTTCAATCATTCTGTATCTCTTTTTATTGCTACAGTAACACAACCCACCCTCTAGTACCTGCCTTCACTGCAGGACTTTGTCTAAACAGTTTCCCACCATGATACTGGATCAGATCCAGTTTGGGATCACCACTGTTATAAGAACTTAACAGAGCACTCTGAAGATGTCTAAGTCTGCCACTACAGGTTGTATGATTTCTCTGGGTGTTTTTAGACATTACCTACCTATCGGCCACCCATCATGCATGTTTCAGGGCTGTGTTGGCACCCTATGCAGCCCTGCAACATGCATGATGGGTGGGGAGGCATTCGTCTAAAAACACCCTCTGTATGAGCAGTCCCCCAATATGGAGGACAACAGGACTATTACTCCTCATTTAATAACAGATTAGGATCACCCCCAATGAAAGAGGCCAGTGGCATAGCAAGGCTGTGGTGGGCCTGGGCTCATGTTCCAATTATGCTCCCCCCACCCACCCCCAGGGCAAGAGAGCAGGGTCTCCAGGATTGGAGCATGGCTTACTCATGAAGGCACCACCATCCCAGCTGACAGCAAGCCCCCCATCCCAGAGCAGCAGCAGCCCCACCAGAAAAGTTTTAAGAGAGGGAGGGGATGGGGGCAGTGTTTCACCCCCACCCCCTCTGAAAACCTCCTTCTTGGCAGGGCCCTTTGCAAGCAGCCTGAGTGTCACTAAAAAATTCAAAGTGGGTGGGGGATGGTGTGCTGGCCCTGCTTCCACTCCCTCTGAAAATTTCCTAGTGGCATTTGGGCAACTTGCAAAGGGCCCCCTCAAAGTTCTGGGCCTGAGCTCAACTGAGCCCCCAAGCTCCATGGTCACTACACCCCTGGAAGAGGCTCCTGATGCCATATGCAGCATTGCAGACCACAAAGGCCTTTTTTAGACAAGATGCCACCATGCAGGTCCACCCATCCCCCATGCATCCGAGCGCCTGTCTGAAGGTGGTGTGGGGGGTTCGCGCTTCTGTGACCCATGCAGCACCACCCATGACCACTCGTGGAGCATTGGTGAAAAAGCCAGAGTGCTCTGAATGGGGGCAGGCAGAATGGTGCGTAGGGACAGGCGCCCATGCATCCCCAGCCCATGTGAACACCAGCAGTCAGCCATGTTGACTGAGTGGTCTGCTGTTTAGGGGCACTGTGGGCAGGGAAACAGCCTTTGCAAGGCACAGGAACTGGCCGGGAGTGCTGGGGAGCCTGGGTTCCCCAGCACTTGGCTGGGACATGTTGGTATCAGAGGCCAGCCAGGCGTGCTTCCCCCTCCCCCATGGTCTGTGGCAGGGGGAGTGCGTAGAGACTGACAGGGTACCCACCCAGGGAGCTGCTGGTTTGAACCCCTCCCTACTCACTCCATGTGCATGGGCGCGCCACAGCCATTCCACTCAGCGCACACAGACCTGCCCCCCCCCCAGCCATGCTCGTTTAAAAACAGCCAAAATGACTATGTGCTTGCTGAACAGCCCTGCTTTGAAACTTACTGGAGAGATGCCAGAAAACCAATTGAAGTCAGCCCCAAAATAGAAATTCTCAGTTCTTGTAGGCACTTTCCTAAAACAGAATGTAACTTGGAGATATTTGTTGTCAGAAGCACGCATGAAGAAGGCTAGCAGTCAGCAAGTGACATAGGAATTTGTGGCACAGGCCCCAGTGACCAGGGTAAGACAAGAGGGGAGTTTGCCTGGGAGTTCACCATGGAAGGCAACTTGGAGGGAGACTTTACTTGGTGTGAGATCATGTAAGACCCCTCTGCTTATTGACACATTCACCTAGTTGTTCTAGATTAAACTAGAGATCCTCTGCAGTTGTATAACCTGTAAAAATGTTGTGGCATTAGTCCTAAAAGAAGGAAGCAGCATTAAACCACAGTTAACTAAACCCTTAATTTAAGAAGCCCCAAAGTTCAGTAATTTAATTTGTGAAACGTAGTCCTTTCCCACCTTAAGTAGGTCCATAAACTTAGGTGTAAGCTCCCCCCACTTAAATAAGAAGCAGACAGCAGCCCAGCAGCGGTATGGGTAGGGTTGCCACCTATGCAATTTTTTAAGGAACACTTATAAAAAATACATGGTGCAGGGCCTGCATTGGCACCTAAGGTGCAGACAGAAAGGGACATAGTAGAGTCAAGTGGTCCCACCTCCACTCTGGCAGCCTCTGTGCTGCTTTGGAGGAGCAAGGCCTCCAGGTGGAGAGCATCAAACTGGAATGACAGGAAGTGATCCAGTAGCTGGGACCTGCCTTCCAAGTGATGTGTTAACCTCCCACATCAAGGATATATTTCCAGAGGTGTGTGCCCATGAGGGTGGGAATAGGATAGCCATGGTAGCTGGTGATTCAATTATTAGGAATCTAGATAGCGGAGTTATTTTTAAATTTAATTTTTATTTATTTATTTACATTTATACCCTGCTGCTCCCTGAAGGCTCAGGGTGGCTTACTATTAAAAGACATTTAAAATACAGTCTCACCCCCAAAACCCAGCCCACTCCAACTCCCCAACAACCACCCACCTAATCCCTATCCCTACCCACCAAATGCTTTACGAAAAAGCAAAGTTTTACACTGCCTCTGAAAGATGCTCAGGCCTGGACTCAGGCAGACTTCCAGGGGGAGGAAGCCACAACATTGGGGCAACAACCATGACGAACAAACACGAATAACAAAGGGAACCCACAGGAGGGTGCGTGGCTGACTGCAGGGGCTGTCTTTCAGATACATGGGTCCCAGGTCATTTATTTAGGGCTTTAAGGATCAAAACCAGCATCTTGAATTGTACCTGGAAAGCTATAGGGAGCCAGTGCAGACTCTGGAACACTGGTGTAATGTGCTCCTGGTGACCCGTCCCTGAAAGGAGCTGAGCTGCCACTTCTGCACCAGCTGTAGCTTCCAAACAGTCATCAAGGGCAGCCCCACATAGAGTGCATTGCAGTAATCCAGCCTCAAGGTGATGAAAGCATGGATGACAGTGGCCAAGTCCGAGTCAGAAAGAAAAGGTCATAGCCTCCTCACCAGATGAAGTTGGTGAAAAGTACTCTTGGCCACTGCCTGCTGCAGTGTGAGAGTCCAGGCACAGCAAGGGGTCCAAAGCACTCCAAGGCTGCGAACCTAAGCAACCAAAGGAAGCTGGACCCCATCAATAGCAGGAATCCCAATTCCCCCCAGGGATTGGGGATTCAGTCTCAATTGGCTCATCCTCATCCAGTCCCCAACAACATCAAGCTCTGAGACTGCAGGAACTGCATCAGATGAAAAAGAGAGGTAGAGCTGAGTGTCATCAGCATACTGATGGCACTTCACCCCAAACCTCTGAATGACCTCACCCAGCGGCCTCATATACACGTTGAACAGGAGGGGAGACAGAATAGAACCCTGCGGGACCCCATAGGGGAGGCCCCAAGAGGATGATGAGCAATCACCCATCACCACTCTCTGTGACCTTCCAGACAGGAAGGAGAGGAACCACTCAAGAGCAGTCCCATACATCCCCACCAGGTCCCAGAGCCGTGTCAACACCACCTCATGATCAACAGTATCAAAGACCTCTAAAAGATCTAATAAGATCAACAAGGTAGATTTCCCTTGTCAATCTCCAGGTGCAGGTCATTGACCAAGGCTACAAGTGCAGTCTCCATGCCATACCCAGGACGAAAGCCCAACTGAAATGGACCCAAGAATTTGATGACATCGAGGTGGGCCTGGAGCTGTTGAGCAACCACCCTTTCCATAACCTTCGCTATAAAGGGAAAGTTAGAGACAGGCTGATAGCTGGCTGCAGGGTCAGCATCCAAAGATGGCTTCTTAAACAGGGGCTGTACAACTGCAGTTTTAACGACGTCTGACACCCTATCCTCATGAGTGGTGCTCAATTTCTGCTCAACCGAGACGTTTACAACCCCATGCAGTAATGGTCCCAACATTTTCTGGCTGGTTTTCACCTGCCAGGATGGGCAGGAACTAATTCACAGCTGGTTGCCCTCAATGCCCCAAGCACCTCCTCCTTATCGGTGGGTGTTATCAATTGAAACTGATCCAAACAAACAGGACAGGACTGAGTTTCCATAACCCCAAACTTGCACTCCAGGATACTATCCTTCGGGAGAATAATAAGACCCTAGAAGCTTTTTGCCAGCTGATGGAAATTCTCCTCCCCTTCCTAGTAACTTCTCATCCGATACAGCATTCAAATAAGCATCTAGTTCAGAGGTGGTTTGATGGAAAATGTCAAACTGCCAAAACCAATCTTAGACGGTTGGTGCGAGCAGTCAGAAATAATCAGTGTCCCAGGGAAAATTTTATTAAGGCCAGAGATGAATATAAAATTCTTATAAGAGATAAGAAAGTCATATCCCAGAGATTGGCTTGGGATACACTGGAGGAAGTAGTTCAGAAAAAGGATTCCAAAGCCTTCTGGAATATTATGAAATATTCTTTTTGCCTCCCCAAAATCTGTAGTGAACATTGCCTCACGAGTGTGGGAGGATTATTTTAGACAGCTGTTTTCCCTTCTGCCCTCCAGTGTGGCAGTATTAGAATTGTATACAATGGATAGTTTTCCCTCTTGNAGCCCCAAAGTTCAGTAATTTAATTTGTGAAACGTAGTCCTTTCCCACCTTAAGTAGGTCCATAAACTTAGGTGTAAGCTCCCCCCACTTAAATAAGAAGCAGACAGCAGCCCAGCAGCGGTATGGGTAGGGTTGCCACCTATGCAATTTTTTAAGGAACACTTATAAAAAATACATGGTGCAGGGCCTGCATTGGCACCTAAGGTGCAGACAGAAAGGGACATAGTAGAGTCAAGTGGTCCCACCTCCACTCTGGCAGCCTCTGTGCTGCTTTGGAGGAGCAAGGCCTCCAGGTGGAGAGCATCAAACTGGAATGACAGGAAGTGATCCAGTAGCTGGGACCTGCCTTCCAAGTGATGTGTTAACATCCCACATCAAGGATATATTTCCAGAGGTGTGTGCCCATGAGGGTGGGAATAGGATAGCCATGGTAGCTGGTGATTCAATTATTAGGAATCTAGATAGCGGAGTTATTTTTAAATTTAATTTTTATTTATTTATTTACATTTATACCCTGCTGCTCCCTGAAGGCTCAGGGTGGCTTACTATTAAAAGACATTTAAAATACAGTCTCACCCCCAAAACCCAGCCCACTCCAACTCCCCAACAACCACCCACCTAATCCCTATCCCTACCCACCAAATGCTTTACGAAAAAGCAAAGTTTTACACTGCCTCTGAAAGATGCTCAGGCCTGGACTCAGGCAGACTTCCAGGGGGAGGAAGCCACAACATTGGGGCAACAACCATGACGAACAAACAAGAATAACAAAGGGAACCCACAGGAGGGTGCGTGGCTGACTGCAGGGGCTGTCTTTCAGATACATGGGTCCCAGGTCATTTATTTAGGGCTTTAAGGATCAAAACCAGCATCTTGAATTGTACCTGGAAAGCTATAGGGAGCCAGTGCAGACTCTGGAACACTGGTGTAATGTGCTCCTGGTGACCCGTCCCTGAAAGGAGCTGAGCTGCCACTTCTGCAACAGCTGTAGCTTCCAAACAGTCATCAAGGGCAGCCCCACATAGAGTGCATTGCAGTAATCCAGCCTCAAGGTGATGAAAGCATGGATGACAGTGGCCAAGTCCGAGTCAGAAAGAAAAGGTCATAGCCTCCTCACCAGATGAAGTTGGTGAAAAGTACTCTTGGCCACTGCCTGCTGCAGTGTGAGAGTCCAGGCACAGCAAGGGGTCCAAAGCACTCCAAGGCTGCGAACCTAAGCAACCAAAGGAAGCTGGACCCCATCAATAGCAGGAATCCCAATTCCCCCCAGGGATTGGGGATTCAGTCTCAATTGGCTCATCCTCATCCAGTCCCCAACAACATCAAGCTCTGAGACTGCAGGAACTGCATCAGATGAAAAAGAGAGGTAGAGCTGAGAGTCATCAGCATACTGATGGCACTTCACCCCAAACCTATGAATGACCTCACCCAGCGGCCTCATATACACGTTGAACAGGAGGGGAGACAGAATAGAACCCTGCGGGACCCCATAGGGGAGGCCCCAAGAGGATGATGAGCAATCACCCATCACCACTCTCTGTGACCTTCCAGACAGGAAGGAGAGGAACCACTCAAGAGCAGTCCCATACATCCCCACCAGGTCCCAGAGCCGTGTCAACACCACCTCATGATCAACAGTATCAAAGACCTCTAAAAGATCTAATAAGATCAACAAGGTAGATTTCCCTTGTCAATCTCCAGGTGCAGGTCATTGACCAAGGCTACAAGTGCAGTCTCCATGCCATACCCAGGACGAAAGCCCAACTGAAATGGACCCAAGAATTTGATGACATCGAGGTGGGCCTGGAGCTGTTGAGCAACCACCCTTTCCATAACCTTCGCTATAAAGGGAAAGTTAGAGACAGGCTGATAGCTGGCTGCAGGGTCAGCATCCAAAGATGGCTTCTTAAACAGGGGCTGTACAACTGCAGTTTTAACGACGTCTGACACCCTATCCTCATGAGTGGTGCTCAATTTCTGCTCAACCGAGACGTTTACAACCCCATGCAGTAATGGTCCCAACATTTTCTGGCTGGTTTTCACCTGCCAGGATGGGCAGGAACTAATTCACAGCTGGTTGCCCTCAATGCCCCAAGCACCTCCTCCTTATCGGTGGGTGTTATCAATTGAAACTGATCCAAACAAACAGGACAGGACTGAGTTTCCATAACCCCAAACTTGCACTCCAGGATACTATCCTTCGGGAGAATAATAAGACCCTAGAAGCTTTTTGCCAGCTGATGGAAATTCTCCTCCCCTTCCTAGTAACTTCTCATCCGATACAGCATTCAAATAAGCATCTAGTTCAGAGGTGGTTTGATGGAAAATGTCAAACTGCCAAAACCAATCTTAGACGGTTGGTGCGAGCAGTCAGAAATAATCAGTGTCCCAGGGAAAATTTTATTAAGGCCAGAGATGAATATAAAATTCTTATAAGAGATAAGAAAGTCATATCCCAGAGATTGGCTTGGGATACACTGGAGGAAGTAGTTCAGAAAAAGGATTCCAAAGCCTTCTGGAATATTATGAAATATTCTTTTTGCCTCCCCAAAATCTGTAGTGAACATTGCCTCACGAGTGTGGGAGGATTATTTTAGACAGCTGTTTTCCCTTCTGCCCTCCAGTGTGGCAGTATTAGAATTGTATACAATGGATAGTTTTCCCTCTTGGCCCCCTGTTTCTCCTACTGAGGTTGAAATCCTAATAGCTCAGTTAAAGACAAATAAGGCTCCGGGGTAGTGACTTCATTCCCGCCAAACTTCTTAAATCTAATGTCAAATGGTGGAGTAAAATGCTAGTGACATTATTTACTGTAGTTAATGATACAGAACAAATTGGCTAAACAGTATTGTTGTACCCATTTTTAAAAGGGTAGCTCGAACGTTCCGGGAAATTATCTCCCAATTAGCCTACTTAGCATTATTGCAAAACTTGATACCAAATATTTACTATCTTCTAGGCTTCAGGTTTGGGTTAATATGGTATCAACCTTCCTAACTTCTGCTAATCATCCCGACCCAGGATTATCCCCCACCTGTTAGATGTAAACTCCCAATTTATTGTAACCAAGCCAAGAAAGTGTACCTGAGTTCTCGCATCCTCATGAATGTCACTTCCCTTGTCTCTCCCTCTGTTCCCCCTTCCCTGTCTCCCCTCTCCCTGTCTTTAGATTGTAAGCTCTCGGGCGTGGACCGTGTCTATCTTATTTTTTGTAAAGCGCCAGGTACATCACTGGCACTATATAAATGCTCATAATANATAACAAAGGGAACCCACAGGAGGGTGCGTGGCTGACTGCAGGGGCTGTCTTTCAGATACATGGGTCCCAGGTCATTTATTTAGGGCTTTAAGGATCAAAACCAGCATCTTGAATTGTACCTGGAAAGCTATAGGGAGCCAGTGCAGACTCTGGAGCACTGGTGTAATGTGCTCCTGGTGACCCGTCCCTGAAAGGAGCTGAGCTGCCACTTCTGCAGCAGCTGTAGCTTCCAAACAGTCATCAAGGGCAGCCCCACATAGAGTGCATTGCAGTAATCCAGCCTCAAGGTGATGAAAGCATGGATGACAGTGGCCAAGTCCGAGTCAGAAAGAAAAGGTCATAGCCTCCTCACCAGATGAAGTTGGTGAAAAGTACTCTTGGCCACTGCCTGCTGCAGTGTGAGAGTCCAGGCACAGCAAGGGGTCCAAAGCACTCCAAGGCTGCGAACCTAAGCAACCAAAGGAAGCTGGACCCCATCAATAGCAGGAATCCCAATTCCCCCCAGGGATTGGGGATTCAGTCTCAATTGGCTCATCCTCATCCAGTCCCCAACAACATCAAGCTCTGAGACTGCAGGAACTGCATCAGATGAAAAAGAGAGGTAGAGCTGAGAGTCATCAGCATACTGATGGCACTTCACCCCAAACCTATGAATGACCTCACCCAGCGGCCTCATATACACGTTGAACAGGAGGGGAGACAGAATAGAACCCTGCGGGACCCCATAGGGGAGGCCCCAAGAGGATGATGAGCAATCACCCATCACCACTCTCTGTGACCTTCCAGACAGGAAGGAGAGGAACCACTCAAGAGCAGTCCCATACATCCCCACCAGGTCCCAGAGCCGTGTCAACACCACCTCATGATCAACAGTATCAAAGACCTCTAAAAGATCTAATAAGATCAACAAGGTTGTTTGTTGTTAGCCGCCCCGAGCTGCGTGGCAGGATGGGGCGGGATAGAAATCCATAAAATAAAAAAAAATTAAAAAAAAATAAGGTAGATTGCCCTTGTCAATCTCCAGGTGCAGGTCATTGACCAAGGCTACAAGTGCAGTCTCCATGCCATACCCAGGACGAAAACCCAACTGAAATGGACCCAAGAATTTGATGACATCGAGGTGGGCCTGGAGCTGTTGAGCAACCACCCTTTCCATAACCTTCGCTACAAAGGGAAAGTTAGAGACAGGCTGATAGCTGGCTGCAGGGTCAGCATCCAAAGATGGCTTCTTAAACAGGGGCTGTACAACTGCAGTTTTAACGACGTCTGACACCCTATCCTCATGAGTGGTGCTCAATTTCTGCTCAACCGAGACGTTTACAACCCCATGCAGTAATGGTCCCAACATTTTCTGGCTGGTTTTCACCTGCCAGGATGGGCAGGAACTAATTCACAGCTGGTTGCCCTCAATGCCCCAAGCACCTCCTCCTTATCGGTGGGTGTTATCAATTGAAACTGATCCAAACAAACAGGAAAGGACTGAGTTTCCATAACCCCAAACTTGCACTCCAGGATACTATCCTTCGGGAGAATAATAAGACCCTAGAAGCTTTTTGCCAGCTGATGGAAATTCTCCTCCCCTTCCTAGTAACTTCTCATCCGATACAGCATTCAAATAAGCATCTAGTTCAGAGGTTGTTTGATGGAAAATGTCAAACTGCCAAAACCAATCTTAGACGGTTGGTGCGAGCAGTCAGAAATAATCAGTGTCCCAGGGAAAATTTTATTAAGGCCAGAGATGAATATAAAATTCTTATAAGAGATAAGAAAGTCATATCCCAGAGATTGGCTTGGGATACACTGGAGGAAGTAGTTCAGAAAAAGGATTCCAAAGCCTTCTGGAATATTATGAAATATTCTTTTTGCCTCCCCAAAATCTGTAGTGAACATTGCCTCACGAGTGTGGGAGGATTATTTTAGACAGCTGTTTTCCCTTCTGCCCTCCAGTGTGGCAGTATTAGAATTGTATACAATGGATAGTTTTCCCTCTTGGCCCCCTGTTTCTCCTACTGAGGTTGAAATCCTAATAGCTCAGTTAAAGACAAATAAGGCTCCGGGGTAGTGACTTCATTCCCGCCAAACTTCTTAAATCTAATGTCAAATGGTGGAGTAAAATGCTAGTGACATTATTTACTGTAGTTAATGATACAGAACAAATTGGCTAAACAGTATTGTTGTACCCATTTTTAAAAGGGTAGCTCGAACGTTCCGGGAAATTATCTCCCAATTAGCCTACTTAGCATTATTGCAAAACTTGATACCAAATATTTACTATCTTCTAGGCTTCAGGTTTGGGTTAATATGGTATCAACCTTCCTAACTTCTGCTAATCATCCCGACCCAGGATTATCCCCCACCTGTTAGATGTAAACTCCCAATTTATTGTAACCAAGCCAAGAAAGTGTACCTGAGTTCTCGCATCCTCATGAATGTCACTTCCCTTGTCTCTCCCTCTGTTCCCCCTTCCCTGTCTCCCCTCTCCCTGTCTTTAGATTGTAAGCTCTCGGGCGTGGACCGTGTCTATCTTATTTTTTGTAAAGCGCCAGGTACATCACTGGCACTATATAAATGCTCATAATA